>OY998099.1:3814394-4414394 GCA_963921955.1 Aleiodes alternator
ATTTTACCCACGCGGGGCTGTAAATTCTTCATTTGGCGAGTTCCTAATTGGTCGGCCTTATTTTACGCGGGAAAATGGGAAATTTATTTCAAAAAATTGCTGAGAAACCTTTTTTAGTAACTGATCAAATTCTCTACAAAAAAGATCTCTTGACATTTTCCTCTAAATTTACTCATTTCATAGATATTCGCATATATAATCAGTCCTCTTGAAATTGACGCGCACATTATCTGCGCAGAGGGGAAGTGCAACACCTCCCCTCCATCAGTGGAGTAATGAAGCTCTACGAAATTACAGGATCACCCTTCTACTGAATATTAATGAAAATAAAATTAATAACAATTGATACGCACACAACTGAAATATCGCAGAAAAATTGAAAATAGTTAGATTAATGAATAAAACATATGAATCTATATTTGAAACACAATCTCTCTTTCTACTGACAAGTGTATATATAACACTATATAGGTGGTAAGCATCCAAAGGATAATACCCAGAAGCTGACTAATATTTGAGATTATATAACATCACATGAATATTCAAAATAATACGAAACAATGTAATCCATTGTTGAGGGATATAATAGAATCAATTACGATTAAATAATCATGTATCAACTTTGAAAATTTTCATATACTGTGAAATATGAATATATATTGTTTTGAGCGATGGTGAAGTTGATGGATTCATTGAAATTCTCCAGCTTCACTTGATGTCTAGGGAAATTTGCAACGGAAAACGCTATAGTGTTAATTTATTTCACCCCAGCGGTTCTTGAGATAATAAAAAGAAATAGAATTACTTGAAAAAATATTTTTCTCTCTCTTTTAAATATCTTGTCATTCTAGAAGTAAGAAGACATGAGTGCTAACTTTCCGCCTTTTTTTTAATAACAAAAAAGGCGTAATTTTTGTTACGTCCCAATCGATTATTTTCTTTTTTCGATTACAGCATTTTTCTTTTCGAGTAACAAATAGGCGTATTCAATCATGAAAGGGCGTATCTCCAGCACATACGCTGTCTTTTTGTTTTTAATCATCTTCATTAATTATACAAGAGTTTTTGGAGATACATCCTTTTTGTTATTACAGTATTCTAGAGTGAATTGAAAGTTATTTAAAAAAAATTCATAACAAAAGGGCGTAAGTGATAGTAATACACGCCCTTTTGTTATTATCTATTGTTGAAAGATATGGGACAATTAGAGAAATTACTAGAAACAAAAAAGGCGTATGACTTCGAAATATTCCTTTTTATTATAAATATTTCACAAATTTTCTAATATTATTAATAGCAGAAGGGCGTATTTTCAGAAGATATGCTCCATTTACGCAGAACATTGGCAATTACGACTTTTTGTTACTTAAATGTTTATTTCATTATTTTTGTTCATTATGTCATCGCCTCAGTGTCAAAGTGGCACAAGTGCTGTGTATAAGCATAGCAATTACGCCACTTTGTTTCTAAGGAAACGATGTGATAAAATCATCTTGAAATATGTTTTGGACATACGCCCTTTTTTCTCTGAAAAGTGATTTTTTTGCTACTTACGCCGTTTTGCTTCTAGAGCAACGATATCATAAACTGCTCGTCCAAACAAGATTTAATTATGCAATTTTCCAGATTAAATTTCCCGCTCTCATCAATGGAATCAATGAAAATTGAGAAATCCATGAGCTTCATTATCTCAGTACAATGAAAATTCACAGTATATTAATTACAACGTTAAAATCGCCTTAAATTAAACTGTACCTATTTTAGATGAGATACATTTGTTGGAATTTAAGGAAAATAATGATAATAGAAATATTGAGAAGAAAAAAAAATTGTGAGTTAAAATTTTTCCTCGACAAAAATTATTACAATTTGCGTAATAAAGTGAACCAATTACATATAAATTATATTATCTGTAAATAAATGAATAAATAAAAAAATGAAGAAAAAAATTCTATAGTTGCATGAAAAATGAGAAATATAAGTGATGATTGATCATGAATTAAAAAAATCTAGAATAGTCGGAATTTATTGATTAAAAAAAAAATTATGAATATTGAATAATTTAATTGAATTAAGAAAATCTTCGGCTAATTATTTTTTGCCGTTCTAATAAAATGAAGATTTTTTTGTTTCTCATCAATATTTGTTAATTAAAAAGAAAAAGTGAAGAATAAATGTAAGACAATAAAATTCAATTTTTTTCGTTAATTTTATCAATTTATTTATCAATAAATAAAAAAATTGAAAATTTAATTTAATTAAGTATACAATTGTAATTTTATCCCAATTGATTATTGAATATTATTAATTTAAAAAAATAAATAATCAATGAAAAAACTGCAATTTGACAATCATTAATCGTCATTAATGCTAATGATTAATTTTAATTTTTAAAAATTAAAAAAAAAAAAATTATAATTAATTTATTAATAAAATTTTAATATAAAATACTGTATTATCGACGTAATTTTCTTCCATCAAATTCATGTGTAAAGTGACACAACACTGGCTGTACTTTACTTGAGCGCATGTGCGGTGTGCACCTCAATAGAGAATCGTTGTGTCAGAGAGAGAGAGAGTGAGAAAAAAAAAGGGAAAAAAAAACATCGTCAATAACTACTCGCCATAGGCTCATCAGTACTGTACGGCGAGTCGCGCACGCGTCAACTCCAATAAACATTTTCTTTTTTTTTCTTTCTATTTTATAAATTAAAATAAAATGTGACTTAGTTTTTGACCGCAACTGTGTTAACCGATAGTTAAGTTGTATTACTAGGTGAGTGATTCCGCCATGTTTTCTTTTTTTTTTTTAAATTCAATAGTACGTAAAGTTTGATTGTCAATTTTTACTCGTTTTTGAATGCATTAGACATTGATAAGATAAATAAAAAAACACGATGACACAGTTGCATAAGTTTTTTTTTTATCGTTTGAGTAAAAATGAAATTGTTGGAATTTCAAGGGAAAAAATAGGAATTTCTGTAGAAAATTGAAATCCTTGAAATTCTCATTTCGAAACATTTATAATAGAGTTTCTTTTTTTTTTTTAGTTGATAGAGAAAAAAATTTTTAAGGAAATTATTTGAGTTCTGGTTATTTTTGGAGTTTATTTGAATTTTTTTCCGCGGATTTTGTCTATTTCTGGAGAAATATCTCGGAAACTAAACGAGATAGGAGAAAATATGTGGAAACCTTTTTTGTGGAGAAGGAAAAGAGCTACAAAAAATGGATTTAAAAAAAATTTTGTATCTTTATTATTTATCGAAATACTTTTGATAGATCGATAGAATAGAGGGATATTAACAATTATAAAGTTTTCAAATTTAAATTGAAAAAAACAAGGAAAACATTAAATTTACTTTGTACCAACGCTTCAACTTCTGTTGCGATGTCCTCTTCAAGGTACTTATTTAATGTAAAATCAAGAAATTGGAACAATTTTCCTACAAAATAATTATAAAATTAAAAAAATCATTGATTCACTATTTTTAACCATTTTCTTATAATACCTCTATATAGAAATAATTAAATTTTTTCTACTGTATCATCAGTTTCGCTCAAATATCTCGGAAACTAAGCGAGATAGGGTGATTTTGCCCGACTCCTTTTTTGTAGCTCTTGGTATTCTCCATAGAAAAGGTGTGAAGCAAAATTGTCCTATCTCGTTTAGTTTCCGAGATTTTTTTAACAAACGTGTGACAAGAAGAGAATTTGTCTGGAAATTTATTTTCTCCTAGCATTAATTTATTTTTCCTTCTAACTAACTTCAGAAAGTGGTTATTTATTTTCTTTCACTTAAAAAAAAGCTACTATTTTCTATTTCAATTGGATCAAGCGAAGCTTGTGCGCGGGTAATTTAAAAGTCGTTGAAAGAATGAAATTCTACCGTTTCCGGTTCTCATCAAATATTTGAGTGAATTAAATCTCAATGCACATCAAGCAATTACCGGTGTTTGTTCCTTTTTTTTTCATACAAGATTTCTTCAATCTTCTCACTTTCTTGGGTCGTTGACCGTTCAAATAATTGACATTGTCAATTTACTCTAGTTATTTAAATGAACAAATAATAGAACAGAATAATTTGCAATTGAATGGAATTGACACTCGGTTTGAAAATTATCGTTAAAGTTCATTGTAAATATCTGGGAAACGAGTGTTTTTATAGGGATAACCATCCAACCCTTTTTTTTTTACGGAAAGTTAATGTAATTTTGACAAAAAAAAGGTCTCTTCATGTTTTTTTCCTAAATCCAATGGTTTTAGAAATATTCAAGACATTATTCAGGATCTATTTTTTTTTTAATTTTCAAATAAAACTTCGAGAAAATTACGTCGAGAGAAGAATGAACATTGAACCCTTTTCTTTTAATTATTATTATTATCATATTTTTATTTTTTTCTCTACAAAAAAGGTCTCTCGAGAAAGTTTAGAGGACTAAACTCAGTAATTTTCGGAATGATACAGAAAACAGCAGACATTTGATAATTCTTAGATATTTTTTTCCTTTAAAAAATCAATTATTAAAAAAAAAATTAAAAATATGCATATTTCGTAAATTCAAATAACTATAAATGCGAATTTTTTGAAGATTTTTTTTTCATAATAATTTATTTTTTTAAAATAAAAGTAGTCAGATGTCTGCTGATTCTACAGTCATATTCGCGAGTCATTTGCAATGCACTTGAATATGTTAATAATTATTTTAAAAAACCTTTTTACGTTATTTTCACTCATCTCATAATTTTGACAAATTTCGATTTTTACCATCTTTTATTTTACGTTTATTTTATTGTGCCATACTCGAAATTTTCTCAGCAATAAAAGTTATTCAATTTTTTTCATTTTATTTATAATATTCAGAAAATTCAGAAATTATGAAAAAATAACAAATATTGTAAATAAAATCGTAATATATCATAGAGTTCTTGGCTGTAATTACATGTCAAGGCTATCGTAAAACGCCACGTGAGAGGATCACTAGTACTACTATAAAAGTGTTATAAAAGTGCCTCGTGAAAATTTTTAACACATTTTTCTTCGAAGAAAATAAATAAAATGTGCAACTTTCATTGATGATGGTTTTAAATTGAAGAGGATGCTGCAGAGTGCTTTTTTAAAAATAATTAATAAAGTATCAACATTCTAATTTCGATGCTGTTACTCTAGTTTTACTCTTAGAAAGATGCATCTGGAGTTAATTTTATTTTAGTTTCTTAATTAATTTTTTTTAATTAATTAGTGAAGAAAAAGTTCAAAGGAATTTCTAGAGAGCTTTTTTGTGAATATCTTTCAAGCAAATGGAGTTGAAGGAAAATGTCAGGAGACACTTTTCGTAGGAAATTTAATGGTCTAGAAAAAAGGTTTCTTGATGAAACCCCGTAAACCTAATGGCTTCTGAGATATCCACAGAATAATGAAGAATGATGGAATAGTGTCAGAAGACAGTTCAAAGAATTACGTGACCATTATTTGATAGATATCTCGTGAACGAGTAGACTGAGCGGAAAATGTTAGGAGACCTTTTTTGTAGAGGATTTTATAGGCTACAAAAAAGGTATCTTGATGAATTCCCGTAAACCCAGTAGTTTCCGAGATACTCTTGAAATAGTAATGAACAGCAATGAAATAGTAATTAACGATGATTTGAAGAGTCACGTGCATGTAATTTCAAGAATATCTCTGAAGCGAGTGAGTTTAAGGAAAAATAGGAAGAAACCTTTTTTCTAGAGAATTTAATGGATCACAAAATGGGTTCTTCACAAAATCCCGTAAACCTAATGCTCTCTGAGATATTCGTGGAATAATAAAGAAAAACAGTAATGGATGATCCTTCGCAAAATAATGCTTTTACTTTTTTGAATATCTCCGAAACGAGTGGATTTAGAGATGAGCTGAAAATGCAAGAGTACCTTTTTTTCAGACAATTTTACGAAAAACGGGAACAGTCTTCTCATAAATTCTCTTTAAGGGGTTACACCACTGTAGAATTTTCAAAAACTCGACTTTTTTTTCCTTCAAAAATTACTTTGGGCTTTCAAGAATACGGGCAAGAAAAGTTGCTCCCTGAAACCCATTTTTTCTCATGAAATTTTGAATTTTTTCCGAGGCATTTCTTCGCTTATTTTCTATTAAAAATAAGATTGCAGTTTTTTTGGCCGAAATTCGAGTTTTTTCATTCAAATGGTCACCTTCAAAAAATTTTAAACTATCAATTCCGGAAAATGATTTCCATCGGAAATTTCCTAAGATTTCTAATGGAATCATTAGAAAAAAACCTATTTTCAATATTTCGATTGATGTCGAGTGATTTCCACAATATCGTAGCCTTAGAAATGGAAGAACCTAAGTGCTCTGTAAAAGCACAGCACTTACACCCCTTTCCTTCTAAAGCAACGATATAAACCATTAAAATTAAAATCTCTCTGTTTTATCGCTTTGAATAAAATATTTTGACATTAATCAAAATTTCTCCATCAAAATAAACACGAGTTTGTCACGACATAGAATTCTCGTTTAATTTGAATAATGCAACAGTAAAAAAGGGAGAGAGATTTAATCCGAGTGACGAATAATTAATTCTGGATTAAATTTGTTTCGTTTAGAACGGAAGGATTTCTCGGCTCATCCAGATGTAAAAATGACCGGTGGTAATAATGGAGCAAGTATATTCACATATGATACCCTTGTACATGCAATATCCGGTGCTGCTGTAAGTAATTAATTAATTATTATATTCCACATTATTCAAATAATTTATGATTAATTTATATTATAGGGAAGTGTCGTCGCAATGGCAACGTTTTTCCCTCTCGACACTGTTCGCAGCAGATTGCAACGTGAGTTCACATTTCTTTCGAAATTTAAATTAATAATAAAAACAGTTTGTAATTCCTGGGAATTTCAATAATTCATTGAATTCAGTTCAATTAAACATTTTGCATTAATATGCAAATCAGTGGATTCAATGACCACTTTTGTTCCAAAAAAAAAAAGAGGAAATTTGCGCTGATACTGCAATGAAATGACAAACAAATGCCTCAGTTCAATGCAAACAAGTGAAGCGAAATTTCGATGTTCATTATGTGAATATAAATAGCCGAATTGTAAACAGCTGAAAGTGTAGAGGAAAATCGATGCTACCGAAAATAGACCTCTGACACTTATTTTCGGAATTTTTAAAATTTTTAAAATTTTAAATTTTAAATTTTTTTTATGAATAAATTATATGAAAAGATAAAGAATATGCAAATGCAAAAAATCGAAGGAAAACTGAGATAATAGAACTAGCAAACATTTGATAACTTTGTGCAGTTTTCTCAAAAAATAAATTACTGCAAAAAATAATTTAAAAAAATTATACGTATAGATTTTTAAATTTCTTAAACGTGCATATTTTCCTTTTTTCAAAATAATTTCATTCAATGAATGAAAAAAACCTGACAATTGTCAGATATTTGCTACTTTCAGTATCATAAAAAACTATAAGTGTAGATTTTTTAAATATTTTTTTTTTATAATAATTTAGTTGCTCAAAAAAACCGCCAAAAGTTGTCAGATGTGCGATAATTCTATTGTCATGGTAAATCAATATTGGGTGGTCAATAAATGAACTCGAGTAATGCTTTCATTTTCGTTTTTTTTATCTCGAGGACACTCTAAATATTTTGGAATTGAAGTAAAAGAGGATCTGGATTGAATTGACCATATCTTGAAAATGAAGGGTTCCAAAGGAAGGGAAGAGGTATTTGAGGATTTTTTTTTGCCGAGAATTTTACGATCTATAAAAAAATTCTCTAGGGAAATTTTCTCAAATTCAATAATTTCGAAAATATTCGCAAAAAACTCTGGTTACAATATCTAAAAATTAAATCTTGAATAATTTATGAATATCTCAGTAATTATCAATTCGAGAGGGATAGACCCTTCTTGTAGAAAATTTATTTTCCCACAAAAAGGGTTTCTTCATAAATTTCCTCAGAACGCATAATTTCCGAGATAATCTCGAGATACTCTGAATGTAATTTTTTCAGCAGATTGATACAATCAGAAAATGAAAAACAGTCTCTTTTGCAGAACTGAAATAATGATTTTTCTTTTTTTTTTCATGTACAGTGGAGGAAGGCCGTCAGGCAAAGAGTACATTAGCCACAATTCGTGATCTCGTGTCCAAGGAGGGACCGTAAGTCATTGATTTTTTCTTTTATCAAAGTAAAAAAATTATGCAAATTATTATGACGTGATGTTTATCATTTTTTATGTAATTTTTTTTCCAGTTGCACTTTGTACAGAGGCATTGTACCGGTTCTGCAGAGCCTTTGTGCCAGTAATTTCGTTTATTTTTATACATTCCATGGTTTAAAGTTGATGAGGAGTTCGAGAAATCAAAGTGCTGGAAACGATCTACTTGTTGCATCGATAGCAGGTGAATAAAAACTGAATTCCTTTAAACTCCCACTGACGAATACTGAACTATCGATTAATATACGATATCTCGAATTTAAAGTAAGATATCGCATCTATTAATCGAAATTTCGAATTTCCTCAAAGTTCAACGGATGATCTCTTCAACTTAAAACAGGAAAAACGCAATCGAAATATTGCTCGATTCTAATCGATACTAATCGAATTGCGACATCGATTAATCGAAATTTTGAAATTAATCCCCATATACTAAAACTGGTGTTACGGGAGTTGTCAAATGCCATACGATACATCGAATTTAATGCGATATATCGCATCGATAAATTGATTTTTGAAAAATGATGATCGATAGTTGCTGCTTCTGGAAGAAAGGAGTATTGATGCGGGCACGAATTTATTTGTTAGTCCCCTCAAACTAAAACTAGTCGATACGGAACTCTCGAATAATGTGAGATATCTCGAATATCGCATCGATTAATCGATATTTGAAGATGATCAATCCATCAAATTCCCTCGAACTCAAACTGTTGAAACGGAACTGTCGAATGATATGCGATATCTCGAACTCAATGCAAAATACCGCATCGATTAATCGCAATTTTGACATTGATCGATTGGAAGTTGATGTGATATTTTTTTCTTTTATAATCAAATTCTCTCGAACCAAATCTGGCGAAACGGAATTATCAAATTCAATACGAGATATCGCATCAATTCATTGAGGTTTGCGAAATAATCGATCATAAGTTACGGAAGAAATAAACATTGATGCAGGCGTGTGTAGTACTGTTTTAATTGCACGTATCGAAATAAATGCCAGATATCGCATCAATCAATCCATGTTTGACAATAATCGATCGAAAATTATTGTGATTTTGTTTTTTTTCCCTTAATGATCAAACGCACAAAATAGGTACAAAAGAGTTATCGAATGGAATGCGATATCTCGAATTCAATTCAAGATATCCCATTGATTAATCAATTGCGCCTTGATTTTTCTTAATAAATACATTTTGTTAACAGATCACTAAGCGTCATTATCATTCGTCTAAGTGTGATAACTTGACATTATTTACCTGAATTTTTAGCTTTTAATACTGAAAAAGAGGAAAAATATGAATTTTTTTGGAAAAAACAGGAATTCTTTAGGGTTTTTTGGAGTTTTCAATTTTTCTTTAAAATTAAAAATCAATTTAATGAAGTATGGTGATCCATAGGAGAGATCTTACAGAATACCCTTAAAAAAATTTCAAGTCAATATATTTAATTGCCTGTTCGCAATAGGCATTTTATTCTCCGATCCTAGTGGTTTTGGCAATCTATTTTTCCTCTTCAGTTTTGGTCACGTTCGACAGAGTAGCATGGGCACAATTTTTTTTTTAATTTGGTATACCCCATGTTACCGAACAAATAAGGCCAAAATTAATTAATTAAATTAACATTAGAACTCCATAAGCGAGGTTCAGTTACAGTTTCATTGCGAAAATATTATTAAATAACAATTTATAATTATGGTTATCGTTTTCATAACGTTAAAATTTTATAAAATCAAAATGATTAGAATATTTATGATAACTCAGAAAAATAAAAAAATAAGAGTAGATCATTTGAACCTGCCACTAGGATTACCTAATAACAATGATCAAATAATTTTTTTTCAAATTTTTTAAATGATTTTCCGTTTAATAAGTAAAATTGACGGAAAAATCATTATTTGCATTTATTTTCTTCTTTATTTATTCTCAACTGTGTATGTGCTCATTAATTTACAGGAATAATAAATGTCTTCGTGACAACACCACTCTGGGTTGTTAACACAAGACTAAAGATGAAGGGCATTGGAGGTGTTCATGAACCAAATAACAACAGCTATGATACACTACTAGGTAAGTTTACTAAACACGAGTAAACTAAGTTATGAGAATTTAGTTGAGCTTCACGAGCTCCAGCTGCAACCTAAATCCCTACTTGGAATAAAGTTGGGAGAAGCTAGAAACACTATTGATCCTATTTTCAAGACTATTGCCAACGTCATGGAATAATTAAATTATGAAGAATATTCACGATAATGGATTTTCAATGTACCTTGAATTATTTGCATAAGACTATGTAAGCATTTGGATTTGTTGCACTCAGAAAACATGCACTGAGTAAATAATTACTTATTTCATTTCATTAAACAAAATTAATTTATTTAGATGAGAAGTAAATAAATCTCAGGTCTTAATCAGATTGAAGATATCTCGGAAACGATGAGATTCAGGAGAATTTATGAAGGGACCTCTTTTGTAGCTCGTGAAATTCTCTACAGAAGAGGTTTCTTCTCTTTCGATAATTTAATTTAAACCCATTCCTTTCTGAGATATTTCCAAAACAATTTCAATCTTTTAACACTTCATCACTTAATTTTTCCTTAGTTTTTTCGAAATATCTTGAGAAAAAAATGAAATTACGAAAAAAAAAGTGGGAACCTCTTTTGGAGGTCTATTTTATAAAAATTTCGGTAATTAGGGAGTAACGCTTTTTGAACTAGAAAATAGGGTTTTTAATATTTTATCTTCAATTTTTTTTTGTCCAGTAGATGCAATAGGTAGATTCTATGACATTGAGTCAATTTTTGAAAAATTCAAATTTTATTAATTAAAGAAAAATTAATTAAGGTGTTTCCTTTCGACTAAAAAGTCGAAAAATTCAGAGAAAATAACAATAAAATTCAAATAGAGTATATTACCAATGTTTTGATTGAATAAAGGGAAAGGAAACATGATGAGAGGTGGAAGAAATGATGAAAATAATCGATATTCACGTACGAAAGTGCTTCATAAAGAATATTTTTTATAACGAATTGAATTTTTTTTTATAAAGAAATTGGAACTTTTTTTTATAAAGACGTTATAAAGTTTTTATAAAGTATTTTCATATGTTTTCTTCCGACAAAGACAGTTGGTGTGAAAAATCTGAAATGGAAACCCACTAAAAGTAGTAGAAACCTCTTATGTAGGTCTACTTCTGACCTGCAAAAAAGCTCCATAAAAATTTTTCTGTCTCTCTCAAACCTCGAGATATTCTTCCAATAACTCTCGAGGTAAAGTAAATTTACCTTGTTTCATTCCACTTATTGACATTTCGTTTCTTCAAATATTTTTTCTAGAGGGAATAATACACATCTGGAGATACGAGGGCATCAGGAAACTGTGGGCTGGTACATTACCCAGCTTGATACTTGTCTCGAACCCATCAATTCAATTCATGACATATGAGAGTATCAAAAGGAGAGTTAATGCATCACTAAGAGGTGCTGCAACACCAGCCTGGGTATTCTTCACAATTGGTGCAATAGCAAAGGCCGTTGCAACTACTATCACCTATCCACTGCAAATAGTGCAAACAAAACTTCGGGTAAAAGATAATAATTTACACTGTTAGAAAAATAAAACAAGCAGGCTTCCGCCCCTTGTGCGTTACTTGAATGTCTTAGTACTATGCTTAAATTTAATATTCTGCGAATGCAATTGGCAGAAAGCTTCCGAATGGAATTCTAAAACTCATAATCTGCTAATAACTACCGTGATGCATCTAAATTAAGTAAACTTGCATTATTTATCATGAATACAGTGAGGATGAAATGTCCTGTTTTCCAAAAAATGGAAATTTCATTGACAATTTGATGGGAATTTTCATAAACGTGATATTGAATTTATTTTTAATGGGAAGATAGTTATGAAATCTGTGAGTTTCAGAGGGCAATCCAAAGGAATCTATGAGTTTTAAGTAGAATTGAGACGGAAATTCTACAATTTACTTGAATTTTCAATTTTTTTTTTAATTTTTCCTATTTTTACTAAATTTTCAAGAAACAATTAAACTGAAACTGACCAAAATCGACGATGTGTTCATATTTTAATGACGTCATTATCTGAAATTTCAGTAGAAATGTGACTCGTTTGAAATTTCCGGGATTTAGCACGAAAGATTCAGACGGAATAGGTGAAGAAAGGAATTAATTCTATTTTCATCATTATCATCATATCTTTTTTGTGAATATCTTGGGAATTAGTGGAGGTAGACAGTGGGAAGGAACTTGATGAAAGGGACGTAATAAAGGGAAAGAAAAATACAATTGCTTTAATGTTTATAAATATGTTAATTAGAAATTAAATTTTAAATATGTGGAGTTGAATATGCAAAGATTGTTTCAGTAGAAAAAGTGGGATGCGAGGTGAATAATAAGAAATTTTTGCCATGGACACAAAAGAAAGGAAAATATATAGGGGGTGGAAAAAAAGGGACCCAAGGTGTGAAACGGGAGCGATTTTAGTTTTGATGTTTTAGATTAAGAAAATCACTCGGAGTCAATGAAAATATTGAAGATAGGTTCTTTCTGATGATTCTATTGGAAAGATCAGGAAATTTCTGATAGAGATTATGTGCAAGAATGAATTTTTTAATTTTTCAAAAATTATATTTCTTAGTCGAGATTTAAAGGTGAAATCTTTTTTTCGTTTTTGGAAAATTTCTTTTTTTTTGAGAATTTTCCCGGTTTTATTGCTCGTAGTGATCTGGAGCTGGTCTCCAATGAAAGGCGAGCTCATTTTCAATCAATTTATATAATTAAAAAAAATCAATTCTTCAAATAGATGCAGAGCAAAAACTAATTTTCCGAAAGTGAACTATAAGTAGTGGAAAAATCGATTTAAAAAAATTTGAAACTACATAAATCGATGCGAAATGAGCTCACCTTTCATTCAAGATCAACTGCCGATTGCCATGACCAATAGAACTGGAGATATGCTCAATAAAGTGGGTTTTTTCGATTTTAGGAATCTGTACCCCTTAAAAAGTTGGCCAAATAATACGAATTCTTGAAAAAATTGTGAAAAATTAATTTTGAAACATATTTTTCACCTGGGATTCCCTCAGCTCTCCAATGAAATCATTCAAAAATCTTTAGCTCAGACAGTTCAATTGAAATGTCTATTTTACCCCACTTCCCCCTTTATATAAAATGAACGTAATCTGCAGCTCAACTGATACACAAGAGAAAGAAGTTTATGTGCATATTAATAAACTAGATAATAAAGATAGAAAAGTTTTTGTAATAACTTTTTTTGTAGCCCTCGTTCTTTACAAAAAAGATCTCTACAAGAGTTTCTCTATTTCTCGTATTCTCTGAGATATTTCAAAAAAATTCATCCACAAACAAATAATAATAAATAATTTTTCTTTTTTTTTCAGCATGGACATAATTATAAAGATCTTCCACCCAACGCAGGAACCATACAAATACTTCTTTACATTCTAAAGTAAGTATTAAATTAATAAATCCATTACTGAATGGTTTCCATTTATTTCTGTCTTTTTAACAGGAAACAAGGGCTAAACGGTTTATACAAAGGAATGGAAGCCAAATTACTGCAAACAGTGCTAACAGCTGCTCTGATGTTTCTTGCCTACGAGAAAATATCAAAATTCGTATTTCGTATTCTTCTTGCTCACCGGCCAATTCTTAGATAATTCAGGAATAACTTTGAATCAAATAAAAAATTTTTAATTAAAAAATTGCATGTTTTTCCTTCGGTTTTTATTTTATGTATTTGGAGTGTGATATTTATTTTGTATATTTAAATATTAAAAAAATAATTCGATCAATAAAAGTGTGAAAACTAATTAATTGAATCTGTACACTTGATTTACATTAATGTCAATTGACTTATGATTTAAGATTATAGTTAAAAAAAATTATTATTGTCGTTCTAATACTACTTTACTAAATTTTACACTTTTTTTTTTCTTATTCATTCAGTGATTTCGTTGATATTAATTTATTATTTTCAATTACTGCACGCTGAACCCTAGAAATCAAATTATAAACACATAATTATCATTAGTGAATTGAAAGAAAAAAAAAATCAAGTTGTACCTTTTTCCATAGGTGCTTTGGCTTCGCCAGTAATTTTTCCACTATTGCAAGAGATTGTAACGAATTCATGAAGTTTCTCAATGTCATTAACTGTACCATTGATAATTTCATCAAGAAGTTTTTCACTCGTTATGATTCCTTTGTCCGCAATAACTGAAAAATGTGCTTTACCTCCGTAAGTCAGGAAGGAAAATCCAATTCCGGTTGTTCCTCTGTTGAAAAATAAATTTTTAAATTTAAAGAATTTTTAAAATTTAAAAAAAAATTGATTTTTGGAAAATATTTCGAAATTTATTAGAAATAGGAGAATTTTCATGGAAACCTTTCTTTGTAAAGAGAAAAGAAGAGCTACAATGAATGCTTTAACAAAAATCGTTCCATCTCGCTTACTCTCCGAGATATTCAACGAAAACCTTGTAATAAAAGGAAAGTCACGGATTATTTCGTGAATATTTCGGAAAGAAGTCGATTTAGAGAGAATAATCAGGAAACCTTTTTTGTAGCAAATTTTATGAGCTGCAAAAAAGGTTTCTTGATGAATTCGCCTAAACCTTATTGTTTTCGAATGCAGTTCGAAATTCTTTGTATATTTACCTATGAGGAATCCAAAAAGCCACTTTCTCCAAACTATTTCCCAGGATATGAATCTTGTTAGGTCCAGGTAAATTGCTGAATACTAGAGTACTATAGCTCTTGAGAAACGGTTTGAGTATTCTCTTTGGCAATGCAGCAGCCAACCACATCATTACCCAGTAATTAATCAGATAATCCGGACTTTGTCTCAATTTTTCTGAGCATTTTGATATATTTTGAAGTCTCTCCAACAGATTTTTACATTTGAATTCAGCCGTGGAGTTCCAGAGTGGCAATACTTCATCTCCATTTATCTCGGAAATGCAGATTGGTAATAATCCTACGGAGAATCTGTTTCTCAGACTCAGTTGCTTGCTTGGAGCTGACATTCGCGCGGGAATAACCGCAGTCAAGGTACTTGGGGCTTCTTCATCTAGCTGCAGAAGGATTTCATTATTGGAAATAATCTAAGCAAACATTTTGATGTAGTAATCAGAATGAAAACGTCAATTTTTACGTCAATAAAATAATTATGAAGATTAGCAGAAAGAGCAGCAAGTATGACATCCCCAAATCGACTCCCCGTCAAGTTCTTGATGTCTCGAATTTTCCCAAGCAGTCCATAATCTCCTTCATCTATAAAATCACTCTCTATCCAGCAAGAAATAATTTTCTCTCCAGTCAACTCGGCTCCATGAAGAGCACTAAAAAAAATCCAAAAAAAAGTTGTTAAAAAGTGTTGGCCATTTACCAAAAAACTAAAAAAAAAAAGTGTTGAATCTCCATCAAAGAGACACCAATTACACCTCAAATTACCTATTATCCATGCTGTTAAGTGCCTGTTGGACGAGACAGGAAGGTATGGAAACGAGGACAATCAAGTTTTTAACAAGCTCTTTAACAAAATTCCCAATTTCCATTAACCCATTATCAACACACTTCTGTACTCTGTTGAATATTTTCGTGAAATTCTCAGTGATTGGAGTGACGACAGTCACTGAAAATGGCATGGACGCCTCCAAGAGATCCTTCGTGTAATAAATAATTTGCGAGGACTTCTCTTCAATTTTCCTAGTCGCAACAGGTAAGTCTGCTTCATTTTCCCTAACATTGCAGGTTTCGACGATGACGTCTAATGGAGCATTAGAGTCTGCGATGGCCTCCAACAGTAGCCGAAGAAGTGCGACACCATCACCCAGCGAATGATGAACCCTGAAGAGCAGAGGAATACTTTCGCTTTCATTCGCTTTTTCCCCCGATTTCGGGCATTTTCTTCCAACCAAAATCTCCCAATTTGTGCAGTGATGGTTCGGAAGAGGCTTATTGCAAACCTTGGTGATCAATTTGCGTAGGCATCCGTCATAAACATCGTCAGATGCTCCGTCACACTCGTGTTCGACATCTAGCCATCGAATTCTCTCGTTCAGATCAACTGGAGCATTACTCTTCCTCCAGTAAAAGTACCCGAACCTGTCGTCCCTCAGCCAGCAGAGCTTCTCGAAGTTCTGGCAGATCAAACGCTCGTTGACGAGCTTCTTCAGGTCCTCGAGGATGTTGACCTGTTCGTTGTTTCCTGTGGACTTTAATCGCAGAAACGCGAGAACATTTATTACGGAGAACGCTCTCTCGTCCTCCATGGCCCAAACGCAGTCAGTTCCTTCGAGCAATCCCATGAATTCATCTCCTTTGAGTGTTTTTAGGAGTAAAGCTACGATCTTTCGGTATAGGAAACACGTGCACAGGGAGATTATGACGAGCGGAGTGAATAGAATGGTGAAGAAGAAATTGAAAAACCATATTCCAATGATTTTCATTCTTAAATGCGGAATTTTGTCGACCTGGAAGAAGAAGAAATTTGTGGTAGTATTGATTTAGAATACCATGGGAAATTGGAAGGTTTTTAAGAAATAAAAAATAAAACAATACTAGAAGATTGTCGATTCGCGAGTTGACAATCTTTCAGAATTGTTGAAAACAAAAAATTTTTCAATTTCCCATGATACTTTAAATGAATTATCATTAATATGGGAATAAATCCGATTATTCAAGGGAGTATCTCAGTCAATTCGACTACAATTCAGTAGTGAAGAGGTAAAACAAGATAAGTCTCTTTTTTTCTCAGTGCGTTCTTTGAAAATACCTCAAAAAATAACCGAGAAAGAGCAATTTTGCTCTGAAACTCTTTTGTAACTCTTGAAATTTTCTACAAAAAAAGATAAGTAATATCACCTTATCTCGCTTAGTTTCCGAGATATTTCCTTCGAAATGACCTCAAAGATAAGTCGATTTATCCAGTTTTAGCTCTTCACTACTGAATTGATTACTTATTGTTTTGATGGTGTATCAAAGCTGATATTTTTCTGAATTTTTCTAAATTTTTTCATAATTTTTATCCCCGTAGTTTATGAGATATGAATTATCAAAGTTACTGAAAATAGCGGTGGTGCGGATGAATCGCCTTAAATCGGACAGTAATAACGAAATTACTAAAAAACCACACGGTTGACCCATTATTTAAAAGCTATTGGCCACAAGAACGGCATTTTAACTAAATAATAGAAGAAAAAAATATTCAATTAGCCGTATAGTTATCGAGAAATTTCGATTAGAAGGTAGTCGTAACTATTTGCCTCTCTCTCTCTCTATTTCATACATTTAAAAAAAATTGAGAAAAAAAAACCATATTCCTAAACTGGAGATATGTCTTCCAAATAGTTTGATCATTTTTTCGGGTGAATTAAAGCACATTTTCCCGAATTATCAGCAATTAATCGCAAACTATCCTAGTTATCCTCATTTTCTTCTGTTTTATTGACCGTAAACTGGGACACTACCTTCATCATTAGAAGTACAGTTACAATTGATAAGGTGAGTGGTCCAGTGATCGAACGGATGAGACTCGTCAGACACCACTGCAGTGATCGACAACACAAGAAATTCGAAGAGTACTGATACCAGACTGGCCTCGATTTCTGACACTTTAGAGCTAGTTTCTGACAGTATAAATCGAAGACAACTATTTACTAATTGAATGTAGTTTAACCCTTTGCTTCGTACGACTGTCTTAATACGTACTATTTCGCGACTATTCGTGCCTTTCATGGAGCAAAGGGTTAATTAGGGTCAATACATATTTGTTGCGCTAAACGAGCTTAGCAATTGAACATTAGACAATATATTGTACATTTAAATGTAACTGAGATATTTGCAAAAATCGTCAGAAACTGGGGCCACCACAGTACATTCAACAACTCTGGCTGATTGTTCGATCAACCTGATCGAACATTTCGCAAACTCGATCATCAGTCGACCACAACTCGATAAAGAATAGAATTGTACGAACGAATTGTGGTCGACTATTATTACTTTCGTGACGTTACTTTAACGGCAATTTCGGTCATATATAGGCGTTCATTCATGAGAATTTTCAGCTGAAATTAAATGGAGTTGTGGTCGACTATCGATTGAGTCAACTCCTTTAAGATGATTGGACGGTAGAATCGAAAAAAAAACTCATTGTTTTGTAGGGAATCGTGAATAACAATGTTGAAGAAGATAAATGTCTGGAAAAAGATTTAATAATTATTTGAAGGATGTAATACGGAACAAAATAAGCTGGAGAAACGGAAAATTGACGGAAATTTGAAAAATTAGTAGCTTTTCTTCAATTTTATACTTGTTTAATTCTTTCAAGATTTGAAGGAATTTAAAAAATTGTATCAATCTTCCAGTTTTCAATTGATTTTTGCTTTCTAAGGCTTATTTTATTTCCCATTACATTCTTCACAGACTCGTTGAATGAGATCCAAGGATTTCATGTTTCATAAGTTGTTATTAACAATTTTATAGGAATGATCAACTTTTTTTCTGATTGTACCTCCTGAACATCCTTAAATCCACAACTCGGTTGTGGGATTTGACTTTTCATGGACTGATGATCGAATCTGTAGAATATTCGATCGCTGCCAGAGTGTTTCATAGACTCTTATTCGAATTGATGACCATTATATTGTTTTTTGAAGATTAGAAAAATGATATATCATTGGATTATCCGTTTTTTCCAGGATAAATACATTAAATAGTTCGATCACTGGACGAGTTCGAATACTGGTCAATTCACCCCACGCAAGTATTGTGTATTTCAGTGATATAGGGTTTTTTGCCAATTAATTTTCCTTATCAGAAAACCCTCCGCGATCACCCCACCCCCCCCCCCTCCATTCACTCCCATCACCCCGTACACTCACTTAAAAATATGTAATTGTCTACGGACAGAAGCTATGTAACATAAAATATGTTTACACAGAGAAAAATGTTTTCTTGATTTAAGAATGTGCAGTCACTTAATTCAAGTGACCTGCCATTCTTAAATTAAGTGACTTTTCTCACTTAAATCAAGTAGCTATTTCTTTCTTCATTTAAGAAAGTAAAAATCACTTACATTAAGTGACTTTTCTTACTTAAATCAAGTGACTTTTCTCACTTAAATCAAGTGACTTTTCTTTCTTAATTTAAGTGACCTGCACATTCTTAAATTGAGAAAACATTTTTCTCTGTGTAACATGTAAATAATTGTACATTGTATCTAGTCACGTTAAAAAAACTCTTCGAACTGTAAAAAAAACTGTATTTCAGTGTATTTTAAAATTGAAGTACAGGGAAAATCGAGAAAAAAAATGCATTCAAGTCTGCGAATGTATTTTGGAGTGCTTTAAAATACTAATTACTTCCCATTGATCTGAAATACTATATTCAGTAACGCGCATTAAAAAAAAAAAAAAAACAAAATTCGGGAGATAAAGTAAATAATTCATTGTATTAAATCGATAAAATTGAAAAAATTTACGAATTTCACCGTCAGTCGATCGTTAAAATAACTCCGAAAAATAAAGAAAATTAATGATTAAAGTGACAATAAATTATGACATACCTTGAATGGATCAATTCGAAAATCTGCCAACCATGCAATCAATAATCCCGTAAACATTCCTAATTTAGCTGGACTATCATAATAATTTCCATCGTCCGATTGATTATTAATTTTTGTAATATTTTGTGTTATTGCTTGATCATAAGTTAATGATGCATTTTCAAATGTCTTCCACACAACATCCCATACTTCGTTTATTGAAGTGTCGGGCAATTCTTCACCAACTGTATCCATCTAAATCTTAAATACGAAGATTTTATATAAATTTTTTCGATGACAAAAATAAATTTGAATAAAAAAAAAAAGAGAGGAAGAAATGAAGCTTAGATAATTTACTTGAAACAAAATTTTTTAGTTAAACTTTGTACTTATTTATTTTAGTGCTTTGCGCCAACAAGAAATATTACTTGAATGTTGCGCGCTTTATATAGAACGCGAAGCTCCTCAGTTCTCCATCGACCTGTACCTAATACAATTAGGGTCACACAGAAGACAAGATGTATGCAAAGTAATACTATTAAAGGTCACTGGAGGATAGTACAAAGCGTCAAATACATAATTTTTTTTGATTTATTATCCTTGACATATAATCATATTATTATATCATTTTTTTATTACGATGATAAATCATTCAATTTCATAAATTACATTTGTCTTTAATTATTTCATCTTCTTTTTTGAAGTAATTTCGATTAATTTTTCATTTGTATTCAGGAGATTTTCTTGGAGGAGACGAATCTGAAATTTGAAAATTTGCAGTTTTTGAATTTTTTGGGAATTCCGCAACTATTTCGTTATCGATGGAAAAATAGGAAAATGAGACTAATTGACTAATTAATTTTTTAAATATTTTTAATCTTTTATTTTTTTAATCTTTTTAAATATTTTTTTTTAGTAAAAACAAAATAATCTAGAGAATGCGTTTTTTTTTATGAAAATTTATTGGAGATTACTTGAAAATTCTTCTCTTTCAGTTCTACATTTTTCGCGTGAATTTGTTTTTGCAGACGATCATTCAGCATCAATAATGCATCGTATCTATAAATATGAGAAGAATCTTTATTTGAAATTGGATGTTGGTGAAATTGAAGAAAATTAGGAAAAAAATACTTTTGATGCCACGAGCGGTTAACTTGTTTCGTCAAGTAATCAGGCAGTTCGTCGTTTGTTATGTTTTTGCGGAATAAATCTGAAAATTTGAATTTTTGTAGAAAAGAACAATCCAGCTTTTTCAGATTCTCATTCAGTAGTGAAGAGATAAAACGCGATGAGATGATTTCAGATTAAAAGCAATTTTTGTAGAATATTTCGGAAAACAATCGAGATAAAGCGATTTTAATTGTATTTTTTTTGTGATTTAAAAATTTCTCTATCTTTCATATTTTCCAAGATATTCTACAGAAGCGGTAATCGCTCCAAAATCTGTTTTTTTTTTACAATATCTCAAATCTTACGGGAGATGACATAATTTTTCAGCGCTTTTTTTCATAGAGAACTATTTTTCAAGTTAATTGAGTAAACTCTTCTTAACATAAATAAACAATATACTTTTGAGGAAAAATCAGGTGACATTGCCGACTATTTGTTTTTCACGACTATAGAATTTTCAGAAAAACCGATTTCACTCCAATTTTTTATTGAGAATATTTCAGAAAATAAGCGAGATAGAGCGATTTTGTCCTGATTCTTTTTTTTATAGTTCTGGAAATTCTCTGAAAGAAAAGGAGTGTACCAAAATTGCCTTATTTCGTTTAGTTTAGAGATATTCTTGAAAAATTGATGATGGAAAAAAATCGATTTGTATGAAAACTTCATATTCTACATTTTTTTTATATCGGCACCTCAGAAGCAAAGTGGCCTAAGTGCTATACTTATACTTGGCAGGGAGGAGTTTTTACAGTTTTTCGCGATTATCTCGGTGAATAACGAGATAGAGCGAAATGGACGTCAATATGGGATCAGTAATAATGACAATGTCTGCTCTATCGAATTCTCAGAACCGTTCATGATACTGTTGTGGAATTATGCAGGCTACTTCCTGACGACATAAGCAGTGTCACTGTAAAATTTCATCAGAAAATACGCCACAGAAAAGAAGTTATGAAGATTCGAAAATCGGGATTTTCATGATGGCTGATTTCCTTCGAATATTCCTTTATCCTCATTTTTCACCCATTTCCCGAGGGAATACGAGGTTTTCCTTGAAATTTCGCAAAGAGATGACAGAAAGCACGATGATGGGGGATCCTGAAGGGCCAAAAGCCGCAACGATTCGGGATATCCAGTATCCGCGGAATTTTCAGGCCAAACCCAGAGGCAAAGGCCTTTGCTCTATGAAAAGGACCATTTCTGCTCTATCGAATTCTCAGAACCGTTTGCGATACTGCTATGAAATTTTGCAGGCTCTTTCATGACGACATAAGCAGTGTCACTGTAAAATTTCATCAGGAAATACGTCACAGAAAGAAAGTTATGAAGATTCGAAAATCGGGATTTTCATGATGGCTGATTTCCTTCGAATATTCCTTTATCTTCATTTTTCACCCATTTCCCGAGGGAATACGAGGTTTTCCTTGAAATTTCGCAAAGAGATGGCAGAAAACAAGATGATGGGCGATCCTGAAGGGCCAAAAGCCGCAACGCTTCGGAATATCCAGTATCCGCGGAATTTTCAGGCCAAACCCAGAGGCAAAGGCCTTTGCTCTACGAAAATGACCATTTCCGCTCTATCGAATCTTCAGAATCGTTTGCGATACTGTTATGAAATTTTGCAGGCTCTTTCAGGACGACATAGGCAGTGTCACTGTAAAATTTCATCAGAAAATACGCCACGGAAAAAAAGTTATGAAGATTTGAAAATCGGGATTTTCATGGTGGCTGATTTCCTTCGAATATTCCTTTATCCTCATTTTTCACCCATTACCCGAGGGAATACGAGGTTTTCCTTGAAATTTCGCAAAGAGATGAGAGGAAACAAGATGATGGGGGATCCTGAAGGGCCAAAAGCCGCAACGACTCGGGATATCCAGTATCGGCGGAATTTTTTCAGTTTTTCTCGATTATCTCGGTAAATAAGCGAGATAGAGCGAAATATACATTAATATGTAGTCAGGAAAAAGTTTTCTCAGTTTTTTGCGATTATCTTTCATAAAAAGGAACAAGAACGCAAACAATCGATATATCAAAAGTTGTCACGATTAAAGTGAAGTCCTCTTCCTCATTGGTCAGTTAAATCGTGAGTAATATAGTACGCGTAATACTATACTAAAGATACCTAACGGGCGCGTTGTAGCGCGCCATCGGTCTCGTTAGAAAAAAAGTGATGTAAGTGTTATTTATGAGTCATAGGATTTACGCCACTTTGTTCCTAAGGCAATGACCCGCACGGAAAAAATATATATGCGAACACTAATATGATATATATGAAAATCATGTGAAATATATTTGGCATATGTAAACTGTACATAGGGGAGACTGGGGCAAAATGGGGTACTTTAAGCACATGCCCCCGGTCTCCTCTATGTAAATTTCTATGCAATACTTCAATTTAATTTACCAAAAAAAAATTTCAATTTTCAAAAATTTAAAGAAATTTCCAAAAATCTCAAATATTAAAATAAAACTGATTTTAATTTTGAAAAATAATTTTTTTTCTGGATTCCCTACTTAACATAGTATCATTCTTCTTATCCAAATCCTTCAAGCTCCTCTGCAACTTGATATTCTTAATCCGCATATTAATAACTTTGAATGACTGCTCGACTTGTAGACTGTGTGATATTTTAATCGACGAATCCAACAGGTAGAGAGTACGTCGGATATCATTGATTTTTTTAATCAGGTGTTTATCCCCATTAGCATCGGATTTTATTTTCTTAGGGCAATTGGGTGTACTCGTGCTCGTTGCGTCTCTCATTGATTCCTAATTCCAAAAAAAGCAAAGAGGAAATAAAAGAAGTGCTCAAATAATTAATTTTTTTTTCAGAAAAATCCATTTTATCTGATCATTACTTTCTTTTTGAGAAATCTTTGAAATTAAGCGAGATAGAGCGACTTTTTTGGCACAATCTTTTTTTACCGCATTTGAAATTTTCCAAAAAAAAAAAAGAATTCTAGAATTAAATCGCCCTATCTCGCTTAGTTTCCGAGCTATTTGCAGAAATCTCAGAACAGAATAGAAAGGAAATTTCCTGAAATTTTTCCATTTTTCGGAAAAAATCGTCACCTCAGAATCAAAGAGGCGTAAGTGCTATGTGTAAGCATAGCACTTACACTACTTTCAATCTTAGGCAAAGAAATCAATCGAAAAAAAGTCTATCCTAAAAAGAAAAAAAATCAATTGCCCGAAAAATATCCTGGAACTTAAGCAAGATAGGGCGATCCCACTCCTATTTTTTTTATAGAGAATTTTGAGACCTACAAGAAAGAATTGAGGTAAAATCGCTCTATCTCGCTTAGTTTCCAAGATATTCCCAAAAAGCTGATAATGAAAATAACTAGATTTTTCTCAAAATTTCATATTTAAAAAAAAAAAATATCGCCTTAGAGTCAAAGTGGCGTAAGTACTATTGCCTATACATTGCACTTACGCCACTCTGACTCTAGACCGACGAAATCAATAAAAAAAAAAATGTCTCCCAAAAAAAAAATCAATTGTCCTTGAAAAAGTAAAAAATCTCAACAACTCAATAAACATCTCAAATACTCGATAAACTTCTCCGTTAATATCAATTAATTCAATTAAAAATCAATTTTAAAAAAATCATAACATTTTACGCAGTTATTAATAATTAATGTCTCTCTGTCGTATTCAATATATATATATATATCCAGTACATGTGTCACAGCTGATTCTGTTATAGGGACATTTAACATTTAAACGATGATCACAACGAGGACAGAGAAGAAGTGCCCCATGAAAATTACAATAATATGTTTAATAATGTGATTGGTCCAACGCATTGCCGATTGAGTCCGCCTAATAGTGTTCTATAGCCTGAAAAAATTCGCACGATCCGCTCCCCCCTCAGAAAAAGAGCGGCAAACTCAAACGTAAATGGCGAATGAGGTGCGCAAAAAAAAGGAGCGTCAATTAATAGTGTCAGCCAAAAGTGCCCAAGCCCCTCCCCCCCACTTTGCAAAGAATAAAAAACAAATTTCGTATTTTATTAACTCCAAAAAGTCATGCACATTTTCCACTCGAAACGATTACAAAAATCCCCGCCAGATGGTATCCAATCGCTTTATATATTACCCCCCCTCCTCCCCTTACCCTTTGCCATTCGCATTTTCCCATTTATATTCTGGGGGAATTGCTCGAAAATAGCGGGGAATTTCATCAATTTTATAGATTGGTAGAATTGTCAAATACTATGATGGCTGGATTATGATGGCCGTTGCCACCGTAGAAGAGTGGAAGAAACGCGTATACGGTGATTATACCCCCGTGGATATTATATAGAGAAAGAAGAGTGTGAAAAAGTGAAGGATAAAAAAAAAATCGTAAATTTTTATCATTCAAAAAAAAAAAATAATCAAAAATAAATATTTAAATATTAGTTTAATTTAAATTAGAAAAATTAAATTAATAATGTATGAAAAAAAAAATTCATTCGACAAAATACTCTGTGTGTGTGTGTGTATGTTTATGTGATTAAATATTAATTGTAAATAGAATAAAAGAATTATCTGCATTATAAAAATAATAAATAATTGTGTTTCGTGAATTTTGTGCATTTTAAATCGAGTATTTTGGAAATTATTGGAGGGGACAACAAAACGCGCGTTTAGCACACAGAGGTGATTTATTTTTTAACAATTAAATACATACAAATGAACACATAAAAATATTCAATTAAACATTACTAATTATTCATTAAATCAATGCAATTAATTAATTTGTTAAAACATTATTTTTATTATATTTTTAACCGGAGAACAAAATTTACCTTTTGTTTACGCCTTGTCACTGGCGCTTTTGTTGTGTATATAGTACGCTAAACGCGGCTGGTACACACAGCGCACCGCTCACTTGACGAACTTAACCAGGAGTCAAAGATTTATATTTTATATGAAAAAAATTAAACAAGAAAATAATGAAGAAAATAAACAAAAATGAAAAAATTCTCATTTTTTTTTTAAATCAAAATTTTTTCGAGAAAATTTTGAATTTTTTGATGATTTAAAAAAAAAAATTATAATTCATATTTTTCATATGTTTTACTCACTTTATTGCAATTTCATTTATGATTCTATGATTTTTTTACAATTTGACTTTGTGTGCAATATGTCCACGATCATGTACCACGTAGGTCACAATGCTCAATGCCTGGTTCATTCAGCTTTCTATATAACCTTAAATATTTCTTTACACACACTGATTGGTTAAATACACTGATTTTTCGTTGTTTATTTAGTGAAAAAATCGTTGATTATCATTTATTTAATGGAAAATTAACGAATTTTTCTTTTTTTTTTTCTTAATTTTTATGGTGAAAATTATTCTATATTATTGTTATTTACATTGTTAATTTTATAAACTAATTATTATTTTTTTTCTTTATTTTACAGATTTTTGGAAATTATTGGAAGAACAATATTGATTATTGGAATTTTTGGAGAATCATCGATAAATGAAATTTTCGGAAGAAAATAATAATTGAAAAAGCTGAAATTAAATCATGCACATTGTTGCTAATGACATATTGAAGGATTAAACAATGTCAGCTAATTATTTTTCAGTTCTAGACTTAGGATAATTCATAATTTCAATGAGATTGATTGAAATAATGCAAAATAAATGAGGAAAAACAGAAGAGACAAATTAATTGTTGGATTGAAGCAAAAAGTTGAGAAAATTTGAGGATAAATTTTGGAAATCGATAATAAATAAATACGAATAAAGAAAAAAATTCATTTGTTGAATGTGTAAAAGAATATTCTCAATGGATAAACGATTGATGGATAATAATGTGGAAAATAAGATGAAAATTGTTGTTTATAAAATCAGTAAAGAATCACCAGGTTTATTGGTCCAGTTTAATTTAAATAATTTACTGGATAATGTTAAATTATTTATTGAATTGAGCTGTTGGATAATAAGGTAAATTACATGAATGTCTGGTACAGGCGACGTTGGTCGCAGACGCGTTGAGTGGCGCCGTAGCGCAAACAAATCATCATTGATAAATTGAGGAATTTAATTTAATTTTTGAGGTAATTCACGATTCCTTTACTATAGTTTCTAATCAATGTAACGAAAAAATTCTTGATATATTCATGAATATCTTTGGAGCGAGTGAATTTAGTAGAAGATATCGAGACATCTTTTGCAGAAAATTTCATGAACAATAATAAAGGTTTCTTGATAAATTTCTCAAATCTCATCGTTTTCGAGATATTCATAAAATAAAGATGATTTCTCTTTTTTTTAGTGATAATTTCGCATTCTTTCGATGACTATTTCTGCTTTGCCTTTCAGGTATACTGTCATATACCTGGGAAAATTGACTGAGATGCTAAGAGAACGATTATACTGAATATAATTTGAAGAATTACCAGTAAAAAAGAAAAAAATAAAAAAAAAAGGTATAAATAGCAGAAAATAATAAGTTAATTAATTAGTGAAACTGCTAAGGTGGCTGAAAAGGTGGCTACCTAGGATTACGAGGTGCTGCGTGGGCATGCAGCAGCCTCAGACACGCCCTCTCCTCGGGGACTCTGTATCCTCCACAACTTCCCCGACTGCAAGACGTAACAACCCAGTTGCTGTATTAACACATCAGCAGGTAATTTTCACATATTCCAAAAAAATTCACTTCCTTGAAGATATCTCGGAATTGAAGCGAGATACAGGATTTTTCATGGACACCTTTTCTGTAGAGCAAGACGAGACCTCCAGAAAAGGTCTCTTCAGAAATTCTCCTATCTCCTCTAGATTCCAAGATATCTTGTTTTTGCTCACCACAAAAATATTCTAAATTCAAAAATTTTAATTTCCATCAGCTCCAGCAATTACAACAATTACAAGCACAAAATTCAACTGGACAACCCCTGACATTTGCATTGCAACAGTCACCTGGTAATAATGGACAGGATCAAGGAAATGTATCAACATCTGGAATTGGAAATAATCATATACTGTACTTGAATCAACTGAGTCAATTGAATCAAAGTACTATAAATCCAACTGGGACTGGTATGGGCCTACCCCCGGCCACCCCCACATTTGGGGTGGGCCTTAATATGGGACTGCCACTATCACTATTGAATACAAGTTTAACATCACTGACATCAAACGTAATAACTACCTCAAATCCACTGCTCAATATTGGTATACCAAGTTTAAATTCAGCATTGACAACAGTTAATCCAGCGACAATTAATACAATTAATACATTAAATGCGCTCAATACAAATTTATCATCAAACAGTATTACAGCAAATGGATTAACAGCTGGTATTGGACAGGATTTGAATACAACACTGAATCGTTTGAATACATCAGCTCTAAATCATCAGTCAGCATTAAATAATCATCATGGTATCAATCAAAATCATCAATTTTCAACTCTAAATACTAATGATAATCTATCAAATCTATCAAATTTAACGAATATAACAAATTTAAATAGTCAAAATACAACGAATTTAAATAATCAGAGTCATGGAATAAGCACAAGTGTAAATCAGGCATTCAATCGTACATCATTGAATGTATTGACAGCTGGATTAACACCGAGTAGTATAAATTCCTGCAGTACAAGTTTTCCATTTCAAACAATACAAAGTATCCAGAGTATTGCACCACATATTGTCGGTACGAGTTTGTCAAATCAAAATAATCCTACGTCAACGAGTATATTCACGAGTACACTTAGTACACCGCCAATTTTATCAACAACGTCCCTGAATAATCCAACTAGTAACAATCAGTCATCAAGTATATCAACGACAACGCAGAGCTTAAATTTTGCGGGTACAATGCAGAATAGTAATCTAACAAATTCATCAACCTCCAGTGTCTCAATATCGTCTCTGCAGAATGAAACTTACGGCCATGGACAAGTACGGCAATTTAGCCAAACTCAAAATTCAATTAATCAGAATGCCTCAGGTAATACAGTTGTCAAGTGCATACAGAACGTCAATTCACCTGGTAGTCCATTCTCAATACCAATGAAATCGCCAGCTTCAAATATAGCACCACCAACACCAAGTCCAAGTCCAAACAGAATATTGTTGCGTAGTCCAGCCTCAAATTCAATGCAATCAAATCGCAACAGTCCGAGTCCCGTTTCTATGATAAATACGTCGACAAGTGGTAGTTGCACAACGACAACCGTCCAACAGCAGCAGCAGAATGCTAATTTTACTGTGCAACTGCAAAGTCCAATGCAGAGTCCAATGAGTGTTGGTCCAATTCAGAGTCCAGCACCCAGTCCCTATCCACCGGCTCAGAGTCCGCATCATCAGGTTGGTGGACAATTGTCCGGGGGTTCAACCGGTAATATGAATAATCGAAGCCCAGCACCTGGGGGCAGTCCTGGGCCAACACCAGTCGTCAGGCCCAACACGCCGATACTCCAACAGGGTATGCAGGTTCTTCAGATCATTGGGACACCTCAGGGCTATCAGCAGGCATCATCTCAGCTTGTTACCAGGGCTGCACTCTTCGGCAATCAGCAGATACAAATTGCAACCGCCAAACCAGCTAAACAGCCACCCCAGATACTACCGAAACCGCCTAATAGTCAGCAGGGGGTTGCTACACCACCAAAACAACGGGCAACTACGACGATCACCAATCAGGTAACACTTTAGTGATATTCCAGGCGAAATTCGCCTCATTTTTGCTTATCATTGTTACAAATTATTGCGAATATCCTAGAAACTGAACGAGATAGGGGAATTTTTAAGGACCTTTATCCAGATTTTACGTCATTGTGCTATCTCGTTTAGTTTCCGAAATATTCTCAAAAAATATCGAATGCTCTTTTTTTACTGACGAATTTATTCTGATAAAAATGTGAATATTTTTATCATTTTAATCCCTTTTAAATTGAAATTTTTGTGCTATCTTCAAGGTCACGCAGCAAACTCAACCGCAACTGGTACTAGCTGGTCCCCAGCAGAACCAAACTGCAACGATGATACCAACTGCTCAAGGATTGCTTCTGAATCAGGTGGGAAAATGTTGAAAGGAGTTGTTCAATTCAATGGTGAAGTTTGAAAATTACATCAGCAGTTTTTCATGAATTTGCTCCGAAACCAATGGGTTTAGGAGAATTAGTGAAGATAGGTTCTTCATTTTATGTAGAATTGAATTCTGCTATTAAATTTTCGATGAAGATGTAATTTTCAGGCTCATCATTTCATTAAAACTCATTACTAAATTCTTGTCTCATTATCACTTACTCTGTTTGCAAATGCTCGTCTTAATTACGCTTGAAAAATCATATGTCATTCACTCTGCTAACAGGTGCTCGCATTGTCAATTTAATTCATTACCATGTGTGTTGATTTTCCACGGGTTTTTTTTCTCCTGTTTCCTTTTAATAAACGGTTTCTCATTGGGTTTACTACAACAAATAGGTACTACCCTCGTCTGGTCCTGTGATCGTTCAACAACAACCTGGTGGCGTTCAACTAATACTAAGGACACCAACAAATGCCCAACAACAAACGCATACTGCACAGGTGATGGTTTCACTCGTTCATTCATTCATTCATTAATTCATACATGTTTCAATGCACATTCATGTGTTGTGTACATAAAAATTGCTTAATCATTAATGTTTTTATTTGTTTAAATTACTTCGAGATTGTTCATGCATGGGAGGAAAGAATTCTGTTATCCAATAATTAATTTTTTTTTTTTGAAAATTAGGAGAAAAGATTTCGATTCAGATGAGAATTTTGCCCTGTTTTTCTAGAAATTCTCGGAAACTAAGCAAGATAGCATGATTTTTGTAAGAATCTTTTTCTATAGATGATCATGAGAGCTACATGAAGAGGTATGCAAGTAAATCGCGCTATCTCGTTTAATTTCCGAGATATCTGAAAAAACATTAAGCTCTATTTCCTGATGTTTCTAGAATCAATCTCGTTCCCACCACGTAAACTGTTTCCGTTTACAAGTAAAATATTCGCCAGATACATTCTTTTCTCCCCCTGCCCTGTGTCAATGGACTTCTATAACATCGTGTAAATTTTTTATGGAGCCTATGGTTATCGATCAGATATATCAATAATATACTAAACCGCTGTTTCAAATAATTTATAGCTAACACAGCAGCAACTAGTGAGGGTTGTAACAGCACAAGGTATGCAGTTACAGGGTATTACCCCAACATTTTTTGCTGTACCCAATGGTTTTCCACCTCCGGCACCGCCTGTAATGAGGCATACACCAACAAGTCCAGCACCCGGTGAGTAATCTCAATTTTTTATGAATAAATGCAAAAATAATAGAGAGAGATTCACTCAAATAATCAAAATATTGTATTAATTCTCCAGGTAATTCAGGAAACAATAATTCAATTGTGATACAAAATGCAATGGTCCAGAGTCCCCAATCCCAGATGAACAATCAAATAACAAATCAATCATCAACAAATAATTTACCGCAAACACAGTCCGTGGCTGATCAAAATTTACTACCACCGCCAAAGAAAAAAGCTAAGAAAAAGAAGAAAACTAAGAAAAAAGACGACGAACCGCCAAAACTCGATTTAGCAAGTATCATGAAGATATCGGGTATCGGTGATGAGGATGATATGTTTGATAATGACATTGTCCCTGAGCCAGAGCCACAAATCCAGTCATTACCAATTCAGCAGCACGTGGAACAGCCACAAGTAACGCAAATGACTGTCCAACATATGGAGCAACTCTCGCCGCATAATTCTCAATTATCAGCGATACCAAACACGCAGCAGCAGAGTGTGATCCAGTCAGTGAATGCCAATTGTCCAACGGCAAATACAACACAGAATCCAGAGACCTTTGGTAATCAATTAGTGGCGCAGTTGCAGATGCCAGTGCAGAATACGATCTCCGGGCATTTGAGACTAGCAGTTGGTGAGGATGGCCGTGTAATTCTGCACCACACGCCAGATCCAAATCAGCCAGAGATTGATCAAGCAACGGCACAAGCATTGATTCGTTCCTTGACACAAGGCACCGGTCAAAATTCTCAGATAATATCCCAATTACTTGGGCATGCCCAGAGTTTATCGCAGCAAAATGTCCAGCAGCAGCAGCAGAACTTGAACACGAACCGCTCGAAGGCTCCAGCCAAGTCATCAGCATCTGCTGGCAATCAGACGACGAATCAAATGACCCCAGCAACCAGTGCACCACAGATGATCAATGTCCAACAGCTTCAGTCATGCACGAAATCCACTGGATCATTCAGCCAACAGCAGGGCAATGTATCTGGTCAAAGAAGCATAAATACTTGCCAATCAACAAAGAATAATGCAGCGATTCAAATAGCAATTGGTTCTGGTGACAGTAAATTGTCCAAAAATGAACAAAATGTGAAGACAATATCTCAGTCAAATGTTGGTCACAAATCACACGTTAATGCCAGCAATAAGAAAGTTGTTGGCCAAATATTCATGCAGAGTCCATTGCAGCAGCCTAATACTCCGAGGCAAAATTACGTAAAGACATCAACGAGTAATTTAAAAATGCAGACTGGTAATATAGTTAATAATAGAACCGTCCAACAGCAAATTAAGAGTCCAATTAATGTACAGCAGAATAGAAATCAACAGTTGGAACAGCAGCAGAGTACTGAGCAGATGAATCAACAGCAAAATGTTCAGCAAATATCAACGCAGACTGTTCAATCATTGAATGTACAGCGTTGTCTCGAGCAGAATATTCACAAAATAACAGTTTCTGGATTACAGCAGAATTCATTGAATATACTTGGCGGTAATAGTCAACAGTTACCAGAATCAATTGGTCAGAATTTGGAGCAGAATATTGTGCATGGTTTTATGGATGGACAGACAAATACGAGTAATAATTGTCATCAAGACATCAATGATATGCATCAACAGCATCAGCAAGCTAACGCGAGTTTGAATCAGCAAAAATTGAATGTACAAAATAAACAGCAGAATGTTATATTCACAAGTGATTATCCAGTTAGCAGTCACAATACGATAATAAACACGAGTACAGGCATTGGACAAGCAACGAAACAGCAGCAACAGCAACAGCATCAGCAGCAGCAGCACATTAATAATCCGGATATTCTCAATTCAGCAGCAACAAATATCCTGAATAATGCACCAAAAATAACACCAGAAATCCTGAATGCTTTGAGTAATTTAAATCCAAATGATCAATTGCTAATAGCCAATGCCAATGGACAGATGCAAGTGATAAGTCAACAGCTACTTCAGCAATTATTAACTGGACAGTTAAATGCACAAACACGTGCTACTAATGTCAATCAGAATCAACCGCAGAAGATTGTCATTGGTGATGCTGATTCATCTAACAGTCAGAATTTGCAAGGTGTTCAAATAAATACGCCAACGAGTCAAATTATTGTGAATAGCTCTGGTGGTGCTCCAACGATACAAAACAACATTCAGAACATCGTTGTCCAAGCAGCACCATCGCAAATGCCCCATCAAATCCAGATCCAAAATCAGGCATTTCCCAGTCAATTTATCGACAACTTGAATCAGCAACAGCTTCGCAATTTGTCGAGTGGCAACAAGACAACAAACATCGTGAATACAAATCAACCGGTCCACCAGTTGAGTCAATCTACCAACGTCACCCCACCAACTCCAACTCCTCCAGTAACAACTAAGAAGAGCAAAGTAGTGAGAAAAACAAAAGTAACAGTGTCATTAGCGAATACTTCTGGTTATCAGACGGTGAAAACAACTTCACGAACAGCATCTGTATCAACGAGTACATCAACATCATCAGCTCCAAATTTATCAAAAACAGGTCAAAATTGTGCTAATAAGAATGAAGCACAGACAGTTGGACAATTGGGTATCGGAAGAATCGTGACATCGGGAATTCAGACAGTTGGTATACAGACACAGACGAGTCAGTCTGTGCCACAGGTATCAGTGCCATCAAACGGGCAAATGGTCCAGAGAACTCCTCGGTACATCCAGCTGCCAGTTGCCAAACAGCAAATGCTGAAGAGCATCCAGACGCAGATTCAGAGTATTCACAGCAGAAAGCAGAATAGCCCAGCAGATCAGGCACTGTTGACGAAGCTCTACCAGGAGCACAATAAAATTGTTGCAAGTGGTAAAGTCGTTAGTGCACCTTCCCTGACGATACCAACGCAGTCAGAAACAACAACAAACGCTGTTATATCCTCAACATCATCATCAACACCATCAACACCAGTCTACACGATATCGCATCCTCTGAGTGCGAGTGTCTGCAAAAATCAGCAGACATCAACGGCCCAGACTCAGACAATGACGCAAACCTGTCCTGTTACAATAGCCAATCAAAACTTGACACCTTTAGCTAGTACAAGTGCAAGTATGCCAATTGTTCACGATAATTCAGCTAATTGTATCAGTAAAATTGATAAAGTACAAAGTGCCATGGATCCAAGTATGCCAACAATACAAACGCATACAATTAATAATAAAACATCTATTGAAATGAATAAATTTCATCAACCAGTTACAAAATTAACTGGACAATATCCAACAACAATTGTAACAACAACATGTCATCAGAGTACAACAGTAACATGTCAATCAACACAAATGACACAACAATCAGCTCAGTGCCAGACTGATCCACCGGATATAAAGCCAAATATACAGATGATAAATCCAATTAAACAGGAATTATCATCGCCAATTAATGTGCAAGTACAGGTACAATCAGTATCACCTGCTGGACAGGTGATAGCATCATCACCACGTGCAATTTGTGGTAATAAACAACAGCAAAGGATACAGAGTCCAGTTAATGTCAGTCAGATAAAACAGCCATTGGCAAGTCCAAGTACCAGTACAACAGGTACAACTGCACAATCACCTAGACAGGGAATTAAAAGGCCAGCAACTAGTCCAATATCAAGACAAATCAATCGCAGTGATCTCATGGAGCAACAGCTCAAGATTGATCAGAATGGTGCTATTAATCCTGATGTTAATACACCGTTTGTCAGTAAACGTGATGCATGCAAGAGACTCGTTAGATATCATTGCTTCAATGAACAGGTACTAAGTGCTAAGGATTTGGCAAAAGCTGATGAAATATTTGAGGAAACTGCGAAACATTTGCTCAGTAAATTCAATTCGATGATGAATAAGTACACGTACTTGCTGCTGATGGAGAGTATGGTGAGAATTGTTTTATTTTTATTTTTTTTTAAGTAGATTTTTGTGGTTTTTTAAGATTATGTTGAATTTAGTTGAAGATAGGGGAATTTTTGTGGAGACCTTTTTTTGGAGCTTTTTATTCCTCGAGATTTCGGCAATATCACGAAATTTCGAGATTTTGGCTAAATTTAGAATTGTGTCTAATATACCTGATGAGATTGAATGTGGACAAAAAAAGATCACCGTGGATAAATTAAAAAAAAAAAACATTGAGAAAATGTTAAAAAATAAACAATTTCCAAGAAATTGCGAAATCTTAAAATTTCAAGATTTTGGAAAAATCTCAAACTGTGCAAAATACACCTGTTTTTTCTTACATCTACACAAGGTCTCTACGAAAAAATCTCCATCTCCACTAATTTTCAATAAATTCCAGAGAAATCTTTCTCAAATAATAGTTATTAATCAATTTTTCTCCTCTTTTAACAGAGAGAAGTGAGAACTTCCGAATTGATGATGATTGATCGTACATTTGTCGCCGAGGAGCAGAGCATGTTGACGCGATTACGAGAGCAAGAAGCAAAAGCCAGTGGTAAATAAATTCACTCAAAGCCTCTTTTTTTTCCCCTCCCATAGATAAAATGCATAAAGAGTAGTTTAATAAAAAATTCTCTTAAAAAATTCCAGAAGAATTCAAGAAAGAGGAGAAACCAGTGCTACCCAAGCTAGAAACTGATGCCCAAGACGATGAAAAAACAACATCATCAACAGCACTGACCAATGTACTAGTTAAACAAGAGCTCGATGATGATTTTAGTTGTATCGATAGTCAGTCATCCGAGACACAAATGAGATTAAAATCATCGAGCTGTACAAGCGGTGATTACGACGAATGGCTAGAAATACAAAAAGAACTTGGTGTTTATCCTGGTGAAAGTGGTAAATGTAAAAACATAATTAGCAGTAGTTGTAGCGGTGGTGGTAGTGGTAGTAATGGTGCTTTGAGTGGTTTATCATCACGAACAACAAATAAATGTGAAAGAACGCGAGCTAATGGTGATTTACGTGCAACAACAAGTGGTACATGTGTTAATAATACTGTAACAAAAATTAATTACGATGATGGTACAACGACAACAACAACAACAACAATGGAATTAGATAAACGTTGGTGCAGTGCTACGGATCTTGAGAGAGATTTACTTGAGGATACAGATAGTCTAGATGATTTGGCATTACAATCACATTGTCCTGGTACATCATTACAGGACAATGATAATGATGGAAATGATTTGATTAATGATCAAGACGATATAACTGCACAAGTACAGTCAGCAATTGATAGTATTCTTAATTTAAAGAAGAGACCATCAAGTGTTGCAACAACTGTTAATACTAGTTGTGTTACAACAACTAGTGTTGTTACAACAACACAAACAACAATTAGTAATAGTAGTGATACTAAAGACTCGGTTCTTGATCAGGCTGTTAGAAGTATCCTGGGCTCGTGACCCTCATCTAATAAAGTATTTTAAAGACACATTTAAATAAATAAATAATTAATTATGAAGTTATTGTAACGAGGAAGAATGTACTATTGTGTAAAACAATTTTTTTTTTTCTTTTGCTATTGGATTATTGTTTAATCCAATGTTAATCTCTTCATTTCTTCTCTTTTTATTGTCTTTTTTTCGGGCTTCTGCATTTTTTAAAATCACAATTTTTTTAGTAATTATCGAAGCTGCCAGTGTCTTTCAAAGCATAAATTTTTTTTAAATGTAGATTCATCTTTTTTTTTTATCTAAAACACACACACACACATGCAATGGCAATAATTATATTTATATGAGGTAATCATTGGAGTTTTAATAGGTAAAAGGAAGTAAAAAAAGAAGAGATTAGAGAATTTTTAGAGTTAGTGAAAAAGAAGAAGAAAAAAAACAAGTAAGCCATCGTGTAATTTTTTTCCTTTATTTTCTTTCTCTTAATTTAATGAATTAAATAATTAATTAATTGAATAATTGATGAATTCATGTACATGTGGTTTGGTAGATTATTTGACACAGAGCCAGATGTTGTAATCTGCGAGTTTGTAATGTAATTTTGTAAAAAGGAAATTATTTAAAAGTTTATGAAATGAAAAAGAGAAGAAGAAGAAGAAGTAATGAGAAAAAATAGACGATTTAAGAAAAATAATGCGAACGATGAGAAAGAAAAAAATAATGATTTATTTGCCCGTTTTTCTTTCTTTCGGCTGTAATTCCAATCAGAGTGAAATTTACTGGTGGTAAATCCAACATTTAATGAGAGAAAAATTGTAAATATTAAATATTAAGGTGTATTATTAATTATTACAACTTATTATAATTAATTATATTAATATTATATCATTATATTTTAATTAATTATGCATATAACTGAGATAATATTTCCCTGAATTTATTATTACAAAAAAAAAAATTATGGAAAACAATAGAATTATTCAATTATCACTGGAAAATTCGTATTTATGAATACTTGAATCTGTTGATGATTATTATCGAGGCAATGATAATTATTTAATTATTAAAAATTGAGACGCGACAGAAAAATTTAACCAAGGAAATTTTTGAGAGGACTGACTTTAATAGCAGACTTTTACTGGAAGAAATTTTCGATTGATTCATAATGAAACTGATGTTCTCAAGATCTTGGGAATTTTTTTGGAACTGGATAATGAAATTTTTTATAAAGTGGATTATTTGATAAATTATGTGGAACTTTTTTTTTGCAAATATCTACGAATTAACTGAATTATTTTTTGTTTATCACTATTATTTTCGAAACTAAGGAGTTTAGCGGAAATTGTCAAGAGATCTTTTTTGTAGAAAATTTCATGACCTACAAAAAAGGTTCCCTCATGAATTCTCATAAATCTAAGGGTTTCCGAGATATTCTTCAAAAACTGATGAAACTAAAAATTTCAAAAATAATTGGACGAAATCGATTGTTAGACGATATTTTCCAACTGAAATTTTTCATCTTCCAATACAAATTCCCAAGAATTTGCGAAATTCCTTGGGTTTCGTTGATCGATCAAAGAGTTTTTCCAGTTTTAGTTGAAAATAGTGAAGAATGAGGAAAAAAATCAACAAAAAACTAAAAAAGCCACAGTTTAATTTTATATCCACTACCTACTAACAATAATGACATATGTATTTGTTTAATCAGTGATGAAGGCACAGTCTGAATTTTAACTGATAATCAAAGATGCAAAAAGAAACATTTTTTTATCTAGATTTTAAAACAGAAACTGAAAACGAAGAAAAAAAAGCGAAAAAAAAAAGAAATATAAAAAGAAAACGTCTACATAAAAGGATTTTTGGCATAAATTTTAGGAACAATAGGTGTGTATAGATAGTTTTGACGCATAGAGAGAATTTAAATACGGAGAAAGGATTATTGCATAATACTTGAGAAAAAAAAGAAAAGCTGTTTACACAATTTCCAGAAATCTCATTAAAAAATATTAACATGTAAAGACGTTGAAGTTTGTGACAAAAATAACTGAGTACTCATTCCAGACATCATTGTAATAAATTTATGAATATTTTTCAATTTGTGAATGGAAATCAATATGAAAATTGAAGATTTTAATATTTAGAAATAGCGCTTGAGTGAAAAATCGAGATAAAACGGTTGATATCTCGAAAAATAAGTGAGATAGCATAATTTCGCTGATAATTTTTTTGCAGCTCCAAAAAGGTCTCTAAAAAATTTCTATCTAAAAAATATCTCTCTTAGTTTCCGAGCTATTTTCAAAAAATCGAATGAATGAATAGATTCAATTTCTACCAGTTTTTTAAATTTACCGCTTGAAATAATGAAGATAGTAGAATTTCGATGAAGATCTTTTTTGTGAAGAAAAAATTTGAGCTACAGAGAAGATTTTTACGAAAATGTCTCCATTAATTTTCGAGATATCACTCGATTTATCTCGCTTAACCAGTGTTTAACGAAACGTGATCCTCAATATTTTATCCAAAAACAATTTTTAATAATGAAAAAATCATATCAAATTGAAAAGCAGAATCTCAAGTATTTCGATACACATCCTTTCACCGTTACAAATCTCTGGAATTTGAGGAAAAAAACCCCTTTATATCGTTCGCTATGTGTACAATTACGTACATATAAACAGATGTATGTAAATTTAATGATGTATTTTTTTTCTTATTTTCTTGGCAACTAAAAAAAAAAATTGAAGACTGACAACTATACAAACAAACGTGCAGAACTACTGATGTAATATGATTAAATGAGGAAAAAAAAAATCAAGTAATGATTATTTGTAAATAATATTTAATTGCACTCCCGTGAGATAAAAAAATGGCAAACGCGACTTAAATTTAAATATGGCTCTTAGATTTTTTTTGGGAGGTGAAAATATATAAGCATATATATATATAATTTTTATTATATATATATAATTGAAGTTCTGTCGTTCCTAATAAATTGCCGACATTTTGCCAGTGTAGAAACGCTTTTTTGTCCATACAATTCCCCATTTTTTTTTTTTTTTCAATTTTATAAGACAGGGAAAAATTGAATATTCAATTTATAAATTCATCGAGATATTAACTTCACTTGAAAAGAAGAATTCCTGAGAGTAAATTTCCTGAGTCTCAACAATTTAATTATTTGTATCACACCGAAGATTTTTCACATCAGTCTTCTAGTGTTCATCATTTACATCATTCAATTGCAATGCTGTGCATCTTTAATCCTGCCGATTCATTAAAAAGAAAAAAAAAAAAATAGAAAAAGTAAAAAAAAAACGCTTTCTCATTGTCGTCAATAATTCATGTAAGAATGGAATAAAGAAGAACAAGTTTTCTATTATATCGTTGAATTTATTCAACAAAAGTTATAATTTTATTTTTATAAATAGAAATTTAGGATTTAGGCATTTGGATTTTTTTAAAAATAATTTTCCTGTTTTCTCGAAATAATCGAGATTGAGAAATTTTTGTAGAAACAAAAAAGGTTTTTTTGTGGAGGAAAATGTGAGTTATAAAAAAAAGATTGAAAAAATTTCTCTAATTATTTTGCATTTAGAGATAGAGTGCAGCGCCGATTATCCGAATCAATTGGGACCGAGCCCCGTTTTCCAATATTCAAAAATTCGGATAACCGAACACTAATATTTCGTGGGCAAAAAAAGGTTGATTCTTTCAAAATTATGAAATATACATATTTAAAAATACAAAGAACATTAATAATATAAGAACATTTTTTGGTGAATTGCCAGAATCAATATTTTATCATTGAATGGTATAGAACAAAGTTAAATATGTATTTGAAAATAATCAAAATTTGGAGACACAAGTCGCTTGAGTCTGCAGAAAAAGTAATCTTCTTCAGATAACTTAACTATATTCGCGGTAAAATCGTTGAAGCGCCAGAAATAAATGCAGCTTGTTCAGGGCGTAATTGTTCGAATAACTTAGCATTCGAATGAACAAAATTATTGTTTAGATAATTAATATTCAGTGATAACTCTGATTACCATTTGGATAATTGACTTTCGGATGAATCCCATTTCCTTTCGGATAATCGACGTTCTACTATATTTCAGAAAAACTTGCAATTGTTGTATTTTTCTTCTTTCAATCAAAAAGCAATGATTTCTTTTGTATTTTTATCAATCATTTTTCTTCGGTTGTTTAATAGAGAGAGAGAGATCAGATAAAAGGCACATACGGGGTAAAACCGGAAGATTTTAGTTTTGATGTTTTATAGCATGAAAATCACTTGAAATCAATGAAAATATTGAAAATAATTTCTTTTTGATGATTCCATTGGAAAGCTGAGGAAATTTCCAATGGGAATCGTATGCCAGAATTGATTTTTTTTAATTTTACGGTCAAGAGTTGAAGGTGAAATGCTTTTCGTTTTTGGAAAATGTCACTTTTTCAAGGATATCGCGGGTATGATCGGTCGTAGCGACGTGGGGGTGAGCTCGAGTGAAAGGTGAAATTCATTTTCCATCGATTCATTTGGTTGTAAAAAAAATATCGCTTTTTCAAATAAATATAAAGCAAAAACTAATTTCCAAGAACTGGGCCACAAATAATTGAAAAATCGATAGAAAAAAATTAGAACTACATGAATCGATGGAAAATGAGCTGACCTTTTACCCAGGATCAACCCTAAGATCGGTACGACTGACAGAACCAAAAATATGCTTAAAAACGTAAATTTTCTCAATTTCTGCAAGAAAAAAGTAGCATTAAAAAAAAAATCAATCTTCACACATGTTTTCCACGCACAAAAGCCTTAGCTTTTCAATGCGATCATTTGATAATCTTCATATCGAACTGCTTCATTAGGATGTTCATTTTACTCCACTTTCTTCCATTATCTGTTAATTATTCTTCTTTTTTCTAACATAGATCAACAGTAAAAATATTTAAAAATTCCCGCCTCAATAATTTACGCTACTGGTCGACTTTTCCAAGCCATGGCAGCGCCAACAGTCATCATACGGATTTTGCGCGGGATTTAAACGTAGATATAATATATTTGAAACCACCGTTCAAGATCTTATTTATAAAAATGAATAAAAATCAATTTGCAAATCGTCTTTTTCAGAGTTGAGAACGTGTTAACATTATGTTTCAATTTTTCCAAAATTCAATTACCTCATAACTTATTCAAATTTGAGGATTTATTTGGTAAAATCATGACTTTTCGCTGTATTATATTGGATTGACATCGTAATTCCAAGTGTATTGCGAAAAATTCGAATTCAAAAGTGCGCTCAATCAGTGTTCCAAATAAAGATGATGTTATATTGAAGTGGCAACCTGCAGTTGATCATCTTCACTGCATCCAATCATACTGATGAGAGACAGACAACGTTTTGAAAATGTGGAATAAATGCCGCATAATTACGGTTAAAATATACAAATTGTTTGTTGGTGTAATTTTAACTCGAAACTTATGCTGTGTAAATTTTGTATAAAAAAATTGTGGAAGCCGTTCCATTTTTTTTTTGAATACTATGTAAATAGTGTATAAATGCCGTTCGAATACTGCTTGGGTACCAGTTGAATGCTGCTTTAATCCTTATTGTAATTTCTTCAATTGTAGTACCCCTTCACGTATAAATTATTTAATTTTTCATATCTTGGAATTTTATACAATTTGTGACTAAGAGGAATATTTTTCTCGTAATTATGCAAAAATGAAAAACCTCCTTAATTATAAGAACTTTCATTATTCAATTGTAACAATGTAACGAGAAAACGAAGTTTTACATTTTCATTTTTCTCTCTGCGTCAAGAAATGAAGAGTTCAGATGATAGTAAAAATGTCGTATATATTGATTTTTTAAAATCAATGTTGAATACTCAATTTTAGAAAAATTCTAGGCCCAATTGGCCTAGAAAAAAGTATATGTTTCAGATTGGCGGCTGATACCAACAGACCTCCAGGTGATCAACTAAAGCTGAGCAGCGATGTTTGAGCAGTCAGTATTTGGATGGCTGACAGGAACGCCACGGATTTCGTGAACTACCAAATCAAATTTTCTTTTTTATTCACTTCGTCTTGATAAAATATCTGCTGGTTGTATAGCTTGAGGCTGAAGGCCAGCCAGCGTCAAATCGCGGCTCAAAATAGAAGAAGTTTTGATGAAATTAGAATAATTGTTATTGTAGACGATTCTCAATCTTATAATTTTTTTTTTTTTTCTAATTAAAATCTTATAAGTGAGGGCGAGAGATTGATGAGAAATTGTAATTTGCGGTATAGAAGAGACGTGGAGGGAGGGAATGTAAACGCTGTGTAATTGTCGTTTTAATGCTGTATAAGAATCCTGTAAATTTCGTGTCATGACGGATTTAATGCAGTATAACTAGGATAGAAAAACTGTAAAGAGAAGGGCATAATTGTACGGGGTAAATGCAGGGCAAAAATCAATTTTCCTGGGGATAAATTTTAAATTTACATGAAAACACTGAATTTATGCAGGATAAATTCTGAACTCATATCGCATTTTCAAAATCACGAGGGGTGGTACAGGGAAAAACGATTAAGAATTAGACTCTTTGCATAGGTGAATTAATGATTAATTACATGACGACAGTTTGGCTGTATGAAATATCATTGAAACCGTTAAAAGACGAAATATTGCTTGGTGATCAATCAATTTTACGGAAGTACAAATAATGTCAGTATTATGGTGATCCTTCGTGTCGAGTAGACTTGCAGTAGAACATATAAAAAACAAATTAAAAAACTTGCAGTAGAACGAGATTCTCTCAAGAATGACACAATTGGCATTAATCAAGTGTCTGTTTTTCCTTCTCATGATCGCAAAAACAGAAGGATGGAAATCGAGTAATTACTCACTTGGAGAGGAAATAATGGTTTGTTATTAACTTCTATGCAATCTTTATCAATCATAATAATATAATAATAATAGTTCAATTCGAACATCATTAATTCTGGATTCCGTATTCCAGAAAACCATCCTAGAATCATGTTATGGAATGAACAGTTTTCCCAATCCGGTTGTTATATTTGGAGATTTTAATACACTTATCGAGGAAGTATCGATTATTCGTATCAATGAGTTCATGAATGTAACAGATTACGGAAAATCATTGAAATTCAAAGCAAGTAGTGTAGTATTGATGGAAGAACACCCAAATAAATTATTATCACATCTGCGACTGTTGAGGAGAACGAAGTTGTGGGATAACTTGGTTCCCTTCTTCATTATCGGCAGGAACACAGCTCCATGCACAAATTCGAGAGTGATTCTGGCAGCAATGTGGATGATGGAGATTCTCAATTCAATGTACATTTGCCCCAACTTCGGTCATAACAGCCCAGAAATATACACACTGAATCCAATCACAAATTATGCACCTCATCCTTGGAAAAGCATTACTAATGAACTCGATAATTTGAATATCTTTCGTCAAAACTTCGATTCAAGTAAGTAATTCATTATTCTTCAATTATAGAATATATTATTCAAGTATTCCATTGAAAGATACGATCTGACCTCAATCTGACCCATCTATATGGAAAGAGCAATTGGATTTTCAATGGAAAATTTGATAGTACAGATTTATAAATTGAAAATCCTAAAGTTTATAATGACCAATCCACTTTAGATATTTCCTGTACACATTTGACTTACGACAAAACAAAAATTTTGGATGGATATAATATTGTGGCTGTAGACTTTGCAAATACACAGAATGGTCTGGTGCCTGGGAGAAATTATTTCGAAGAGTTAACTGGGTCTACAATTATCCATTACGAAGCCCTGCAGACCATAATTATAGCTTTAAATGCCAGTGGCAAGTTCGAATTTGAAATGAACTTCAAGTTGGTAAAAACACGTTACTTGAAAGGCTCAGCAGACCTCATGATATCATTATTTACTCATGAATCGTTCCGGGGCTATCCAGTTTTCTCCACTCTTCGAAGAAGTGAATTGGTTGCAGTAGTGAAATTGAAAGCAGAAGTATCAACTTTGGAAAAAATTTACCATTTATGGAGCACTCCTGTATTAGTTGCAGCAGCTGTTGCTCTCGCCGTGTTGTTCCTAATCCTCATGATAAAGGGATGGAGTTTCGGCTCAGCACTATTGGATATAACAAGATTCTTGACATACACATCAATTCGAACTAATAATAGATATCAATCATTCAGAATTTTTTTTACGACCATGCTAATCTTCATAGTCATTAGTAATGGTGTTTTCCAAGGGAAAATTGCCGCATTTCTTACTACACGAGAAAGAAACAGTGCTGTTAAATCAATTGATGAGGCAATAACATTGGGATATCAAATGTATGCTCTTGAAAGGCAGGTCGGATACGCAAAGTACGTCTGCCCAAGATGTGAAGTCAAAGGTGTATCGAATTTAGATGTGTGTGTAGAATTGGTGTTGAACGGTAATAAAAATCTATGCGTAATGGGCAAAGAAATATACGAGTCAGCATACATTCTATTACAGTTAGATCGCGTTGGGGAATCATTCACTCCAACATTGATGACTTTCAAGTGTCGCAGGGACTGGCCATTACGCGATCGCTTCAATGATATGATAATGAGAGTTGTAGAATCTGGATTACCTGATTTCTGGGAAATGAGTGAAACTAGGATCCCAAAGGCCAAACGTCAGAGTATGGAAGATGAACGGGCTTCAGCACAATACCGACCTGTGGCACTTGTGAAATTGGACTTTGCTTTTCAATTATTGGCAGCAGGTTTAGCTCTTGCTACCCTTGTTTTCTGCTTAGAATTATGTTGGGCTCGATATGTGAATCCATAGAGATTGTTGAAGAAAATGCATGGAGAATCTCTAAATTAGTTAGTGAATAAGTCGAAAACAAGTGGTATTGAAAGAATGAATCGATACATTCTTGTAATTCCTATGTTTATTGACTAGATTGTATTTTGATAATACCTCATGTGGTTTTGTCTTACATGCGCTATTGAGAACCTCCATCAATGATTCCACACACAATTTGTTGAATGTAAATGAAAACTCCTTATATAATTATTATGAAATTAATGATAATATTCACGTCTGTGTACACGCCCACCGATGCCGCTCGCCACTGGTCTACATGTGTGATTATCTATCTTTTTTCTTCAAAACATGCCTAATAATTTTTTTCTCGATATTGAACTGACCATCTGCTCAAAATGGGCACCCAAAAAGACATTGATGTCAAAAATTGAAAATTCATTGAATGATTCAAAATTTCAGCGCGTTCCGTTAGCTGCATAGCGGTAGTCTCTGGCTTGAATGTTCATACATGTGAATGAAAAAAACCATCAACGCGCACATGGCAAGAGACGCTACCGCATCTCCTGATGGTGAATAGTTTCACGAAAAGTCACCATCGAAATCCTCCACAAGCTATCCCACATACAATTCTTTGCATGCAAATGAAATAGCTCCAATTATGATAAAATTGATAATAATATTCATCGAGACTCATTATTGTTAAAAATCAAATTAATACTATTATTTTTGTGTTCCTCAAGATATAACATATGTATCGAAGATGATCCGACAAGACACAATTGCTCGATGTAATAAATTAGTCGTTCACGTGCTGTCAAATAGAGTACACTGTAGTACCCATTTTTGTGAAGGAAATTAAGTGAATAAACCAAATTATGTGTGACTCATTAAACATTGTTTTTCATTTAAAATACCTACAGCCTTATTACATTATTGAAATTACGTTAGATCTTAACACTAACTAATCAGTACTGGAGAAACGGGACTGTGTGGAATACTTTCGCTATTATTACCTTAGCCCTCTCATTCTTTGCTTGCAAGAAAATTTTGCAACCTAGTGGTAATCGTTAGTAGTATTTGACTATTACTTACAAAATTAATATTATCTTCATATTGACTGATATGAGTTAGCGGAAAAAGATAAAATGATAATTGTAATGGGTTAATCAGGAGAATGGCTCAGGGAAGCCAATGAAATTTCGTTCACGGCGAAAAGTCTAATGATATGCTGATATAATTATTCACTATCATATAAACTGATTCACGAACCATTGATCAATTTTTGTTCATTTCGTCGTTGATGTGAACACTGCAGCAACATGGACCTTCCAGCCGGTTACCTAAAAGATATTTCAAACCAAGACAGGTTTGAAAAATCCAAGGAAATTTAAAAAATATTTACAATAATTCAAGAATAAAAATGCATCCTCAGGCAATTCATGCTAAAAAAACTGGAAGCGACTTCTGCCATGTGAGCTGACTCCAACATAATGTCAGAAGTCATTGTAGCTCATTTTAGAATCGTTTGTACATGAAATTTTTTTTTTAATTTTTTCGGATAATTCCCTTTGCCTCACCTTCCTGTAACTTGATTCAAGATTCTTGAATTTCTTCGGATCAACCATTTCATTTTTTCGTTCAAAGTATAAAATTCATGAATAAGGTTGAGAAAGTAATCAACTTCAAAATATATGAATTTTTAATGATTTTGATTTTCCAATGTCAGTTATAAGTATTTGACGATAACTAAAAAAGTCGAATGGTAAGAATCTGCTGCGAGACTAAAACACTGAAGTTTCATTACTCTGGGGATTCCCCTGAGGAAGACTGCAGGAAGCCTTCGAAGTAAGCACACTGTGTTTAGTTAGCTCCACATGTGAATCCTAACTAATCCTTGTACTGTTATCTGCATCATCAGACATTAGACTGCTCTTGAACCAGTATTGCTCATTATTATTCAAAAGTGTCCCATCAATATCCCAATAAATATCCCGAAAACGCAAGTGGATCCAATCGTGAGCTCTCCTCCAGTGAGCTAGTCGAGAAGCCTTCAAAGGTGACAATCAACGGATATCTAGGAAGAACGTGACGAGATTGCAGAGTCCTGTAAGCTGATGTGGGACAGTCCAAATGGAATGATTTCAAATAGTATTCTATCTAAGTCAGAAATATTCAATTTTCAAACAATGTTATTCTAGTTCACAAATGAACGGAATGAAATGGATTATACCCCATAACGAAAAGCACCCTATGTGGAAAGAATCTAATAGTATTGTTGTCATTTCTTTTCAAGTACACAACCATTTTATGTCACAAAATTCCAGCTAGTCAATCAATTCCGGGATATTGCCTGCAAGAATTAAATCGAAACTACAATAAAACCGGTTAAAATGAAGTCCCTTCAATGATTCCTCTGAAGAGCGGTTTCTCTCCATCTTTGAAAATTTACTCTATTTCTTGGTCTAATAATTTTAATTGAATATTTTCTTATTTCCTTTCAAGTTTTGAAGGAAAATACTAGAATTTACGACGTAGTATACTGCAAATGGTCTGAGACTATTTTGTAAAAATTCAATATATTTTAGTGAAACAATAAAAGTTTTATGTGCAGAAAATGACGGAAAATTGTTGGTAATAATCCCATATTTTTTCGTGTGAAACTTTGGTCACGCTTATAAAATGTTCATGTGCATTAAATATTTGCCATCCGTTTTCTTTTATCATCAGTATTCATAGAGCTGTATTCCATTGATTTTTTTAGCAATTTTTTCAAAGTTCATGACTACATTTTCCATGAAACAGCTCTATTCTGATGTTATTCTGAGTCTATTACGCGGTTTCCGTGTAGAATACTAAGAGTATACATTAACTGGGACTTTTTTAGATTCCACTTTTTGATAGATATTCCATTAACCCAAATTGTTGCTGAATTCATAACTATAGGTCAAATTTTATGGACTCTGAAAAGTTGATAATTCAGGCTCGTATACACAACATAATCCGGGGTCATAATAGCTTGTTTCCTTTATCAAATTCGGAATCGACATTCCTTGTTGAATTATCCAGGAAAAAATTGAAAAAAAATACCACGAAACTCTTTTTCATAATTAGCATGAAAGTGTAAATGGTAGGAAATGGGAAATTCCATTAGTCCACAGCTGGAAAAAACGATGAATATCTGTCTAATGTTTTGCACCATATTTATGAATAAAATGATCCTACTTTTCCATGCAGAATTTGAAATGCTTTTCGTCCTAAAATATATTGCTATTAAAATCATCGTGAATGTCCTTTACATCTGTATCAACTTTGGAAATCATTTTCAAATTAAAAAAAGTTGAGATACCATCGCGCTATCCACGTAATTTCACAAATATTCTCAATGAAACGATTGAAATCCTTGGAAAAAACACTCATTCTCTTTCATCTCTTTGCTGGTGATTATAGTCGTGGGAATTGGAATTGATGGAAAATTTCCGAGCTTTCTGACCTATTCAATGTTTTTAGACTTAGTTAACGAATGTAAAAAATTTCATATTTTTAGAAAAATGAAATGGACATAGATCCCTACTGATAACTAATGGATTTTTCATTGCTGAAGAATAGAAATACACGTGGTTTGCAGAAAAAAAAGTTTTGAAAATTAGACTCGTTGCATAGAACAATTAACTATCAATTACATGGCGACGGTTTCACTATACGAAACATCATTGGAACCGTTGAAAAACACGCAACAGTACTTGGTGATCGATAAATTTTAATTCACCAAGTTTTACGAAAGTGCAAATAATGTCAGTATCATGGTGATTCTTCGTACCAAGTAGACTTGCAGGAGAACGGGATTCTTCCAAGTATGACGGAAATGGCATTAATCAAGTTACTGTTTGTTCTCCTCATGATTGCTAAAACACAAGGATGGAAATCGAGTGAACATTCTCTTGGAGAGGCAATGATGGTTTGTTATTGACTTCTATGCAATCTTCATCAATCATAATAATAATAATAGTTCAATTCGAACATCATCAATTTTCGATTCCGTATTCCAGAAAACCATTCTAGAATCATGTTATGGAATGAACAGTTTCCCCAATCCGGTTGTTATATTTGGAGATTTTAATACACTTATCGAGGAAGTATCGATTATTCGGATCAATGAGTTCACGAATGTAACAGATTACGGAAAATCATTGAAATCCAAAGCAAGTAGTGTAGTATTGATGGAAGAACACCCAAATAAATTATTATCACATCTGCGACTGTTGAGGAGAACGAAGTTGTGGGATAACTTGGTTCCCTTCTTCATTATCGGCAGGAACACAGCTCCATGCACAAATTCGAGAGTGATTCTGGCAGCAATGTGGATGATGGAGATTCTCAATTCAATGTACATTTGCCCCAACTTCGGTCATAACAGCCCAGAAATATACACACTGAATCCAATCACAAATTATGCACCTCATCCTTGGAAAAGCATTACTAATGAACTCGATAATTTGAATATCTTTCGTCAAAACTTCGATGCAAGTAAGTAATTCATTATTCTTCAATCATAGAATATATTATTCAAGTATTCCATTGAAAGATACGATCTGACCTCAATCTGACCCATCTATATGGAAAGAACAATTGGATTTTCAATGGAAAATTTGATAGTACAGATTTATAAATTGTAAATCCTGAAGTTTATAATGACCAATCCTCTTTAGATATTTCCTGTACACATTTGACTTACGACAAAACAAAAATTTTGAATGGATATAATATTGTGGCTGTAGGCTTTGCAAATTCACAGCTTGGTCTGGTGCCTGGAAGAAATTATTTCAAAGAGTTTGCTAGGTCCACAGATGTCCGTTTCAAAGCCCTGCGGACCATAATTATAGCTTTAAATGCCAGTGGCAAGTTCGAATTTGAAATAAACGATAGTTCTGTGGCAACACGTTACTTCAAAGGCTCTGCAGACCTCTTGATGTTAGGATTTGCTCTTCAATCGTTCCCGGGCAATCCAGTTTTCACCGCTCTCCAAAGAAGTGAATTGGTTGCAGTAGTGAAATTGAAAGCAGAAGTATCAACTTTGGAAAAAATTTACCATTTATGGAGCACTCCTGTATTAGTTGCAGCAGCTGTTGCTCTTGCCGTGTTGTTCCTAATCCTTATGATAAAGGGATGGAGCGTCGGATTAGCACTATTGGATATAACAAGATTCTTGACATACACATCAATTCAAACTAATAATAGATATCAATCATTCAGAATTTATTTTGCGACCATGCTAATCTTCATAGTCATCAGTAATGGTGTTTTCCAAGGGAAAATTGCCGCATTTCTCACTACACGAGAAAGAAGCAGTGCTATTAGATCAATTGATGAGGCAATAAAATTGGGATATCAAATGTATACTCATAAAGAGGAGGTCGCATACGCAAAGCACGTCTGCCCAAGATGTGAATTCAAAGGTGTATCGAATTGGGATGGGTGTGTAGAATTGGTGTTGAACAGTAATAGGAATCTGTGCATAATGGGCAAAGCTATATACGAGTCGAGATACATTCTATTACAGTTAGATCGCGTTGGGGAATCATTCACTCCAACATTGATGACTTTCAAGTGTCGCAGGGACTGGCCATTACGCGATCGCTTCAATGGTATGATAATGAGAGTTGTAGAATCTGGATTACCTGATTTTTGGGTAATGAGTGAAACTAGAATCCCAAAGGCCAAGCGTCAGAGTATGGAAGATGAACGGGCTTCAGCACAATACCGACCTGTCGTACTTGTGAAATTGGACTTTGCTTTTCAATTATTGGCAGCAGGTTTAGCTCTTGCTACCCTTGTTTTTTGCTTAGAATTATGTTGGGCTCGATATGTGAATCCATAGAGATTGTTGAAGAAAATGCATGGAGAATCTCTAAATTAGTTAGTGAATAAGTCGAAAACAAGTGGTATTGAAAGAATAAATTGATACATTCTTGTAATTCCTATGTTTATTGGCCAGATTGTATTTTAATAATACCTCATGTGGTTTTGTCTTACATGCGCTATTGAGAACCTCCATCAATAATTCCACACACAATTTGTTGAACGTAAATGAAAAATCCTTATATAATTATTATGAAATTAATGATAATATTCACGTCTGTGTACACGCCCACCGATGCCGGTCGCCACTTGTCTACATGTGTGATTATCTATTTTCTTTCTTCAAAACATGCCTAATAATTTTTTTTCGATATTATACTGACCATCTGCTCAAAATGGGCGACCAAAAGGACATTGACGTCAAAAATTGAAAATTGATTGAATGATTCAAAATTTCAGCGCGTTCCGTTAGCTGAATAGTGGTAGCCTCTGGCTTGTATTTTCATACATGTGAATGAAAAAAATCATCAACGCGCACATGGCAAGAGACGCTACCGCATCTCCTGATGGTGAATAGTTTCACGAAAAGTCACCATCGAAATCCTCCACAAGCTATCCCACATACAATTCTTTGCATGCAAATGAAATAGCTCCAATTACGATAAAATTGATAATAATATTCATCGAGACTTATTATTGTTAAAAATCAAATTAATGCTATTATTTTTGTGTTCCTCAAGATATAACATATCTATCGAAGATGATCCGACAAGACACAATTGCTCGATATAATTCACGTGCTACCGAATAGAGTACACTGTAGTACCCATTTTTGTGAAAGAAATTAAGTGAATAAACCAAATCATGTGTGACTCATGAAACATTGTTTTTCATTTAAAATACCTACAGCCTTATTACATTATTGAAATTACGTTAGATCTTAACACTAATTAATCACTACTGGAGAAACGGGTCTGTGTGGAATACTTTCGCTATTATTACCTTAGCCCTCTTATTCTTTGCTAGCAAGAAAATTTTGCAACCTAGTGGTAATCGTTAGTAGTATTTGACTATTACTTACAAAATTAATATTATCTTCATATTGACTGATATGAGTTAGCAGAAAAAAATAAAATGATAATTGTAATGGGTTGATCAGGAGAATGGCTCAGGGAAGCCAATGAAATTTCGTTTACGGCGAAAAGTCTAATGATATGCTGATATAATTATTCACTATCATATAAATTGATTCACGAACCATTGATCAATTTTTGTTCATTTCTTCGCTGATGTGAACACTACAGCAACATGGACCTTCCAGCCGGTTACCTAAAAGATATTTCAAACCAAGACAGGTTTGAAAAATCTAAGGAGATGTAAAAAATATTCACAATAATTCAAATGATAAAGATGCATTCTCAGGCAATTCATGCTAGAAAAAAACTGGAAGCGACTTCTGCCATGTGAGCTGACTTCAACATAATGTCAGAAGTCATTGTAGCTCATTTTAGAATCGTTTGTACATGAAATTTTTTTTTAATTTTTTCGGATAATTCCCTTTGCCTCACCTTCCTGTAACTTGATTCAAGATTCTTGAATTTCTTCGGATCAACCATTTCATTTTTTCGTTCAAAGTATAAAATTCATGAATTAGGTTGAGAAAGTAATCAACTTCAAAATATATGAATTTTTAATGATTTTGATTTTCCAATGTCAGTTATAAGGATTTGACGATAACTCAAAACGTCGAATGGTAAGAATCTGCTGCGAGACTGAAACACTGAAGTTTCATTACTCTGGGGATTCCCCTGAGAAAGACTGCAGGAAGCCTTCGAAGTAAGCACACCGTGTTTAGTTAGCTTCACATGTGAATCCTAACTAATCCTTGTACTGTTATCTGCATCATCAGACACTATACTTCTTTTGAATCAGTATTGCTCATTATTATTCAAAAGTTTCCCATCAATATCCCAATAAATATCTCGAAGGCGCAAGTGGATCCACTCGTGAGCTCTCCTCCAGTGAGCTAGTCGAGGAGCCTTCAAAGGTGACAATCAACGGATATCTAGGAAGAAAGAGACGAGATTGCACAGTCGTGTAAGCCGATGTGGGAGAGTCCAAATGGAACGATTTCAAATAGTATTCTATCTAACTCAGAAATATGCAATTTTCAAACAATGTTATTCTAGTTCACAAATGAAGGGAATGAAATGGATTATACCCCATAACGAAAAGCACCCTATGTGGAAAGAATCTAATAGTATTGTTGTCATTTCTTTTCAAGTACACAACCATTCTATGTCACAAAATTCCAGCTAGTCAATCAATTCCGGGATATTGCCTGCAAGAATTAAATCGAAACTACAATAAAACCGGTTAAAATGAAGTCCCTTCAATGATTCCTCTGAAGAGCGGTTTCTCTCCATCTTTGAAAATTTACTCTTTTTCTTGGTCTAATAATTTTAATTGAATATTTTCTTATTTCCTTTCAAGTTTTGAAGGAAAATACTAGAATTTCCGATGTAGTATACTGCAAATGGTCTGAGACTATTTTGTAAAAATTCAATATATTTTAGTGAAACAATAAAAGTTTTATGTGCAGAAAATGACGGAAAATTATTGATAATAATCCCATATTTTTTCGTGTGAAACTTTGGTCACGCTTATAAAATGTTCATGTGCATTAAATATTTGCCATCCGTTTTCTTTTATCATCAGTATTCATAGAGCTGTATTCCATTGATTTTTTTAGCAATTTTTTCAAAGTTCATGACTACATTTTCCATGAAACAGCTCTATTCTGATGTTATTCTGAGTCTATTACGCGGTTTCCGTGTAGACTACTAAGAGTATACATTAACTGGGACTTTTTTAGATTCCACTTTTTGATAGATATTCCATCAACCCAAATTGTTGCTGAATTCATAACTATAGGTCAAATTTTATGGACTCTGAAAAGTTGATAATTCAGGCTCGTATACACAACATAATCCGGGGTCATAATAGCTTGTTTCCTTTATCAAATTCGGAATCGACATTCCTTGTTGAATTATCCAGGAAAAAATTGGAAAAAAATACCACAAAACTCTTTTTCATAATTAGCATGAAAGTGTAAACGGTAGGAAATGAGAAATTCCATTAGTCCACAGTTGGAAAAAGCGAGGAATATCTGCCTAATATCTTGCACCATATTTATGAATAAAATGATCCTACTTTTCCATGCAGAATTTGAAATGCTTTTCATCCCAAAATATATTGCTATTAAGATCATCGTGAATGTTCTTTACATCTTTATCAACTTTTGAAATCATTTTCAAATTGAAAAAAGTTGAGATACCATCGCGCTATCCACGTAATTTCACAGATATTCTCAATGAAACGATTGAAATCCTTGGAAAAAACACTCATTCTCTTTCATCTCTTTGCTGGTGATTATAGTCGTGGGAATTGGAATTGATGGAAAATTTCCGAGCTTTCTGACCTATTCAATGTTTTTAGACTTAGTTAACGAATGTAAAAAATTTCATATTTTTAGAAAAATGAAATGGACATAGATCCCTACTGATAACTAATGGATTTTTTATTGCTGAAAAATAGAAATACACGTGGTTTGCAGAAAAAAAAAGTTTTGAAAATTAGACTCGTTGCATAGAACAATTAACTATCAATTACATGGCGACGGTTTCACTATACGAAACATCATTGGAACCGTTGAAAAACATGCAACAGTACTTGGTGATCGATAAATTTTAATTCACCAAGTTTTACGAAAGTGCAAATAATGTCAGTATCATGGTGATTCTTCGTACCAAGTAGACTTGCAGGAGAACGGGATTCTTCCAAGTATGACGGAAATGGCGTTAATCAAGTTACTGTTTGTTCTCCTCATGATCGCTAAAACACAAGGATGGAAATCGAGTGAACATTCTCTTGGAGAGGCAATGATGGTTTGTTATTGACTTCTATGCAATCTTCATCAATCATAATAATAATAATAGTTCAATTCGAACATCATCAATTTTCAATTCCGTATTCCAGAAAACCATTCTAGAATCATGTTATGGAATGAACAGTTTCCCCAATCCGGTTGTTATATTTGGAGATTTTAATACACTTATCGAGGAAGTATCGATTATTCGGATCAATGAGTTCACGAATGTAACAGATTACGGAAAATCATTGAAATTCAAAGCAAGTAGTGTAGTATTGATGGAAGACCACCCAAACAAATTATTATCACATTTGCGACTGTTGAGGAGAACGAAGTTGTGGGATAACTTGGTTCCCTTCTTCATTATCGGCGGGAACACAGTCCCATGCACAAATTCGAGACTGATTCTGGGAACAATGTGGACAATGGGGATTCTCAATTCAATGTACATTTGCCCCAACTTCGTTCATAACAGCCCAGAAATATACACACTGAATCCAATCACAAATTATGCACCTCATCCTTGGAAAAGTATTACTAATGAACTCGATAATTTGAATATCTTTCGTCAAAACTTCGATGCAAGTAAGTAATTCATTATTCTTCAATCATAGAATATATTATTCAAGTATTCCATTGAAAGATACGATCTGACCTCAATCTGACCCATCTATATGGAAAGAGCAATTGGATTTTCAATGGAAAATTTGATAGTACAGATTTATAAATTGAAAATCCTAAAGTTTATAATGACCAATTCTCTTTAGATATTTCCTGTACACATTTGACTTACGACAAAACAAAAATTTTGGATGGATATAATATTGTGGCTGTAGGCTTTGCAAATTCACAGCTTGGTCCGGTGCCTGGAAGAAATTATTTCAAAGAGTTTGCTAGGTCCACAGATGTCCGTTCCAAAGCCCTGCGGACCATAATTATGGCTTTAAATGCCAGTGGCAAGTTCGAATTTGAAATAAACGATAGTTCTGTGGAAACACGTTACTTCAAAGGATCTGCAGACCTCTTGATGACATTATTTACTCTCCAATCGTTCTTCGGCTATCCAGTTTTCTCCGCTCTTCAAAGAAGTGAATTGGTTGCAGTAGTGAAATTGAAAGCAGAAGTATCAACTTTGGAAAAAATTCACCATTTATGGAGCACTCCTGTATTAGTTGCAGCAGCTGTTGCTCTCGCCGTGTTGTTCCTAATCCTCATGATAAAGGGATGGAGTTTCGGCTCAGCACTATTGGATATAACAAGATTCTTGACATACACATCAATTCAAAGTAATAATAGATATCAATCGTTCAGAATTTATTTTACGACCATGCTAATCTTCATAGTCATTAGTAATGGTGTTTTCCAAGGGAAAATTGCCGCATTTCTTACTACACGAGAAAGAAGCAGTGCTATTAGATCAATTGATGAGGCAATAAAATTGGGATATCAAATGTATGCTCATGAAAGGCAGGTCGAATACGCAAAGTACGTCTGCCCAAGATGTGAAGTCAAAGGTGTATCGAATTTGGATGTGTGTGTAGAATTGGTGTTGAACGGTAATAAAAATCTATGCGTAATGGGCAAAGAAATATACGAGTCAGCATACATTCTATTACAGTTAGATCGCGTTGGGGAATCATTCACTCCAACATTGATGACTTTCAAGTGTCGCAGGGACTGGCCATTACGCGATCGCTTCAATGATATGATAATGAGAGTTGTAGAATCTGGATTACCTGATTTCTGGGAAATGAGTGAAACTAGAATCCCAAAGGCCAAGCGTCAGAGTATGGAAGCTGACCGGGCTTCAGCACAATACCGACCTGTCGCACTTGTGAAATTGGACTTTGCTTTTCAATTATTGGCAGCAGGTTTAGCACTTGCTACCCTTGTTTTCTGCTTAGAATTATGTTGGGCTCGATATGTGAATCCATAGAGATTGTTGAAGAAAATGCATGGAGAATCTCTAAATTAGTTAGTGAATAAGTCGAGAACAAGTGGTATTGAAAGAATGAATCGATACATTCTTGTAATTCCTATGTTTATTGACTAGATTGTATTTTGATAATACCTCATGTGGTTTTGTCTTACATGCGCTATTGAGAACCTCCATCAATGATTCCACACACAATTTGTTGAATGTAAATGAAAACTCCTTATATAATTATTATGAAATTAATGATAATATTCACGTCTGTGTACACGCCCACCGATGCCGGTCGCCACTGGTCTACATGTGTGATTATCTATCTTTTTTCTTCAAAATATGCCTAATAATTTTTTTCTCGATATTATACTGACCATCTGCTCAAAATGGGCACCCAAAAAGACATTGACGTCAAAAATTGAAAATTGATTGAATGATTCAAAATTTCAGCGCGTTCCGTTAGCTGAATAGCGGTAGCCTCTGGCTTGTATTTTCATACATGTGAATGAAAAAAATCATCAACGCGCACTTGGCGAGAGACGCTACCACCTCTCCTGATGGTGGCTAGTTACCAAAAAATTTACCATCAACATCCTCCACAAATTATCCCACGTACAATTCTCCGCATACAAATGAAATAGCCTCAGTTAATCACGATGAAATTAATGATAATTCAATAACTCTTATTATTATCAGAAATTGGATTAATATTATTATTTTTGTGTCTCTTAAGGTAAAATATATATCTTCCGAGGATGATGCGAGAAGACACAATTGCTCGATATAATAATAAATTAGTCGTGCACGCACTACCAAATAGAGTACACTGTAGTACCAATTTTTGTGAAGGAAATCAAGTGAATAAACCAAATCATGTGTGACTCATTAAATATTGTACTTCATTCAAAATACCTACAGCCTTATTACATTATTGAAATTACTTTAGATCTCAACACTAACTCATCGGTACTGGAGAAACAAGTTTGTCTCGAATACTTTGGCTGTTATCACCTTAGCCCTCTTATTCTTCGCTCGCAAGAAAATTTTGCCCCTCAATAGTAATCGTCAGTAGAATTTGACTATCACAAAATTAAAATGATCTTCATATTGACTTATGTGAGTTGGCGAAAGAAGATGAAATGATAGTTGTAAGTAGTTAAATAAGGCCGGTTCTGGCCCAGCCCTCTAGAAGGGGGGTCCTGTGGAAGTGGGTGGGTGGGTGGTTGATTCGCGGTTTAATCCGCGGATTAATTAGCGAATAACGGTTAATTCGCGAATCGCGGGTTTAATTCGCGGGATCCGCGAGTTAATTCGCGGTTTTTAAGTTTTTACACCGGGATAAGCTGTATGTCTGACAGCGAATCCCTGTGGGGTGAGCGAGTCAATATCTTAACCCTTCCGCGAATTTCTTAACCCTTCCGCGGATTTTTCATTTACGCGAATTAACCGTTATTCGCTAATTAATCCGCGGATTAAACCGCGAATCAACCACCCACCCACCCACTTCCACAGGACCCCCCTTCTAGAGGGCTGGGCCAGAACCGGCCTTATTTAACTACTGTTGTAATAGGTGAAGCTGATCAGGAGAATGGTTCAGAGAAGCCAATGAAATTTCGTCCACGACAAAAAGTCTGATGATATGCTGATATAATTATTCACTATCATATAAATTGATTCGTGAACCATTGATCAATTTTTGTTCATTTCTTCGCTGATGTGAACACTGCAACAGCGTGGAGCTTCTTCTGCCAGTTACTCAAATGAAATTTTTATCAGGAAATCATTTTGAAAACTCAAACATAAGAATGTAAAAAATTATATTTACAATAATTTAAATCGGGGCGTGAGTGCTATGCTTGTGCACAGGACACGGAGAGAAAAGAAATAGTAATGATTGAAATGTTCCGGCAATGGTTACTATATCACATAGTGCTGAGTATTATGTCATCATAGTACACACTACATAGCAATGAGTCCTATGGGCATAGTAATTATTACTATGTTGTACATAGTAATTATTACTATGTCCCACATAGCAATGATTACCATGTTGGACATAGTGATGATTGCCATGTTGACATAGTAATTACTGCTATGTGGCTCAACTCGAAAAAAACCATGACTACATTGAACATAGTAACGATAACTATTCTATCTCTCTCCGTGTAGGGATCATGAGAGGTTGGAAAAAATTCAGTAGTGAAGAGGTAAAACAAGGTAAGTCTATTGTTCCCTCATTTAGTTCTTTGTGAATACCTCAGAAAATAAAGGAGATTGGGTAATTACACCCTGAACTTCTTTTGTGACTCTTGAAATTCTCTACCAATAAAGATGGGTAATATCAGCTTATCTCACTTAGTTTCCGAGATATTTCCTTCAAAATGATCACAAAGATCGACTTATCCTGTTCTACCTCTTCACTACTGAATTAATTTAACAGTACTAATTAATTGTCAAATGAACAACGTTTCGCCTGCTTTATTGAGGCTTCCTCAGGTTCCTGACATCATTAGTATATAGTCAACATAAACTTAATTATCTCCAATCGGAAATTCAATTCATGCAAAAGTATTTTTATTAACATTATAGCGTGTTGCTCAGTACAAGTACGTCTACTCTTGAACAACACACTATATGTTAATAAAAATACTTTTTCAGGGATTGAATTTCCGATTGGAGATAATTATGTTTATGTTGACTATATACTAAAGATGTCAGGAACCTGAGGAAGCCTCAATAAAGAAGGCGAAATGTTGTTCATTGGGCAATTAATTAGTATTGTTAAATTAATTTTTTCCAACGTCCCATGATCCCTGCATGATAATTTAAAAACATGGAAATGAAATAAACAATTGAATAAAAATGTATTTTCACCTGTGACAGGCATTGCACACAAAGTGATAGTTTTGAAGTTAAAAAACCCGCCAAAAGTCTCACTTTTTGGAGGCCATGACGGCGGCACTAGTTTCAAATGAAATAAAACTCCCGCGCAAATGAGTGCGCGCTCAACAATTTCGTGAAGTAAAGGCATAACAGTAATCGTGTTCTAAATGTTCCTTTTTTTTATTTTCAATTAATTACCAATAGTTTTCGTTTACTTGGGATCAATTTCTCAACAATGGGAGAGAAGGATAATGCACAAATAATCGTAAGTGTGAATATCAATGAGTTTATGATAAAATTAGCATTGTTGACGCATACCTAACCTACAAAATAAATCCACCGGTAATAAACCCTCAATAATTTTTTGAATTTAGAATAAAAAACATGGTAATGAACAAATGAAGTGATTAGTGTTAAACGAGAAAGAGGAATGAGTTCTAAATTATGTTTTTAGTTTTTCATTAATATTTTGGAAACTATTAGGGAAACTGGAAATTTGTGGAGAGACTTTTTCGCAGAGATTTGAATTATTTATGAATGAAAAAAAAAGATTGAGGAACGATTTCCTCTAAATCTGCAGGAAATAATAATTAATTAATTCAGACGTAATTTTCAGATAAATCCATACAATTATGAGATTTGCAGAGGAATCGATCTTATTTCATCAGTCTTTTGAGTATACCTCGGAGAGTAAGCGAGATAGAACCATTCCTCTTTTGACTTTTTAATAGCTCTTAGAATTTTCTATAAAAATGGATTCAAGCAAAATTTCCCTATCTCGTTTAGTTTTCGAGATATTTCAAAAAAATTAGTTACAAAATGCAGTAAAGTTGTGGAAAACTCAATAATCTTAAAACTTTCAGAGCATTTTATAAATATCTTCGAAACTACTGGGTTTAGAGAAATTTATGAAGAGGCTTTTTTTGTGGGGAATCTCATTTTCTACGAAAAAGATCTGAAGATGTTTTCTTTTAAACCTCGTTGTTTGCGAGATATCGCCAATTTCAGATGTAATTTTCAGATTCACTTTTTTTTTCAGCAATTTGAAATTTTCAAAAAAAACTGATCTTATTTTGTCAGTGACGATTATAGAAAATATCTTGAAAACTAAGTGAGATAGGGCAATTCTGCTCCAATTCTTTTTTGTAGAAAATTTCAAGAGCTAGAAAAAAGGATTCGTGCAAAATCGCTCTATCTCCCTTAGTTTCCAAGATGTTCTCAATAAACTGATGATGGAACGAGACTGGTTTCTTTGGAAATTCCATTAATTTTTCTTCGTTAATTTACTGTAGAAAGAATGATAAAATAATTTTTTTTCATGAAAAACAAAGGGGATTCCCGATGCTTTGTGTAGCAAAGCAGGAATGGCTGTGACCTGGCGAACAGGAAATAAATTAGGAGTTTTTCCGCATAAACAAGTCGGTCTTCACACCAATGGTAATTATCAAAATTTCTTAATTATCTAAAAAAAAATTGAAGTTTTCAAATTTCTCACATGTTTCACCAATTTTTTAGGAATCCTTCAGAATCTAAGCGAGATAGTGCGATTTGCATTATTATTTTTTTTGTAATTCTTCAAAATCTCTTCGAAAATGATAATTATAAAAAAAGCTCTATCTTGCTTGAATTCCTAGAAATCCCCCGAAAAACTGATTTATTCATTTATTTATATATTTCTTCGTTCATTCACGCCAATCGGCATTGTACACGATATGAACCATATCATAAGAAATTAACAATTAAGAAAACGAAAAGATGGTGAAATAAAATCGATTTGTCTGAAAACTTCATAGTCGTAATTATTTCGCTCATAAAAAATTAATAAGTAATTAATTCTTAATAATGACATGTTTGCTCCAAATTACAGACAAAAAGAGCGACTACTACCCCTGTGAGGTCCAAATTCATCTTCTTCGTCAAGAAGTCATTCTCTTCCATCCAACTCTGAGAAAACTGGTCAACGAAAGTAACGGAGTTTTTGTTTCAATAAGAAAAATCAATAAATCAAAAGTGGGCGAGGTGAGACCGGAACTGGTCAAGTACAGTAAACAATACAGATCAATCCTACGCGCTTGTGTTGAGAGCTTACAGGATACTGCTGCTAAGGCACTCGATGATAAAAAAAGCCTTTTAGAAAACTTCCTTACTATCTTTTACAATGTCGAGTGCGTTTGGCACTTGACTGAAATACTCTACGTCGATACAATTCCAGGTATTTATTCACGTAAAATACTTCAAATCAATTGATAACATTCAATATAATAAAAAAATTCATAAAATTCGCACTAAAATACGTTCTTGCAGATTATCTTAAAATTAAGGAGGATGAAGGAATTTATGTGGGGACCTTTTTAGTAGCTCTCATTTTCCTCTACAAAAGGGGTCCACAAAAATTTCCCCATCTTCTACAGATTCCAAAAAGTTCAAGAAAATAAAAAAATCTAAAGCTTTTAAATTTACTCCATTTTAAGACCAACTTTTTTAAAATATCTCGGGAACTAAGCGAGATAGAGCAATTCAACCCGACTTTTTTTTGTATTCAACTTTGAAAGCTACAAAAAAGGATTCTTGCAAAGTCGCTCAGTTTCCGCGATATTCTCAAAAAAAACTGATGAAATAAACTCGATTATCCAAAGCACTATTATTGCTAAAAATCCTACAAAAAATACTAATTTATCATTAATTTTCCAGGTGATGTAGTTCTCCCGCAACTAATGGAGTGGGTGCGTTTTCACTTTCCCTCCCGCGAGCTCACTGCCGTCAAGATTCTCTCGAAGAAGACAATAGGTGCCGAGCTGGAGAACGTGAATTACTGGGAGGCTATTTTCGCCTGTGCCCTGCACGGCAAGCTCGACGTCGTTCGTGCCCTTCTCTCTTACCACAGTAAAGCAGACAACCGTGGTTTCGTAGCAGCCGAGAACATCCTTCGAACAATGCCCGTCTACAACGTCTACGGGGGCTACTCGATCAACGAATTCACAATGAGATGGAAGTACTGGCAATTGGATTTATCCTCGAACATTGACTGCAAGACATTTGTGATCGATGATAACCTGGACAAGCTGATGCGGCTCGCGGTAGGTGATGAGGGAGTCCTCTGGGAATTGAGCAAGTACACTGAGGCTTGGTACGAGCTTTTAGCTGCCAAATTATTCTACTCATCACCATGCTGCAAGCAGCCAGAACTCGCTAGACATGCGAATAGTGTAGCTGACAAGTGGCAGGCTAGACGTAATTTGGATAATGTCATATTGGCATTGATGGAGAGTGATTTGCATCAAGTTATCAAGCAAATTCAGTACATGAATGACAATGGCTGGTTTGCAGCACATCTGACAGATTTATTGTACAACAGCGAGAAACTCAATATCATTGACAAGGATCAATCAAATGTCACGGATAAACTGCATGAATCTTTGCTTCTTGATTATGGCAGTACTCTCATGTCACACTCGTCTTTGTGGCAGTGTGGGGCTAGTTATTTGGAGCACTGTCCAACTCATGGACTGGGACGATTGGAGACACTGCTGCAAGCTATTCCTCTTGGCAACGAGGCCAAGGCCATGAAAGTCATCAATGTGGCGCAAAATAATAGTCTGGTTAATGTTGTCACGAGTATCTGCAAGATTCAGGGGATTAAATCAATTAGACAGGGAAGACTTGGTAATGCTTTGGCTTGGGCACTCAGGGCTCAGGATGGACCTTTCGCCACTTATATTGCTGATCAGTTTCTCAAACGTTATGCGGAGAATGGGGAACTGGAGTGCAGGGATTTGTTGGAAAATCTTGGACGACATATGCTGACGAGCGACAGGCTCACGTTTCTTGGGAAGTACTGCGAGTTCAATCAGATGTATGAAATTGGAGAGTTCAACGAGGCTGCGAGACTTTTGAGCTCTTTGCTTGTATCGGATTTAACGCCCGAATAGTAAGTTGATTGCGGAAGTTTTTCTGGGGATAGGGAGACGTGGTGAAATAGACACATGTTCGTTTTAAGGATTATTGGGAAGTACAATCGGAAATCATGTTCAATTTTTGCATAATATCTTTATCAACAATTTATACGAAATGAAATTCTCAAATTTGATTCAATGAATCTGTGAAGAATGTAAAGAAGAATCAAATAAGTCCGAGAAACAAAAAATTAATTGAAAAATTGCGAAATTTACATTATTTTTTCCATTTTTTTTTAATTTTTCAAGATTTAGAGGAATGTAAAAAATAATGAAATTTTCTCAATTTTCCATTAATTTTTTGTTTCTAGGACTTATTTTATTTTTCATTACATTTTTTGCAGATTTACTGAATCAGATTTGAAAATTTCATCTTGTAGACATTGTTATTAACGATCTTATACAAAAATTCAACTTTTTCTTCGATTGTATCTCTCAATCATCCTTAACGTTTTATATCATAAAAATCACTTGAAATCAAGGGGCAATGGGAATATTGAAGATACGTTTCTTCTGACGATTCCATTGAAAATGCGTTTTTCCTCGAGCAAAAATTCAACTTTTTGGTCAAAATTCGGAGAAAAAAATTCGGTTTTTTTGAAAAAATTTACATTTTCGGGGATTTCTCCAGTTCTATTGGTCTCCAGTTCTGTTGATCTCATTCTTCTGCACCAAACGTTCTCATCTCCATCAAATTTCGATAATATTAAAAAAAAACAAGCAATATGAAGTAATTCTTCGATTTTCTTCAACAACAAGGATTTCTTCATCTTCCATAATAAAAATTGATTCATCTCGAAACGAGAAATTTTTAATGAGAGAATTACATTCTTTTTTTTCAGTTTCTGGCCAATTCTTCTGTCTGATGCAATTCCACTTCTTGAAGCCGAAGACGTTCTTTTCTCAAGCGAGGACACATTCACATTAATGAGATGCGTCGAGGAACACGGTGGTGCATCACAATTTGAAGACAAAGTTGATATAATTCGTTTGGGAATAGCAAGAAATTTATCACGATCTCTGATTCTCGAGGATTGTCAGAGTGATCAATGAAATTATTGTTAATTAAGTTCATCCATTTGTATCATAAGGTATGTGAATATTTCTAAGTATAGATTTTTTCAATAAAATGAATAAAAAAAAAAAAATTAATGAATTTTTAAATTTCCTCCAAAACATTTAAATTCTCTATTTTTGGAAATTATTATTTTTTTCTGCTTTCAAATTCATATGAGTACTATGCAAAACATTCTACGGTGAGAGAATATCAAACTGCACATCTCTTGAAGCTTCTTTTCTCTTAGTAATGAATAAAGTGAGAAAAATAATGAAGAATAGATATAAAGAAACATTTATTCACGTGCATCAATGTCGTGACTGTAATGCAAATGTTTGAAATAATTTTTTTTTCTTCATTTTTTATCATCAATAATAATCGACATTGCAGGAAGTTTCTTAATAAAAGGGGAATGAATTATAACTTTGAATTGATACAATGTAAGAGAATGAATTGAAAAAAAATTAATCTGATTATTTTAAATCCCATTTTTTTTAATATTTCAGAAATAATTGAAAAAATTAGATTTTTTTAATTAGTTGTTTTTTTTCTATAGGACAATGAACTAGCTCTTTTCTAGAAAGAAGCTCCCTGCAAAAAAATCGCTATCTCATTTAGATTTCGAGATATTTCACTTATCGAACTGAAACAGAATTAATTTAAAAAAAAAAAAAACATTTTTTTATATTTTTGAATATCTTAGGAAATAATGAAAATAAAAGATTTTGTATGGGAACCTTTTTTGTAGCTTTTTTTTGCTCTTCAAAAAAGGTCTCAACAAAAAAAACGATAGCTCGCTTAGTTTCATACATATTTAATTTACAAACTGGAGCCTAGAATTTAATTTCAAAAAATACTATTTTTCTCACTTTTCTATAAAAATATTTTTTAATTAAAAAAACTGCATTCAATTTTCCTCGTTCCATAGTTATCATAGTATAAACAAAAGAGATAAATGAAATATTATCGTGAATAAAAAATCATTATTAATCGCATTTAATCCAAAAGATCCTTAAAAATGATTGCGCAGTGTATTTAATCAATGTATCGATTGGCCAATACCAAAAAGAACTGCGACAACTGGCCAATTAGTAATCGATGTCATCGCAGTGCCATGAATGAGTAAGTACCATGAGACTGTATGGTAAGCATCCGTTTACCACCTGCATTTCGTGCACACACACCTGGTGTTTGACAATCGTGCCAAAAAAAAAAAAAACGAAGAACTCCACCTCTAACAACGAGACTTGAATTAATTATTTTATCATCCTCTTTGAGACAAATTTTTGCTGTATAGCCGGAAGTAAAAGCTGAATTATTAATCGAATACTTGCTGAATTTTTATCGTTGTCGTGATTAATTCATTCCAATTGTCAATTCAAACTTCATTTTTGTGCATTCGAAAAAAAAAAAAAAAATGTTAACTTCTCAGAATTCCGATTTTCATTCGATTTCATTCGAGAGAACGGAAAAAAGTACCCCAATAAATTATATCGTCGCCTTAGAGTTAAAGGGGTGTAACTACCAATTTTGAAATAAAAGGGACTACTGGATGAATTAAAAAATTGAGATTAAAAAGATAGATAAGATTTATCTCATGAGAGTATCTGGAGTTACGCTCTTTTATTTTCAGGATTTCGTATCCAAGTTTTGGTACTTACGCCCCTTTGTTATTAGTCAATGGTACTTACGCCTATATGTTATTATTTTCTATTTTTTCACTAATATTACGTAAAAGGCCTTGGAAAGCCTATTGGAGCAATAATAGTGGAGATACCCTTTTTGTTATTTCGAGAAAAAAATAGGGAAAAATGGCACTTACGCCTCTTTAACTCTAAAGTGACGATCTAATACAATTCATTTTGGTGCATTAATTATCGAGATAATTAAAAAACTCGAAATCACGAATTTAATCGGTTTTTTAATGAACTCGTGAAATATTGCTCCGAAATGAACTGCATTATAGTACTTTCCGGGGTAATTTCTTCTGCTCTTCCCGATTAAATCATCAGAATTTCGAAATTCTGGAGATATTATTTTTTCAATATTTTTTAATCTTTTGAAAAGAAACTACTCTTGTTATAACGTAATTTGAGCCTCACAGCAAGGATTGGTGCGCAATACGATATGCTACGGGCCACCGGATACAGCACTCTTGAAGTATCTAAAATGTGCTTCTATATTTTTAGAAATAAAAATGATAAGAAGACAAATTGATTGCAACAAATTGCATGTAGTTAGACATCTAGACTCTTTTTTTTTCAGAGCGATTAACGATTTAGACAGATGGAGAAACGAGAAAAATACGAGAATAGTGATTGAGAAATAATTCACGTAATTATCAATCGTTAATGTGTCACAATGTCATTTCCGGTGGTAACGAGAGATGTAGCATTGAATCAAACGACATTGAATATGAATTATAAGACATCTATAGTTCGGAAGGATTAGAAACTGGATTATGGATTATGTGATTACTCAGATTCTTCACGGTGGGAATCACTAATACTCCGGTAATTGCCTTCGATTTTTATAGATTTTATTGATCCTTTTTCTTTTATTGTAAATTAGTATTAATTACTGAGATTTGAATTATTTCAAAGGTGGCAGCATTTTTTCTTTTTTTTCTCGTTTCTTTTCTTTTTCCTAATTCATGTGCAGAAACACACATTTTTGCGAAAATTATTGGAATTATGGAATTATGAGAACTCGTCAAGAAACCTTCCTTGTAGCTCATGAAATTCTTTACAAAAAAGGTATTCTGATAAATTCTCCTAAAACCCCTCACTTTAAAGTTATTTTAACTGTAACATAAATCTGAATTAAATTCTTAAAAACAAGAATCTAAAATACTATTTCATCTATTTCATAAATATCTCTGAACATATAGATTATATAAGAATTTACAGGAAACCTTTTCTGTGGAGAATTTCAAGAGCTACAAAAAACGTCTTTTGCCTAATTTTCCTGACCTTTTATTTCAGAAATATATTTCACTAAACCAACTCGTTTCGGTGATATTCAAAGAAATTGATTTTTCATAATTAATTTTAATTAGTCTTAATTATCAAAATTTTAGTTAATTAAAAATTTCCATTTTTTTTAATACCTTTTTGTGAATATCTTCGAAATTTATTGACTTTACGAAATTCATCTTGGAATATTTTTTTCTCTAGTAAAATCGAGGAAAAATTAAATTCAACGTGATTTCCTATTAAGAATTATCTAATAGAAGAATAACAATAAATTTGTGTCCTTTAACGCATCAGTGACGTTCAGCCACTAAACTCCGAGCCAACTTATATCCAATTAAATACCTCTCCAAGATCAAAATACCATGACATCACAATTATTCAATGTTCTCAATGATTCAATAGAAACAATAGTCAAAATCACGTGCCATCGGTTTAAAAAAATGAATTATCCTCAATTATCATCACCGAGTGTATTCTCAACACTCAAAATATAATAAATCACCTCAACCCATTAAATTCAATTCCAATTCGAATCAAGTGAAAGCACAAATTTGAAATGAATAGAAAAAAAATTAAATTAAAAAAAAATTAATTCGTGCAATTAAATGAAATCACGTGAATAATTAATCTGACTTGGCTCGCTGTTTTAAACATTTTATCATCAAGCTATGCCTATCTCCACATGATTAGTAACAAAAAAAAGGGGATTATAATTTAATTAGCAGCGAGATGTCGAATAGGGAACATATATATCAGTAGCGAAAAGGTAAAACAGGATAAATTTCATTTTTTTTGTGATCTTTGTCAATAGAATATCTCGTAAACTAATGGACATACGCCCTTTCAGTTCGAATCCTTTTTTGTAGAGAATTTTCAAGAGTTCTAAAAAAAATCGAAAAAAAGAGAAGAAAATAATGGCAAAATGGATCTGTTAATCAGAATTATTTGTAATTTTTTTTTAGAGTAAAGGCCTCTCCCAAAAAAAAATCGTAAAAATTCATGAATAATTTACTCATATCGCAGCATCTTCTTAATTTTTTTTCGGATTTTCTCATGAAGTCTTTCACTCCGACAAAAAAATCTTGAATTATATTGCCACAAAGGTCCATTTAGCGCCATTCTCCTCTATTGATAATTTTTTTTATAAAAAAATTCTCAATTCATGGATCCATTTGATATTTTTTATCGAACTTTACACTCATCAAGTGGTTGAATCAATAAAGCAAATGATTAAGCCGGAATTTATGTAAAAATTGACTTTAAAAAAATTTGAAAAATTTTTTACAGTGAAAATTTCTTTGCTTCTTGAATTCATTTTCTTCCAAAATTTCCTGATAAAATCGTAATTTTTACTGCAGCTCTCTCCTTCCCTCTCCAAAATCGATCAGTCCCCCCCCCCCTTCCCCTTCCAACAAAAAATTCCTCTAATTCCCTCAGATTCCGGGAAATCCCCGAAAAAACTGCTGTCGAACTAAAAAAGGTTTCATAATTTCTTCAGAGAATCCTTATAAATAAATGTAGAAAAAAAATACATCCGGCTGTTCATCATCATCACCACTGGGTCTTCAAAAAACATCCTGGAAACGTACCACCTGAGTTGGCCAATGCCACGCAAACCTTATTGTGGTAAAAGCCCATTTATTTTCACATTGATAATGCAAAATTAACAAAAGACTGGAAAATAAGCAAAATCGTGTAGCCTTCGTTACAAAAATAATACGTTCCCGTTTCCCTTTGCCAATTTTTGATCTCCATAATAAAAAAAAATAATAATCATCATCATAATCATGATCATCATAATAACAACAACCACAACAATAACAATAATCATAATCATAGTAATTATGAGACTTCAATGAAAATTTTCATCCTTTTTTTCCATTCGAAGTGGAACGAAGAAAATTATTTTTCTCCTTTTCGGTGAACGAGAATAGAAGTTTATTTGATTTAGAATCAAAAATGACCCTCAGTTCTTCATTTGAGAATGCGAATTGATTTTGATATGCTGCATGATTTTATCCTGTTCATGGTCGCGTGCTGATCGTTCTTCCCTTTATTCTGACTCACTAAACAATTTTTCCCCTTTTTTTTCGATTCACATGAGACGACGTTTCGTTTATTCATAAGGAAAAGAAAATCAATTGATCTTTTTTCTTTCTATTTTCAGGGAGAATTGTTGGTTGAAGGAATTTATCTCTATTGTGAGAAGTCACAATTGGAGGAAGAAAAGGTGGAAAATAGTTGTGAAGTTGGAGAAAATTTAAGATTTCGAGGGAAAATTGAAGATTACGTTTGGAGTTCTTTGGAAATATCTCGGAAAATATTGGGTTCAGGAGGATTTATGAAGAAACCTTTTTTGTGAAGAATTGAATTCTCTACACAAAAGATCTCTTGATAAATTCTCTTAAATTCATTCATTTCTAAGTTCTTTGAAATGCAAAATCACATTTCGTTTATCTTGAAGATATTTTCGAAAATATCGATTTTACAAGAATTAATCGAAGAACTTTCTTCATGGAAAATCGAATTCTCTAAAAAAAAAGTGCTGAACACCACCACGATTCCTCCCACCCCCTCATTTTCTAAAAGGATATTTGCAAAAAAAACTGCAAAAGCTAATAATTAAAATTTTCCAAATTTTTTCATAAAAAATTTTACTCAACAAATGAAAAAATGAATAATGGAAGAGAAATTCAATGAAATATTTAATATTTTCATCTATAATATCATCTCTAGAATCCCATAATATCCAAGAATATCAGAGAATCCAAGATTTTCTCTCATAAAATAGAAAAGAAATACGAAGTTGAGGTTTTATTATTTCTGAACGATCGATGTTGCACTAGACCTCCGCCTCTCCCTACTCGAAAATAACGATCGTGCGAAACTTACCAGTTTGCCCAAGGCCTCAGTACTCTATATTATATCTCTTTATATACATATGTATATATATAACTGTATGAAGTGTCTCGTCTCCCTCAATTTCTCGCATGTTCTGTGTGCTTTCACGAGGGCCGATGTAAATTCAGTAGAATAATCGAAAAAAAAATAAATAAAAATGAAAAAAAATGAATTATTGTGTCCTTGCTGGCACTAAACAGCGGCGAATCATTGTTATTCACAATAGGGATAAACTGATAACGCGTATTTGTCACGTACGACAAATGAGAAGAAGTTAAACTCATCCACGCTTCATTCACATGATTTTATCGTTGCCTTAGAAACAGAGAGGCGCAAGTGCTATGCTCATACATTGCACTTACGTCCCTTTTGCAATCTTCTGACGTCTATTCATTCTTATGTGTTCAAGCTTTCCCACGTGCAACATCGGTTCTCGTGTAATGTCTCATTCAATTACAATTCAGTAGTGAAGAGGTAAAACAAGATAAGTTTCTTCTTTTCTCATTAAGTTTTTTGAAAATACTTTAAAAAATAACCGAGAAAGAGCAATTTTGCACCGAAACTCTTTTGCAACTCTTGGAATTCCCTACAAATTCAGATGAGTAATATCACCTTATCTCGCTTAGTTTCCGAGATATTTCTTTGGAAATTACCTCAAAGATAAGTCGATTTATCCTGTTTTACCTCTTCACTACTGAATTCGAAGTGGACTTTCCTACCTTTGTGAAAAAAATAAATAACTTTTTATTTAAATTTATTTAAAAATCTTTCTCGAAAATCTGAAAATTTGAGATTCAATTGTTATTTTAAAATATTGCTATTAAGAAGATGTAGCGAAGAGAGAGAGAGAGATGATTTTTATTGATTCCCTGGACCTTTACAGTTTTCCCTGAGGACACAGAAAACACTTATACATGTTTACATTAATTCAAGAATATTACATCGTAACAATAGTCACTATTAAGTGATTTCTTAGCGTAATTCATTGGCTTTTCGATTACATTAGTTTTTGCTGCAGCAATTTCATCTAATTTCATCATATATATAAGGGAGATCGGGGCAAAATGGGATAGTGGGGCATATACTTTAAAGTGCCCCATTTTGCCCCGGTTTCCCCTATATATATTTTTTTTTCAATTAATTTTTTCATTAATTTTTTTATTTTTACATATATTTTTTTTTATTCTCTATTTTATTAATGTGTATATTAATGTGTAATTGTGTATAGAGAGAGATACTATGAGACATCTTTAATAATATTGAGAAATGAAGATCTTTCTTGATGAATCTGGAAAAATATGCATATAATAATACGACGTATCACATCGAAAAAATCAATATGTCTTAAAAATCTCAAAATTTGAGATTACATTGTCATTTTTTTTTAAATAACTGTTCTATGGGGACTCTGCTCTATAGCAGTGGGGTTTTACATTACAAAAAATATTTTATCATGATTGAACTATATCTCACAACAATATAAGAATTTCATGCATTTCTAATAATTCACCTATCTTAACATTCACAGAGCAAAACTACGTTTCCTTATGAAATTGCCGCAATTTTATCCCGCTTTGAACAAAGCACAGTAGTGGATTCTGGTGATATCACTCTTTACACTGTGTACATCAGTCAGAAAATCAGTTATGAGGTTTTGTCACAAAAGGAAGTGATACTTCTCCTCCAAAAGCCGTAAATCATTTTTTATGGCAATATTTACTTTATAATGAACAGAGAGAAATTATGTTAAAAGAACTAAGACAAAGTAAATACCAGTCATCTTACTTCACAGATGTATTCTTAGCCTCGACAAGCCCTATTGCTCTAAAAATAGTCCATAAGTTCATTAAATTAAGAAATATTAGGCTATAAACATGTGCAACAATGTACAAATGAATATGAATAACCAATAAAGATTGAAATTTTATATAAAAAAGAGTACTTCATCTTTTTTAGAGAAAATGAATAATAATTATAGGGAAAACCAGAGCAAAATCGACCTGTTACTCAAAATGACTCGTATTTTTTTTTAAGTGAAGGCGTCTACCTAAAATTTTGAAAAAATTCACCAACAATGTCCACATATTAGAGCATCTTCTCAAATTTTTTCAGATTTTTTCATGACGTCCTTCACTCCAAAGGAAATTCCTGGATCATAATGCAGTGATGCTCCATTTTGCCCCACTTTCCCCTGAGTTTATTTATTGATAATTTTGGATTCGTAATTGTGTACCTATTATTGCGATCATAAAATCTACATATAAAAGAGAATAAATAACGTCATATTAGGAACAAAGAGGCGTAAGTCCTATAGTTATACATAATTATTAATTCTACTTATAATGAGATGAACTTTATATTATTCTCTCATCAACCCAAATTCGTATCAATTCTGTTATCACTCGAATGGATAATGCCGCTACTAATTGACTCAATTATGTCTCGAATTTATGACGAATGCGGGACGATAAGAAATGAAGTTGTCAAAACATGTTTATTAGACGTTTCAGTGATGAAGAAGTCGTTTTTGGGGAATTTCTTTGAAACTATGGGAAATGGTAAAATTTTCGTGGTGACCTTTTTCGGAGAGGAAAAAAGGGCTTCAAAAAAAGGTTTTTATGAAAATTGCTCTGTTTCTCTTACTTTTCGAGATATTCAGTAAAATGTCTGAGGTGAAGTGGTGAATAAAAAAAAACATTTTTACTCTGGTCTTAGCATTTGTTGTCTATTTCCGGAAACTAATAGAGATTTGTCATTTCTGCAGAAGTCCTCATTGTAGAGAATTTCAAGAGCTATAAAAAAGGGCTGGACCCAAATCACGTCATCTCACTTAGTTTCCGAGATATTCTTGAAAAATGACTAGAAAATTGCATGTTTTTTTGTAAACCTTTTTTTTTGTATTTTTCGTGTTTTTTGGGAAATTTCTCGGAAACTATGGAAGATGAGGCGTTTTTTTATGGAGATGGGGAAACGAGCTACGAAGAAGGTTTCGATAAAAATTGCTCTTTTTTTTTTAACTGTATTCAGGAATTTCAGGCTACAACGAACCCCTTAGCACTCAATATAATTCATAAATTTGTTAAAACGTGTAATATTAGCATATAATACCTTGTAAATCTATATAATGTATAATTACAGAGCTATGTAAATGACCCTAACGAGTTAATGCTATTCAATTAAAAAAAAAATCTCTTTAAATTTCCGAAATAATCAATGAGATGCGAAATTCTCTAATCGATTCTTCAGCAATTAATGCAGAGTCCTTCAAAATCCCTCAAAATCATCGAAAAAACAATCGTATTCACGATTTCAATCTCCGGAACAACACGTGATTACCACCCACGATTGTTTTTGAATTTCTCTTATTAAACTCAACGAAATATGCGTGACTTAGATGTGGGGGGGGGGGGGGGGGGGGGGGGGTTGAAGGTGACGAGGGGATAGAAAGCGCGTAAAGAAGGGAAGAAATGTCGGAAAAACATTTATTTGATCCAAAATGAAACAGAACTTCTGTTATTGCACAGCCAATGTCAGAATAGGGAGAGGGGATGAGTCACTGGCAAATGCTGCAAGTTCTTTGGGGGGAGTCCGGTCTCAGCAGTCGAGGTAGACGGACGTCTCTCGTTCGTTCCCCTTTAATTCACATGCAGAGATAAAAAGTGAAATAAAAACACGGAAATAAATTTTTTTTTTTCTTCAAATTGTCAATAAAAATATTAAAAAATTAAAAAATATTGATGATGAGAGAGAGTTTATGATGAGAAAAACATACTTGCCCCCTTTTAAGAAGTGAAATATAATAATAAAACAATAAAAAAAAAACACGAGAGCAAATAAATTTGGGATTATAAATTTTGTCTGAGCTCAAATTTCCTATACTACTGATTACAAAAAGCTCTTTGTTCTTCCTGATAAAAAAGAAAGAGGTAAACTTTTCTTTTTTTTTTCGTGAATTCTTTTTGAATTTTCAAATTTTTAATTTACAAATAAATGAAAAATGACCTTCGAAATTATCAGCACATGTGCACTTAATCCTCGTGTGTCGACAAAATAAAAAGAAAAAAAATTCTCAATAAAGTGTGAACAATAAAATTTATGATTTTTTTTTTTTTGTTAAACAAAAATGTTGATGCTTTATTTCTAATTGCGCACGAGGGAGGGGAAGTGGAGGGAGAAGAGAGAGAGAGAGAGGAAAAAAATAAACCAGTGATTGCCGATAATTAACCTTCAGCTTTGTGTTAATCAATGCCCAACTAATGTCTCTCGAAGTGAAGACAAACACATGTCAGTGGAATAAGTTAATTAAATTTTTTATTTTTATTTTTTTGAGTGAAAAAAAAAATATAGAAATTATATGAGACTTCTGGAGCACTGTGCTGGACAGTAATGAGGTGAGTTTTGAGTGGCTGTATGTTTGATATGAAAACAGGAGAAGGAAAAAAAAACACAGAGGAAAAATTGTGCGGCAAGCTCGCGTGGGCATTTTTGTGTCCCTCGAAAATTTAAGTAAAAAAAACGAGAAAAGAAAAAAAAGGAGCATGGCCTTGGAGTTATGAGGGTGTTGATTTATTTTTGGCGAGTGCTGATTCATTCCATAAAAAAAAAAAAAAAAAATTATATGCACTTGAGATAGTTATCCTTTGTTCCCATAAAGTATCTGTGTTTATTTTCACATGGAGATTCGAAAGAAGTGAATTTTTGCATTTTTCGAGTTTATGAAAATGAGGAATTTTTGAAATTTTTATGGTGCCAGATGAAAGAGAGGGAAATTTGAGACAGAAACTGGTATTCACACAGAAAAAACTGAGCATAAAATATGAAGTGAGCATTTCATACAATATGATTTGGCCTTTTACATAAAATATGCTCTAATTGTGCATGTTTCAGGCACACGATTAGCACATTCAAGATTCATTCATTTCTCAGAGTTACAAAAGTTCTTTGTTTTACCTCATTCTCCTGCCTTATCGTCTTTCTCCTCTATTTCTTACAGTAGTTACATTAATTACTCTTTAATTTTTTATTTTTTACATTAACTTTAGTAATACTGCGCATTTTTACATCTAGTAGCTTCTCTATTTTACATTATTTCGATCAGCACATATTTTATGCACTATTTGTACATATTTGATGTACTATCTTTGCATATTTATGTATTATTTGTACATATTCATGGACCTTTTGTACATATTTTGTTTTATTTGTACGAATTTTATGTACTATTTGTACACAAAATATGTACTAATAGATTATTTTTGTTGAAAACAAGTGCACGGTTTTAGTGCTTAGAAAAGCATATTTTATGCTCCATGTATTTTTCCTATTTCGTGTAGCGAAAAAATTACATGTGAATCTTCAATTCAGCATGATACAAATATTCTTGAATATTACGATATTAAAGGTTTTATTAACATCAATCAACATTACAAAGATATAACAATTTTTTATAATGAGTAATTAAGAATTTTTTTATATAGTATCAGCCCTTGGGCTATGACATATATTTAACTTAATGGGTACAGTATATCTTGAGAGTATTTGTAAAAAATGTTCTTGAAATATTTAATTAATTTAATTTAAAGATTTTTATTAACATATATATATAGGTACAGTATTATATTATACAGTAGTCGTTATGATGATGGTAGCGTAGCCACAGCCCAAAGGCTTTTACATACATATAAGCGATTTTTTGAGTTTTATATAAACTTAAGAGTTATGGTAGAGGAGGAGAAGGGGGATAGGGAAAATTTTTTTGATAAAAAACCATATATCTTCTTGAAATATTTCGTGAAATATTTCGAGAGATATTGAATAAAATAGTTTTGATTTTTGATTGATCCAAAATTGATTGCATTATAGGGTTTTTCGGGGTAGAATTTTCCTGGCTTTTTAATGGGATGAAAATTTTTCAAAAATTCCATCAATTTTGTTAACCAGGAATGAGAAAATTTTTCCAGCGCAATTAGCGGTTTTCTTTTTTTTTTTTTTTTAAATTCAATTTCTCATGAGAATTCATAGATTACCGCTACAGTCACTCAGATGTACAGGAAATCAGTCAATAAATATTCAATTGCGTAATAAACTATTTGACTCAGCCATTAAAAAAAAAAAATAAGGAAAAAAAAAACGTTAATGTTTTGTAAAAAACATTCGAGAAATAAAAAACGAGAAATACTTGCTCGGGCGTAATTGATATATCGTTTGAAGGAATGTGATTATGTTCCCGAGGAATCTTTAAGTTTTTTTTCTTTTTTTTTTTTACTATTTATTTATTATGAAAAATAAAAAAAAAATATGTAAAATTCGAAAGCAATGTAAATTAGGAATTTGTAGTGGTAGGAAAGTTCTGTGGGAAAATGGCAAAAATTTAATTTGGAAAAAGTTGAATTGAACACGCGAGAAGAGCTGACAGTGATTTCCGGTGGGAATTTTCATTATTCGAAAATGTGAATAGACATTCTGTTCACACTGAAAAATTCCGTACAAATTACTCTATTTATTTAGAGCCAATGGGAATTGTTATTCATTGATAAAAGTAGTTCATTAAATTTTTAATTATATTTCATTTTAGAGATAGAGAATTTTTTTGTAATTGTTTCTTAATGACGGGTTTATCGCATGGAATTGTTGTTTTTCAGTGGATTCTACTGTTGTTAGTGTGCCATAGGGAAACATTCATTCACGTTTTTTTTTTAGAATGGAAATCTGATTAATTCAATGTATCAAGAGGAGACGGATATAATTACTTCATTTGGATTAAATGCTCAATGTCTCGAGATTGAGCAAGGTTTTATAAGTTTTCCTCAATCAAATATTTTTTCTTAATATTTGGGAAAAAATTCTGAAACAGATCGGGACAAAGTGATTTAGGAATTTTTTTCGGAGTTAAAGACTTCACGAAAAAATCTGGGATTATTTGAGAAGATGATCTGATATATCTACATGATCGTCAATTTTTTTCAAATTTATTCGTTGAGGCCTTCTTTCTCAAAAAAAAGTTGCTTCTTTTTGCCTGAAAGATCCATTTTGCCCTGGATTAATTTGAATTAATTTTTTTTTTCGAATTAAAAGCTCTGATAAAAAAATCGGAAAAAATTTGTGAAGATTCTCTGACATGTCTACATTTTTGTGAAATTTTTTCAAATTTTTCTATAAAGCCTCTCTCTCAAAAAAAAAATCCTGAATCTTCACGCTCAAAATATCTATTATATCCTAGTTTCTCCTACCATTTAGATTAATTTATCAAGAACTTGAAAACGAGTAGATTTGGAAGGATGGACCTCGTCACTCTTTTTGTGCAGAATTGAATTCTCTACGAGAAATACCTCTTCATAAATTCTCATAAATCTGATAGTTTCTGAAATATTCCGAAAAAAGCAAAAAACAATTTTGAAGTACTTCTTATTTCGCTACTAATTCAATTCAAATTAATAATAATGTAGATAATTCTTCAACGATCAAAGCAAATTATCATTACCACTCTGACATATTGAATTCATATGCACCAACTGGTCTCGCGATATCATTAAAAACAAGGCTGTTCATTCTTTCGTCGCATTATTTTAATAAGAAACTACATACTGAAGTGAAACTTGAAGTCTAGACGAGGATATAAAGTTATTTTTAAAAAAACAAAAAGAAAATCTGATAATATTTACGAGCAGTTGGTAGAAAAATATCGGCCCACGTTTCCCGTTACTTTTCATTTTTTTAAACTCATTTTCTTTATCAGAAAATGAATGGAATGAGTCAAGTTTCGATGATTATCACTCGTAAACGTTTTTTAATTAATAAAAAAAAATTGTCTCTTCATTCCAATAAAATTACACGCTTCATCTTTTTCTGCCCACATTTCCTTCGATTACGTTTCTTTCTCTGAGCAATAAACGTTCAAAAATAACTAGAAATAAATTAGAATCAATTGAAAACTAATTCTACTGAATTTTTAACTGAATTTTACTGAAGAAAAAAATATTAAAAAATTGTGGATATTATATTGCGAATATCTTTGCAGCGAGTGAATTTAGGGAAAAATGACAAGATATCTTTTTTGTAGAAAATTTTATCAGCTACAAAAAAGGTCTCCACAAATTTTTTCCCAAACCCAACTGTTTCCAAAAAAAAATTCAAAAATGAGCGAACGTAGCTAAGGAAATTGTGAAAAAAGATCTAAAACTTTTTTTGTACATTCCTCTGCAGATATTTCCAAAATCAGTGGGTTTCGGAAGAGAAGTGCATGAAAACTTTTATTGTAGAAAATTTCAGCAGCTATTGAAAAGGTTTCTTGACATTTTTTTCTAAACCCAATGGTTTCAAAGACATTTTCAAAATAAACTAAATTTAACTAATAAAATTGTGAAAACGTCTAAAGAATTTTTTGTTATTTTTCTGGAAAAATCTCCAAAACGAGTTCAGAAAAAGAATGTTGAGAAACGTTTCTCTTTTTTTGAGAATTTCTGAATCAAAAGTTCAAAAATATCTTGTAAAATTCCCCTCATTCCAAATAATTTCCGAGAATAAATCAAAAAAATCCATTGATAAAAAAACAAATGCCAAATATTAATTGTTCAAAAAATCCCCAAAAAATTCAAACAATAAAAAGAATTCTCTGCAAACAGTGAATGCCACCAGAGCACACTTTGAAAAAAAACTGAAATATTTGAAAGGAAATTTTTGCAACATCCCAACTAAATAGACCGAGACCATTGTCTTTTCGCGTCTCATCCCAGACACACGCGAGGCCAGAAATTACATACATTTCCGTTTCGTTGAACACAAATGTCATACAAAAACCTTATGCGACTGAAATTGTGCAATTATTGTTGACTGATAAATGACAATAGTCGAATGCAAACGAAGAAATGAAAGAGAAAAAAAAACCAGTGACGAGCCTATTTTTTTTATTTCATTTTTTTTTTCAAACTAAACTACTGAACTCCAACTTCCTCACATAGTGCACTGTCATATTGTGCTATTACCACTAGAATTAAACGCCCATACTGCACTGTGATACGTCAGTTTGAAGAATATAACAATGACGTTTAATGTTGAGCTTGATCTTTAATATTGATAAGTTTGTGAAAATTAATGTCCTCATGGTTAATGAATTCTCTTGGCAATTACCGGCTGACACGAATGCCTCAAGTCTTTCACAAAAAACAACACCAAAGTGGAAAAATGTAGTGCAACAGAGGAAAACGGGACTAACTGGGCTTTCCAACAGAACGAGAAATTCATTGAAAATCTGTGAAATTTTTTTTCCAAGGAAATTCCAGTTTTTTTTTAACTCAGATGATTTTTCATGAATTTCACATGTATAATGAAGAAATAAAAGAGAAAAAGTCGATTTTTTTCTAATAATTTGTTAAGAATATTCCGGAAAGTAATTGAGATAGAGCGATTTCATTCTAATCTTTGTTGCTAGAAAATTTTAAGAGTCACAAAAATAAAGTTTTGCACGAAATCGCCCTATCTCGCTTATTTTCCGACATATTTTCAAAAATAATCAGGAGTAGAGAAGTAAAACAGGAAAAAAATCAACTCATCTTTGTGATAACTCGCAGTGAAATATTTCGGAAACTAAACGAGATAGAGCGATTTTGCTGTAATTCTTTTTATGAAGAATTTCGAGAGCTACAGAAGGAGTTCAAAATAAAATCGCTCTATCTCCCTTATTTTCCAAGATGTTTTCCAAAAAAAATCAGTAGTTGAGAGGTGAAACAGGACAAATTGATTCATTTTTGCAATGATTTCAAGTGGAATATCTCGGCAGCTAAGCGAGATAAGGCGATTTCGATCTAACAATATCTCAGTTCTTGTAAAGAATTTAAAGAACTCCAAAGAAAGATTAGGGCAAAAAAGGCGTATCTCCACCACATATGAAAATACTTCATAAAGCCTTTATAACGTCTTCATAAAAAAGTTCCAATTTATAAAAAAAAGTTTCAATCCTTCTGAAAAGAATATACTTTATAAAATACTTTCGTACGTGATTAGTTTACAAGATTTTCTTGAAGAACTAATGCTAAAAGAAATTGACTTATTCGGTTTTATCTATTAACTATTGAATTTTGATGAGAATTGAAAAAATTACAGGCAATTATGTAAAAATCGACTTTTTACTAAAATTTCTTGTAAATCACTATTTTTTCGAAAAAAAATTGACAAAAAAGAAAGGCCAATTTCTTTAATCACATTTTCTTTTGATAATAAAGTATTAAAAAAAAAACCTGTAAATTTTTGCCTAACAAGTTTCATAACACATTTTCCTCAATAATTCATACTGAAATCGATAAAAATCTAGCACCGATTATTTCTCGCAATTAGCCATTAATTAAGAGAATAATTGTTACCTCGAAAGGGCAAAATTGTTATTAATTGCATTTGACTTGTGAAGGTGACTGGAATGCATGAATATGGCTATGATGATAGTACAAGCGTGTGTGAGGTCAGTGTAAATAATACTTGCAAATTTTATTTTATTATTTTTTACAGGCAGCAGTTGACAACAATCGAGAGAAAGTAGCCACCGCAACTTTTATCATCGTGAAAAAAAATCACAAAATAATCTGAAAAATTCGGATAAAAACGAAAAAAAAATCGAATTACATTGTTAATGTGTCATGGCTATTGACCTAAATGCAATGTAGAGGATGATTGATTTTTTGATAGTTCTGGTGGTCGTTTGATGTACCAATTCATGGTTGGATCCACGACCCCTGGGGTAACGAGAATGGCCATGACCTCAGGAACTAATAAGTGGGCCTCGAGGGTTGTTGTTTTCCTTCAGCTCGCAGCATGGAGCGCAGTTGGTATTGTACTGCTCCAGAAAGGCGTTACGTCCTTACAAAAAGGACCAGAAGGACGCAACGTCACGCAGGTGAATTTTTAATAGCTTGAAAATGATTATTCATTTATTAAAATTGATCTCCACTTTTTTTTCTTTATTTTTCTTATGTCTAATTTTTTTTATGTTCATTTTTTTTTCGCTATTTTTTTCGATCTTCACATCAGCTCCTTTTTTTTGTGAATATTTTAGAAATTGAGGGAAATAAATACATTTTTGGGGAGAACCTCTTTTTGTGAGGAGATTTGGAGCTTCGAAAGAAATTAGGGAAGCAAAATTGTCTAACTCACTAATTTTTGGAGATATTTAGGGAAAACTGGTGACGAGGAAAAATTGACTTTTTTTGGTTTTATCCTTTATTCTTGAGGTTTTGGGGAATATTTTTGGAAATAATGGAGATACGTGCTTTTTTTGAAAGGACCTTTTTTGTAGAGTGGAAAGAGACCTACAGGCAAGGTCCCTATCAAAATTTCTGTATCTTACATCAATTCCTAGATATTTCTGAAAAAATGAATTTTAAAATCGATTTACTTGAATTATACAAGATTTTAATTTTTTTCATGGAAAATAGTTGAGGGAAATGGAAAATTCCAAATTGGGAAATGTAACCGATTTTTCGAAAACCACGTGGGCAAAGGATAGTTGCTGAAGTTCAATTTGGGAAGAATTTTGGAAAATTCTCTGGAAAATTCTGAAAAATTACAAATTAGAAAGGATAATTTGATTTTTCAGAAACCCTAGGATATTAGAAATTGATTTTTTCAATTTGTGAAAATCCTGTAAAATTTTCTGGAAAATGCACGAGAGAGATTATATTACAACAATTTCCGGGGCAAAATTTTCACTGGCTTTTCCATGAAATGTCATTTTAGAGTCCATCAACTTTTTTTTACTACAGGAAAGTTAATTTTCCTCTCGCATAGGAGGAACTTGATGGACTTCCAAGCACTTATTTTTTAATAACCTTTCACGTGGTCCTCATAATTGAATGGATATTTAAAAAACAATGAAACTTCATTTACAAGGCCTATTAAATTTTGATAGAATTATTTAATGAAAATAGAATGAACTTTGGAGTTGAAAGTTTTCAGGGAGACTTTTAGTGAGCATATTTCTGATTCATGAAAATGCTAATTAATATTCATGGAATCGATTACTCCAAGTTCAGTTGTATTGACCTGACTTTAATGGTCTTCATAGAGAACGTGTTCATAATTTCTTAATAAAACTCAACTCTAACCGATTGAATAATGAATTCAAAAAAAAAAACGTTAATTCCTCTTTGTTAAAACTTTTATTGCAAATATCTCTGAAAATAACGAAATTAGAGAAATTCTTCTAGAAACCTTTTTTGAAGCTCTATTTTTTCTCCACAAAAAAGGTGTCAACCAAAATTTCTCTATCTCTCTCACATTCCGAGATCTCTTTACTTGAATTGAAAGATTGAGGATGATTGAGTGGTACAATCTGAAAAAAAATTAAATTTTTATATAAAATTGTTAATTACAATTTATAAAAGATGAAATTCGCAAATCTGATTCAGTGAATCTGTAGAGAATGTAAAGAAGAATGAAATGAGACCTAAAAACGAAAAATTAATTGAAAATAAAAATTTTTAAACTATTTTTTATATTTTTTCAAATATTCCAAGATTTAAAGGAATGTAAAAAAATTTCAATTTTCAATTGATTTTTTGTGTCTAGGGCTTATTTTATTCCTCATCACATTCTCCCCAGATTTACTAAATCAGATTTCAGAATTCCATCATCTATAAATTGTTATTAACAATTTTATACAGAAAATTTAACATTTTTCCCTTTGTCCCACCCAATTATCCTCAATTAAACTCAAAAATATCTCACCAATAATCAATTTTTTCCACAGATTACCCGAGCAAATCCAATAAACTTCCAGCCAAATCCAGAGAATGATTTGTCTGTGATTCCAATAGTCGAGGATGGCCTAAGTAATCACCAGACCATGAATAAAGATTCATGGAAAGACTTGATGCAGAATGATCAGCCACAACGAAGTCAAAAACTCGAGAAAACCCCAGAAAACTCAGACCTTGAGCCCGAGGATAAGCCAAGAATGCTCGAATCCATCGATTCTCCAGACTTCAAGAACAGCGAAAAATTTACAAAAGATGATGAATTATCAAAGATAATTCTCCTAAAAAAGGCACTAAAAAAACGCACGAAATTCGATGAATTATCCAAAGAAATTGATGAAAAATCATTAATCAAAAATAATTCAAAGAATACTGTATCAATGACATTAGATGATCATGAATTCCAAAGATTAACAACTGAAAAGACTGATATCATGATTAATGATACAAATACAGATAAAGTAACGAAGAAAATTAGTAAAAATATAACATCAAGTAAAACTGAAAGTATTTGGGAATCAAGAAGAAGATTGAGATTATCACATTTGAGTGGAGGTGGTGCAGCTGCTGCAGTTGCTATGGTAGCTGTTGGTGCTGTTATGCTTGTTTTAGGTCCAGCTGTTATTGTATTACGTGCACTTGATGAGAGGCGACAAGAAAGAAGATTCTTGAAATTATCTGGACGCGATGATTTACCACCGACTTATGAGCAAGCAACATTAATGGATGAGGCACCTAGGTACTCGAGTCTCAGTTTGAATACCATATTAGGACCACCACCACCACCATCGCCCACACCTGCTCGAGCTCAGCTCGTTTAGGAAATTATTGGAATTAATTGAAGTAATTCTCAAGTTATACTGGGCAATTCTTCTGAGAAGATCTCATTTAGAAATGAGGAGAAATGCTTCCGGAAAATGTGAAAATGCGTTTTCCCGAGAGAATTTCAAGGGCTGCAAAAAAAAGATGTCCATGTAATTTTCTCGATTTTCTTCGGATTTCGAGATAATAAAAAAAACACGATGACTACTAAATTTATCAACATATCTGAGAAGTGTTCGTTACGTTCACGAGTGATAAAATTAAAGGAATTCTTTTGTGCTCCAATTAATGATGATTTCAGTGTTGTCCGTGTTGAATCATCTGATGTATAAACTCCGTCCAAATGATTGAAATAAAGGAAAAAATTATCGTCTTTCTGTTCATTGAATACACTCTCTCACGTGAGTGAAAAATTTAATGATGAGGAAAGAAAAAAAATAAGAATAATGAAAAAAAAAAATAAAAATGTAATATTGAGGTGATGATCTTCATTGGCCTGTGATGACAGTAGTTTCACTCAGGCATTGCCACCAGTGTCGAGAGCAATTATCCTTAATTGACCGGGAATTGACCCCGTCGAACTTACTGAGTCGGGTGGTTGAAAATTATTATTGCATTTGTATCACGTTTATTACTGTACAAAGTGGACAATGAAATAGTTCTATAAAAAAGAAGAAAAAAATCGTTTTTTTTTTTTAGAAATTATTGTATTCATTTAATTTCTGTGATGCTTGTACACAAATTCACGAATCGGAGCATAATTTAGAAAATTGAAACTGCAGTTAGTTGTGGGTGATCTTCGATAAATGAATCGATTATCGAAAAGTCGATGTTTAGGAAATTAATTTTTTTGACAATCCATTTTTTCAAGAGAAAAAGTTATCTTGAACTAGAATGAGCGAATCGCGACTATCGAATTATATGCGATATCTCGAATTCGATACGATATATCGTATCGATTAATCGAAATTTTTCAATTAACGGTTTGGAAGTTAATATCATTTTTCCTTCGAACTAAAACTAGTGAAACTGAACTATCGGATGATATGCGATATCTCAAATTTAATGCGATATATCGCATCGATTAATCGATTCTTAAAAAATTATCGATCGGAAGTTGATGTTTTTGAAAATAAAAAATATTGATGGAGGCGTAATCGCACTTTCAATTGCTAGTCGAAATACAAAAGTCGATTAATCGATTCATACTATCAATTAAAAGCGCGTCTGCATCAATTTCTTCTGGAAACCATTATGACAAGAAGCATTTACGTTTAACATACTTTGATGGATCGATCATGTTCAAATATCATTTAATCGATGCGATAAATGGCGTTGAATTCAAAATTTACGATAAAAAAATATATATATCACATCAAGGTCAGATCGATAGTTTTTCAAATATCGATTAATCGAGGCATTAAACTCGAGATATCGCATCAGAATCGATACTTCCGTTTCATCTGTTTTAGTTAAAGGGGAAATCCCATTTTTTTTGAAATCTTTTTAAGAGAAAAATTGATAAAATTATTCCATTTTTTTTTTTTTCGAAATTGATTAATCAATTTTTTTAAAATTGCCCAAAAAGATTGATTTTTAAGAAAAAAAAGGAATCGATCTCACAAGGATTGTTCTAAAATCATCCATCACTATTTGCAGTGATTTGCGAATATTTCCAAAATTATTGGACTTTTGAAAATTTATAAAAAGGCCTTTTTTGTAGCTCTAACTTATTCCTACAGAAAAACGGTCTCTACAAATATTTTTTCATCTCCTCAAGTTTCCAAGATATTATTTAAAAAAACATAATCAATTGTTCCGGAATCACTGAATTATTAGTCCACGCAAATTGCAACGTCGTCATAATAAAAAATTGAATAAAAAAAAAAATCCAGTCATACAGGTAATTTAATCGTATAAGTGTGTGTATGTGTGTGTGTGTGTGTGTGTGATAACGTCTAAAATTAAATGTAAATTTGACTGATCGTGCTCTATCAATAAAATGATAGGACAAATGTCGCAAATAAAATGATATTTCCCATTGTGTTAATAAATTAAAAGAAATGTACATAATTATTGTAATACTTTGTATATTTATAACAAAGAGATTTTTTTTTTTTGTAGGATTCATTAAACCAAATAAAATCCATAGCAAATCATTTCAAATGAATCACATGATTTGATTAAATAGAGTGATTCCTGAATGATAAGAAAATCATTAACAAATGAGTTGTAACAGGTGAAAAAATAATTATTAAGTTTTCAGACAAATTTATTCCATTCTATCATCAGTTTTTCCAAAATATCTCGGAAATTAAGCGAGATATAGCAATTTTGACTGAATCCTTTTATGGAGCTCTTGAAATTCTCTACAAAAAAGGACTGAAGTGAAATCGCTTTATCTCACTTATTTGCCGAGATATTTTTAAAGAACTGGTGACAGAGTGGAAAAGAATTGTCCGAAATTTTCACATTCTTAGTTTTCAGATAAATTGATGAATCATTAGTTTTTCGAGCATATCTCGGAAACTAAGCGAGATAGAACAATTTCACCTCAATCCTTTTCAGTAGCTCTCAAAATTCTCTGCAAAAAAGGAATCGGGCAAAATCGCTCTATCTCGCTTAGATTCCCAGATATTTTTTTGAAAAAAAAATTAATTTGAAAACTCCATAATTTTTTTTTTCTATTAACTTCAAAGCCCTGCAATGGGCTTATTCAGTATACAAATACATACAAAACCTTTAAAAGTTCATAAATAGTGGGTTTCTTCTAAGAATTATGTTACATCAATTCATATTTATATGTTTAAGTTACACAATTTTAGAAATTTTGTTATAGCTTCAATTTCTCTAGTATCTAACTTCAAGAAAATTTCATAATTCTTCTGGAAAAAGATGATTTTACTTTGAAGGTCATTATCTCGGAAACTAAGCGAGATACGGAACTTTTCATGAATACCTTTTTTGTAGCCCTTGAAAAGCTCTACAAAAAAGCTCTCTCAACAAATTCTCGTAAACCCATTCGTTTACGAGATCCTTTTAAACCAAGTGATTCGCAAAAATTTCGGCTTTCCTCAGAATTAATTGAGTCAAATCGACTTATCTCGTTTTACCCATTCATGCGAATCTCTCTGTCTTTCTGTCTCTGTCTCTCTCTTTACCCAACTGATCCAATAATCACTCGAGTGCAAATGATAAAATACAAAGTGAAGGGAGACATGCGAATCGTAACATTGAAGTTGTCGGTGGGTGGGTGGGAGGGAGGAAGAGAGGGGGGGGGGCGGTTACTCAAGGTTCACTTTAGTTTCCTCGGGAGTACCGTGAGATGGCTAACGAGAACGGACTGGATGAAAATGGACAGGACTGAGGCGGCTCCACTGACTAGCGGTAAGAATTATCAAAATTTGCCCCAAAAAAAGGGGCAAATCATTAGAAATAGTTTTGAAAAGGAAAAAAAAATGAGGAATTATTCTCAATTCAATTGAATTTAATTATTGATTTTATCTGAATTGAAAAAAAATTTAATTTAATGAAATTTGTGGCAAAAAAAAGCAGAGTATTTGTCATACTCGAATGTGTATTTAAACTTGTTGACGTCAACGTGGCGGTGTGTTTACACACTTCATGTAGGCTACTGTTTACGCACGTGTATATGTGTGTGAGTGTAAAATTGTGAGACGTATCAGTCAGTTTTTTCTCCCTTTTTTTTTTTTTTTAAATAAAATGCGCGTTTAATTGGTTCGTGCAATGGTAATGAGAGTTTTGTGTGTTAAGGCCACAAGTAGATGCGAATTAATAAAAAAGGAAAATATTTATTTTTAGATGTAATAACTATTTTTAATTAAATTTTTTTAATGAAAATTTCATGAATTTTTTATTTTACTCGTTTTTTTTTTTTTTTGCTTTTATTGGAGCAGAGAGGAGATATGGCATTTTTAGAACGGGACTTGCTGCTGCACTTGTGCTCATTGTTGTTGTTACGGGAATTGGTATTGCACTGTTATTTGGTATAAGGAATGCCACGATTCTACTGGGAATTTTGTTACCATTGATGCTGCTGAGTGCAGCAGCTGCACACCTGTGGCTCTGGTGGCTGCACAGACGTGCAGCTAAGAGACGAGAACAAGCAGCAAACGAGTGGGTGTCTGCGACACTTGCACGACAGGTTGACAACTTTTTTTTTTTCGATTTTTTTTCTCTCCCAAATTTTTGGGTTTTTTTCATTGATGAAAATTTAGATGAAATTTGCTTTTTTTCTTCTTTTGAGTGAAAAAATTGAAGTTTCAGCCTTTTGAGAATATCAGAGACATCAATGGTCTTGGAGGAAAATGGCAAAAGACATTTTTTTTTAAGGGAATTTAATTTCCTATAAAACAGGTCTCTTGATGTTTTTCGATATACCTACGCGTTTTGAAGATATTTGAAAATTAATGAAAACGTAATTTTTCAAAGAATTTTTTGGGAGTTTTTTTTACTGAATTTTCACAATTTTTAGAAGGAAGACGAGAGATTTTTTTTAATTTGGGGGATTCTGTTGAGAAGCCAGGAAAATTGCTGGTTGAAAAAAACTATAATGCAGTCTATTTTATTTTATTAATTAGGGGAGATCGGGGCAAAATGGGCCTGTAGTTGGAAATGACCCGGGATTTTTTTTAAAGGTGTGAGTCTCTATTATAAAATTTGAGAAAAGAAGAATTCACCACCAATGGAAATATCCTGGAGCTTCTTCTCAAATTTTTTTCGATTTTTTTTCACAGTTTTTCCCTCTGAAAAAAATCCCAGACTCATTTTTATTAGGCAGTCCATTTTACCCAGGTCTTTCCCATCTTTGATTTATCATTTTTTATTATTGTATTATTTCGTTATTTTTTTTTTGTTAATTCAATTTTTGACGTATTCGGTCCCATGGAATTCTGAGATTTTTCAAGAAAAATGGAATCTCATAATTTTTCATTTTTTCACCGCATTATAGTGTTTTTTTCAATTTTTCTAGCTTTTTAATCGAATTGGGGGAATTTTGAAAGGTCTTAAACTTGATTGTTAAAAATAGGTGAATCATCTAAATTGAATTTGAAGTTTCGTCTGATCCGATTGTGAATTATCTACTTCAGAGCCATGGACACGTTTCGTCTAATGCAAGCAGTGGAAATTCACCTGATGTCTGGTTCAAAGGATATTCACAGAGATCATCAGGCTACACTCCACCACCTGGATATCACATTGTTGACGGAAATAATTAAATTTTTATGACAAAAAACAATATATTTATAATTGAATTTTTACGATAATTGATGGACCATTGTTAATGTATTTATAGAAATATGAGTATATTTTCATAACTATATTTTTTAAGAATAAAACGATTGAAGAAATCTAATGTTTTTGTGGAGTGAGATTTTTGTTGAATAATTATAAGCATTTCTTGATAAAGAGCAGAGAAAATTTTAATTTTTCAATTTTTGGAGGTTTTTAAAAAAATCTCCGAAGATGTTTTTTTTGTAGAAAAATTTAAGAAATTATTGTCAGCTAACAGCCATATCTTGCTGAATACGCCAGTTCTCGTCCGATCACTGAAGCTAAGCAGCAATGAGCGTGGTTAGTACTTGGATGGGTGACCGCTTGGGAACACCACGTGCCGTTAGCATTTTTTTTTTTTCAACTCCTAATATTCCTTCAGAATATCATTTCATTGAAAATTAGAACTGCACAAAAAATTTTCTTTTTTTTTTGTATTTTTCTAAAACAAATGAATGATTTTTGAGAAAAAAATTAGCACGTAAGTTTTTTTTTCAATTGCCTAATTGTGCACATTTTTCATTTTTTTAAATAATTCATTTGTAAAAAAAAATGATAAAAATGAAAAATTTTCATATGTCTGCTATTTTCAATATCATTGAAATTCTTTCCACTTCGGTGAAGTGAATAAAAGGCAAAACAATTTTATTCTGCAGTTTTTTTTTTTAATTTCTCTAAAAATAATAGAGATACTGTATTATTGTGACTGTTTTTGAAGCCTTAATTTTCTCTACAAAAAATATCCTTACGAAAATTCTTTCATCTCTCATAAATTCTGAGATATTAAAAAAAATAAAGACTCAAGGATAATTTTTCGCTCATCGAGTGAATTCAAATATTCCGCGGGAAAAAAGCCACCAATGAATTTCCCCAGAGTGCAGCACAGGCTCGACTCCCCCACGTTTGTGTGTTTCACGTTACATCTACTCCAAAAACCGGTGCATCATAATTTTTATCATCAAATAAATAACTCGAATCGTTCAAAAGTAACGTTAACACCTCTAAAACCATAAAAATAATGTTTCTATAAATAATATTACATCGTAAAGTGAAAAGGTCATTGCGAGTGCATCATGATTCAAGGGTGAGTAACACTAGGATAACCTCTAGATTTCCTAGAACTCATTTTTCGCTGAACTAATCAAACAACTCAGTTGAAAAAAGTGTTAAAACTCAATGAATTCAGTCCTGAGGAGATAAAATAGAAAAAAGCGATTCCTGTATGCAATAATTTTTCTGAAAAAAATGTCGGATATTAAACGAGATAGCGCAATTGTGTCCGAATCCTCCTTTGTACACGTACAAAATTGCCTTAGAAAGAATATCTTAAAAAAAAAAAAAAGAATATCTTTTTATAAGGAATTGGAACTGTTCTTGAATAAAAAATTGTAACTTTTCATAAAGACGTTATTAAGTCTTTATAAAGTATTTTCATATGTGTAGCTCTTGAAAATTTCCACAAAGTAAGCTTTGAACGAAATAACGCTATCTCGCTTATTTTTCGAGATATTCTCAAAGAAGTAATTGAAAATTTTTTAATTTCAGTTACAAGACTCTGTGCTCAGCGACATCGCGTTTCCAGCAAAAAATAGCAGCACGATGCTTGATGACAAAGGCAGAGGCAAAGGCCAAACGAAACGAGCTTTTCGATGCCGAGAAGAAACGCCAGCAATCATCAGTTGGTAGAATCGAGAAAATCAAAGTAATTTATCAAGGTCCAGAGGACGAAGTGACTCTGCAGATGAACAAGGATCTATCAACGCCACATGACTGTGCTATGCACATTTCTGAGGCACTTACCAAATCGTCTGCACTAGCACTAGTAGACGGTGTTCCATGGGACATGCACAAGCCATTTGTTGGTGATTGTCAGTTGAAATTATTTGGAATGAGAACACCGCATGACAGAGCAGTTAATAATGCCTTTTGGAGAAGTTGCTCGTTGCTTTTGGGTGCTGTTGTTGATTCAGCATTCAAGGACGATATTCCCTGTCATCTCCACAGTTTCACAGCTCCAAATATAAAGTCAGGCAGCTTTTTGTATGACGTGCACCTTGATCTGCCCGATTGGTCACCTACAGTAAATGAATTACGTGCATTATCAAGTTTATTTGTTAAATTGATCCGGCAAGAATTGCCACTGGAACGTTTGGAGATAAATCCACCACTGGCACTCGAGATGTTCGATGATAATCCATACAAAACCAAACAAATACCGAATATTGCACAAAATAATGACAACAAAATCGTTGTTTATCGTGTGGGTGATCATGTGGATATCAGCAAGGGTCCAATGATTGGTAATACGAGAACCATTGGACGAGCTACTATCACAGCTGTTCACAAAATTCAGAATGACAGTGGCGAAAGTCTGCACAGGTTCCAGGGCATTGCTCTGCCAAGTGGTATAATTGTCAATCATTTCATTTATGGGATTCTTGAAGAGAGAGCTAGGAAAGTTAATCAGACAGTTTGGATGCCGTACAGAATGGAGCAGGAGGAGACAGTTGCTGCTGTAGCTGCTAATAATTAATTTTATAGAGTTATTATTGATGAGGAATGGTATGTTATATGTAAATAAATTGATGATACACTTGAGTTGTAATATTTTTTTTTTCAAGTGACATTAGACGATTGCAAATGATTTTACGAGAGTTTGATTTCAGCCTTCTTGAAGAAAAGGCAGATTCTTCACGATAATTGAACCAAAAATATCAAGGAAATCTTGATCTGACGTCTTGAATTAAGAGTAAACAAGTTGATAGTTAATAGGACTAGCAAAAGAATCGACGTCGGCTTTCTTGGGCCCAATTAATTTTGGCTTGGTCACACCTCGTGTGTCGATTTCACTCACGTGAGTCGATGTCACGATTAGCCAATGAAGATTGACAATGCTCCTGATTGGATCTGTAAGGGTCTTACTGGGAATTCCCTCATTTTTTCAATGGAATCATTTCGAAAAAGGAAACTCAAGCTGTTTCTTTAGAATCTCCATTTTACCTGCACTCAAATGATGAGCAAAGTACCGAAATATCTCACGTATAATTACTCTACATCACTTCTGATTGGTTTTATTCTTTGCAACTCCACCTATCACAAAACGACATACCCACAATTTCCTTGTTTTTTTCTTATCTTTTTGTATATAAAGCGTGAATAAATTTGCAGAATGTCATAATGAAGAGTCGACGTTTATTCAAGCAATCTGTCGTCATGTTTCCTCTACAAACAATACTTCTGTTAATCATTTCGAGCTTCATAATGGTAGCATATGCGATACGTGAGTATTTTTTCGAAATTTCATTTGTCCTCCCATTGAAAATTTTCTTTTAATTAAAAATGAAAGAAGTAAAAAAGAATAAATCTACGGTTTTTTCATCCATTTTTGAAGAATATCTTCAAAACTGAAGGAGATAGTGTTATCCCCTTTTATGCTTTTTCTTCGTAGAGAATTTTCAAGAGGAAGTATGGAAGAGGTCTTTACAAAAATATCTCAATCTCCTTTCAATAATGAAACAAAGGGGCGTAAGTGCTATGCTTATACACAGCATTTACGCCCTTTTGTTTCTAAGGTGACGATAAATATGGGATATTATCAAGTATATTTCTTGCCATATGGAATCGTCCACAGGAATAACGAATACTTATTAGTTTCTGAATGATTTCTGTTGAGAATGGAAAAAAAAAATAATTATCATTTTTATCCCCATTTTAAAACTATCGTCAACGGCTCAGTTTCTGACACCTTGAAGCTAATTTCTGACAAAATAAATGCAAGGCAACAACTATTTGCTTATTAAATGTGATGTAATTATATTAATATATGTATATTAGTTGCACTGAACGAGTTCAGCAATTGAATATTAAACAATATATTGTACATTTGAACCGAAGAATTCGCAAAAATTGTCAGTTACTGGAGCAGAGTCAGAAATCAGGGCTTCAAGAGTATTCAAAGAATTTTATTATTCAATCTCTTCATTTTCCAAATGCGGCTATTCTTATCGAGTCTTGTTTTCCTAACAATCATTTAGTTTCAATTTATTTACGCTTTTTTGTGTCATTCAATACTTTTCAGAATGCAGCGATTACAAAGACTGTGAGAACTCCATCAAGTGTGGCGGAGGATTCATTCCCCTCTGTTACGAAAGAACCTGCGAATGTGGTCCAATTATTGGATGAATTCTACAATTATATCAAAAATATTCATTGACATGCATTTTTTCGTAAATAACTTCTTAATGATGATCAGAAATAGTTCGATGTGTTTAATCAATGTCAATGGTTGAAGAAATAGAATAAAATCTTTTTGATCATTTGAGACCAATCTTAGGTGGCTACGAGTTGAAAAATTTCCTTCACATCTTAGCTAAAAAAATCGATCCTGACATATTTTTCATTGGAATTTTTTTCACTGATCCAAAGGGGGAAGCAGATCCTTCGTAAGCTGTTTCCGATGTGGCTTCCCTCAGTCTCCGAAAAAAGTGGACAGGTGTATTCAAAATAATGAACAGAATATCAATGTAAAAAGGAGAACGGGGCAAAATGGGTTATTTTAAAGCACATGTCCCCGTACCCCATTTTGCCCCGGTCTCCCCTATATATGAGTGCTCATTTCTCCATTTTTTCTTTCTCGAAAAAACAAAGTAGCATAAGTTTTTTTTGCTCCAATAGGTTTTCTAGGGCAATTTATGCAATCATGGTAAAAAATGAATACTAATAACAAATGAGCGTAAGTCCGGAAGAATAATTTAATAGAAAATCTATTTCAACAAAGAGGAGTAAGTACCATGATTCAAATAGAAAACATTCGAGAAAGAACAAAGAGACATAAGTACCATAATTTAGATAAATTGATGAAAAAAAACGTCAGTAATTGATGTCATAAATTTAAATCTCTAAAAACGAAAGAAGGGAACTTCAAATATCTTTATATCAGATGAAGAAATCATAAAAACAAAAAGGTGTGAGTGCCAAATTGGAAATTTAAAATTGTTACTAACAATTACGCCACTTGCTTATTGTGCTTTTACTCAAATACGTCCAGGACATCATAAAATATTTTCGCATGATTTTTAGAGATAGGGTTCTTTCGCACCAGAATTCAGCGTTTTTGGCACTTACGCCACTTTTTTTCTAAGGCGCAATTATCTAATTCTCATCGCTCCTAATTGGTTTAATTACTTACACGTTTACCTATCACAAAATGACACAGCCTTAGTTTCGTCGTTATCTTTCCGCATAAAAGTCACGAATAAACTTGCAAATTATCATAATAAAGTCTCCATCGCTCTTCAAGTGATTCACCCTCATGTTTTCTCTGCGAATAATACTGTTCATCATTATGAGCTTCGTAATGGTAGCTTATGCGATAGGTGAGTACAATTTTTTGTAATTGATCCCCCAATTTCATTCTATTAAGAGTTGTATTCTAATAAAAAAACATGCTATGTGTTTTGTATCATTAAATTCCTCTCAGAATGCAGAGACCACGATGCCTGCAAAAAATCAATCGAATGTCCCAAAAGATTTCTTCACATGTGCAACAAGGAGGTGGGTAATTGTTTCTGCAGTCCACGTTTATTTTGAATTCTTCAATTACTATGGAAAATAATCATTGTCTCGTACATTTTTTCCATAAATTCCTAAAGATGATCGAGAAATTTTTAGGGAATCAGATAGCATTAACTAGTTGAATGTAATTGCATCATCGTTTTTTAAAGAAATACATTGAGTCATGTAATGCGCAATATCTGAAGAAAGAAAATAAAATCTTGTTAAAATCAACAGAATTATTGTATGCTGTATGTAAATAAATGAATGATACACTAGAAGGGACTGGTTTATTTTGACTTTTTTTGGGATTTCAGAGTCGTAATAATCCAAAGAAATTAGAGATACACATGTATTTCTAAAAATGGATAAGGAAATTTCCGTTAAGAAACATGTTGGGATTAATTTTTTAATTTTTTCGTTTAATTGTTTTTTTTTGCCAAAATTTAAAGGCGCACTGAAGTGAAATTGATTATAATAATTACGGATGATTGAATTCCGTTAGTTAAACTTTATTTAATGGTTATTAACAATCCATTGATTTATATAAAAATATAAAGTTTATATTTGTGAGTGACTGTACTTGAAGCAATTAGCGCGAACACATATGTTTTTAATTGCGTTGCGACGTAGAGTGACAATGCCTAAAATCTTTCTAGCGGGGTACAGAGGCAATTGTTGGGCCAGGTCATTCACCTAGCCACTTTACGCGGAAAAGTCAATAATGTGCGAAATATGGAATTGACTGATCGCTACAGTGGGGATATCATAACGATCAGTCGATTCCATATTTCGTGCTTTATTAATTTATACGGCGCAGAATAGCTAGGTGAATGACCTGGGCCAACCAAAGAGTTACGTCTGTACTCTTTGGGCCAACAATTGCCTCTGTACCCCGCGAGAAAGATTTTAGGCATTGTCACTCTACGTCGCAACGCAATTAAAAACGTATGTGTTCGCGCTAATTTTTTCAAGTACAGTCACTTACAAATATATACTTTGTATCTTCATATAAATCAATGGATTGTTAATGAATATTAAATTAAGTGTAACTCACTGAGTTCAATGATTTCTTAATTATTATAATTAATTTCATTTCAGTACGCCTTCAAATTTCGGCAAAAAAAAATAATACAATTTTTGAAAAAAATCTAAAAAATCAATCATGACCTATTTTTCAACGGAAATTTCCTCATCTCTTCAATGGAATCATTCAAAAAAATTCCATCTCAAGCTGTTTCATCAAAATTCCTATTCTATTCTACTTTCCCCCTACTATTTCAGGAAATGTAAACACCTTTGCACTGTCTAACTTTCCTCATTGCTTCTGATTGGTTTTAATTCTCAGACTTTATCCTATCATGGAATGACACTGCTTCAGTTTTCGCGGGTTTTTCGTTATCTTCTCCTATAAAAACGGTGAATGAACTTGTAAAATATAATAATAAAGTCTCGACTGCTCTTCTAGTAGCTTACCGTCATGTTTTCTCTGAGAATAATACTGTTTGTCATTTTGAGCTTCGTAATGGTTGCTTATGCTTCGCGTGAGTACTTTTTTTTAAAAGAATTTATTAGTCTTCTGATTTCTTCAAATTAATTTTTTTTTTTTTAATAAAAAGTATTCTATGTCAATGTATATGCTACATAAGTTTAAGGCTGAATTATGAAAAAAGTCACAGATATGGAAATTTGGTATTATCAATTCTTTCAGAAAGGAACTTAAGTCAGTAAAATTCTAATAACAAACAGGCGTATGTGCCATTGTCTCCTTTTTCTTCCCGAAAAAACGAAGTGGCGTCTGTTTTCTTTTTCTTTTTGCTCTCATCGGTTTTCCGAGACGTTCTATACAATATTGCTGAAAAAAAAAAAATTTCTTTTTAAAGACGTATTTCCGGCATTCACGTCTTTTGGTTTTGACTCTTTCATTCAATTTTTTCTGACTTGGGAAAGGATATTAAAAACGAATAGGCGTATCTCCAGCATATACGTCTCTTTATTGTCGGTGATCGTCATTTTTATCTCCTAAGAAAAATTTCCCCGGATATAAATACCCGGAAAAAATGTCCCCTGGGAAAAAAAAGAAATATATATATTCATTCAGATGCAATTAAGGAGATTTCTTCCGGAAATTTATTTTTTTTCTTAATTTTTCCGAGATTTTTTCTCCCGAGAAATTTTTTTCAGGGGATCACATCGCCTAGTATATCATTGTCTTGAATTGATAATAATAAATAGACGTATTTCCAGTTTCGTAAAGCGAATAAGTCCAGAGGAAATTAAATATAAAAACTATGAAAACCAAAAGGTGTAAGTGTCATAATATGACGTCTTTAGATAAAGGATTCGAAAAAATACAAAAATCCATTATTCCAAATATTCTCATGTCATGTGAAGAAATTATGAAAATAAAGAGACGTCAGTGTCAAATTAGGATGTCTTGAAATGAAAAATAAAAGGAAGACGTGAATCCACGAAGTAGCCAGAGAGTAAAGAAAAAAAAAGCGACGTAAATGCGGAGATACAGCCCCTTCACTCTAACATTAGCAATTATGTCTCTTTGTTATTATAATTTCAAATTATTCAAATGAAATCAAAGACATTAAAAACATTTCGGCGTGCTTTTTTAGGTGATACGGCTCTTTCATTCCGGAATCGAGCACTTTTGGCACTTACGCCACTTTGTTCCTAAGGCAATACTATGTTACAATGTTTTTTTTTACCACTATTGCATAAGATACCGAGAAAACCCGATTAGAACGAAAAAAAACATAAGCCACTTTCTTTCTTCGGAAAAAATATTGAAAAGATGATATTCATGCTACTTTGTTATACGATTCTATAAAGTCGATTTATTTCAATAAGTGATTTTGCGAATTAGGATAACGATAGCCATTCGTTTCCGAATAATTCTTTCTGAAATTAGAGGAAAATAATAATTATTATTTTTACTATTATTTCAGTCAAAATTTAGCTTTCTTCGTCCAATTAGTACATACACATATAGATTCAAAATTATTTGAAGAATTTTCTTCATCTCTAAAATTTAAATATCATTGAATCTTATTTCCCTTACAATCACATAATATCAATTTATTCATGTATTTTTGGGTGATCAAATATTTTTCAGAGTGTGAAAATAATCGAGACTGCAAGAGTGTGATGGCATGTCCCGATAAAACTGTTGCCAGGTGTAGCTCGGAGACATGGAATTGCTATTGTACTATGTTTAACTCACGAATTTTTCAAAAAAAATAATTCTGACTGGACCGTAAACGGCTTAAATAAAGAAAAACTACAAAAAATCTTGAATTGTATCAAAAATATTCATTGTCTTGTGCATTTTCATCATAAATTTATAAAAATCATCGAAAATTTTCCCAGTAATTTCATGATATCATCAATTAAATGTGTGATTGCATTATTTTTTTTTATCAAAAATACAGTTATTCATATCATGAATGTCAATATCTGAAGAAAGGAAATAAAGAATTTTCCGTTTTTTTTTCTCGAGTTTAAGTGGTTTTTCATAATGTCTCGAGATATGAAAAAGTTGAGGAAATCGTTGGAATAGTTTTGTTTGGTGAAAAATAACAGGATCGCAAGTACTTAAGGGGAGACGTCAGGTCTCTACTTGGTGGGGTGTGAGAGGGAAAAGATCAAAGGATCCGACAGCTATTGCCAATCTAAGATAAATAAAATATTCTCACATATTTCAACATTTCGACTGGGTTCAACTCGAAAAAATATTCATAAATATCAAATAGTATTTTCCCTGAATCGAAATTCCATTATTCAATTTCCTTAGAAACACAAAAGTTCTTGAAAAACCTTTTTTGTGGAGTAAAATGATTGAGACTTGAGCAAAAGTATCTACGAAAATTCTTGCAGTTCCAAAAAATAAAAATCTCAAAGTCAAAGAAAAGGTTTAAAAAAAAACTGCTTCCTCAAAACATTCCAATCTTCGCTCAATAATTGAAATATCTCGAAATTCATAAAAGGCATAAAAAATTTTGTAAGAACATAACTCAACATATCTCCCCTAGATTCTCGAATATTTCCCAAACCAAGCACCACATTGATCAACAAAAAAAAATCCACAAATACTTCTCACATTTGTTTTTATTAATTTATCATTTTATACGTCAATTGGTTTACTTTCATACAACATCGCTTCAGTTTAAATAGAATTAAAAATTAAAAATACGACATACAAGAATGTATAATCCAACAGCCTCCAGTAATCTCCATCATTCGCCTCTGAAACAGCCTTGCACATTCTAAGAAGCTGCTTTGTCCCTGCGAGACTGTACTTCCCACGTAAAGTGTCCAGGCAGTCGATTAGCAACTGATGCTGGACAATTGACTGTCATCTTCATCCAAATTTCCGGATTGCTCGTAATAGCTCCACTGTCTACATCATCGGTCTTCAGTAGCGAGCGGATTGTCGATGGTGCAAGCTCAGGCGAGCAGCGTAGCTCAACACCAATGACTAGATCACAGGTTGGATAAGATTTGACATCATCAGCATCATCATCATCATCACCATCACCATCATAATCCTCATTCACTTCGGATTGAGCTGATCGATGCCACTTGGTTGCGTATGCGTGTTTGTTCATACTGCCATAGTAATAGAATTGTCCACCGTATTCACCGTAACCTGAATAGGTCGCTGGCATTGGTAACTTTGGCAGGACCAGGGTAGTTGGCTGAATCGAGCACTCTCTCAAGTAATGCAGTCTCTCGTAATAGTGCTCGTTGACACTCGCAACTAGACGTCGCAGACGCAGGTACATGAATCTCTGCTCGTCACGCCAGGAATTCTCGTCAGCTGATGATGGCACCTGGAGACAGGTGAACCAGGCACGACGCAATGTGTACTGGAGGTGCATGCACACGATACTGCCACGGACACCACGTCCTGGATTGACGCGGAATGAGAGGAGCTTGCGACCCTCCGTCAAACAGTCCAAGAGGTCCACTGCCTTGCAACCGGATACCAAGGGAGATCTTTTTGGAGAATTGGAAAGGCTTTTTTTAAGGTTTTTGGAGATATTTTGGGGTATGAGGAATGAGAGGAAAAAAAGAGAACAGTAAAAAAGAATAAAAAGCAATTAAAAGAATTAAAAGCCATAGATTTCTACCAAATTTACGCAATTCTCTTTCATTTCGAGGTGAATATTTTCAAAAAAAGTGAAGAAAAAAATGAAAAAATTTTATTCTCCTGCTTTTTTTCCTGAAAATTCTTTTTTTTTGTTCGAGGGGGATAGGATAATCATGATAAGAAGAGAATTTCTCAATTTCCTTCAGTTTTTGAAATTTTTAAATGAAAAAAGGGTCTATTTTAGGAACAATTCGCAAACCTGTTGAATTTTTTCTCCGAGACTTTCTCGAAGTAATTCATGAATCTCTTGCAGAGTCCGAAAAAATCAGTGACAACATTTCCCGGGCCATTTGGACCAATTAATTCACTTGGATGTGTTCTTGCCAGGTAAATTATGTAATTTAGCTGATCAAGGAGTATACCAGGATAGAAGGAGAGACGTGAAAATCTCTCGGGATGTGGTGGGTGGGTATAACGCCATGTTACTGCACGCAATAGACGATACTGCATGCGCACCAGCTCCAATATGTTGAATACTTTTGTAAAGACTAGAAGATCAGTTGGATTTTCAACTGTTGTAATTTTTTGTTGTGTGTATGACAGTGATAATTCCAGTCGTTGACCAGCTGAGAAAAATGCACCGTTCAAGAGTGATTGGGCGACCATTTGACAGTGTCTGAAATTTGAAGAGAAGATTTTTTTGTTTCATTTTTGCAATATGAATTAACTACGAATTTTGGTAGCGAAGTGACAAAAAAAGTTTTTTTTTTAACTTTTTTGTTCATTCTCCTGCAGATACCTCCGAAACGAGTAGATTTAGAAGAAATTCTCAAGAGACATTTCTTGTAGAAAATTGTCTGAACAAGAAGAAAAGTGTCGTGAGAAATTCTCGTAAACCTCATCATTTCCGAGATATCCTCAAAAAAATTCACTCAATTCCTATTTTTTCTCTGAATAATAATGAAATTCGATAATTTTCGGGATTTTCGCGGTTCCGTCAAAAAGATCGAAATATTCTACCCCATAAAATGCTATAATGCAATCTGTTTCGCTCCAATACTTTTCGAGATGATAAAAAGAATTTTTTTTTAAATCGATCTTTGAATATTCCGGACAATTTAACGAAAATTGATTGCATTATAGAATTTCGCAGGATAAAATTTTCGGATTTCCCCAAAGAAATCGTCAAAATTCCAATAATCAATTAGAATTCATCGAAAAAAATCAATTTCCTTCATTCTATTACCTCGAAACGAGCCGAAACGTCGTAGCAACAATTTGCAGTGGTAGAAACGTCAAAATAGTCTCCAATACTTCAGGTGGTAGTGTCTCCAGCGTATAAATTTGCTGTGTCTTACAAACTCCCCACGGCTCCCATGTTGAAAGTTTTCTCCTCTTGCTAGCACTCATTTAAGTATCACGATGAAAGAAAAAACCTTATCTATTCCAAAATCCCCGTCAATTATTCATCCAAAAAAAAAAAGTAAGTAACAACCTCAACCAATCGAATCACCAAAAAATCCTCAATCAATCAGCAATCCTCGGGGGTAATTTATCCACAAAATTCAATGAAAAATTCTCTAACAAAGAAAACAATATCAATAATCTCACTTAAAAATACCATACATCAATTAAAATTCGTAATTATCCATGTAAAAATTTCTTAAAAGTTAAAACTTCATATCTCCTCTATTTCTCTTTTTTTCCGATTTTCCTCAAACAAATGACATTAGAATTTGAAAGAAAAAAAAAAGGAAAATATTACCACATTTTTTTTTCTTCTTTTTTCACCATAAACACAACTTTTTTCATTTGCCACGACACATGACTAAAATTTCATCTTCAAAATTTTAGCAAAAAAAAAAAAAAAAAAAAATTAAAGTAAAAAAAAAGACTAATCATTGACTTATGGCACTGTAATTTGTCTGTTGACAACCAGTCAATTAATCAATAATTTAATATAGAATATGCTTTTGTGCTGATTTATGCAGTAAAGTTCATGGGCATTAGAAGCGTAAATTTTGTTTGTTCCATTGATGATTCTTCAGCAACATAAGCACTAATGCTGTCTAATAAATTTTGTACATCATTACGATTACTTGGATGTTTTCTCTTTGTGTGTTCACGACGATGTTTTATTTCTTTAAATGTTTTGCCACATTGTTCACAGACATAGGGCCTAGCTGCCTCGTGTGAACGTACATGTCCATCATAGTGACTTTTGCGTACGAATTTCTTTCCACAACGTGAACAAACAAATTGATAACGTCCTTCGTGTGCTGCTACGTGTGAGCTCAGGGTCCACTTGGTTTTAAATGTTTTTGAACAATAGTCACAGCGGATTTTTCCAGATGCTGATTGATTTGCCTCGGGTTTCACAGGTGGGAGACGTGGACCCTTGTTTATCAAGAGCATCTCTTCTAGGAGAAAATCGTCGTCATCATCCTCGTTCTTCTCAAGTTTTGGCGATGCAGTTGCCTCTAGTGCCTCTTGTGCTACCAATATACTTGTTGTGTGCTCTTTCATGTGCTCCTCCAGAGTCTCTTCAGACTCGCACCTTATTCCACAGAGTGCACATAAATTCTTGGAGGATTTCTGGAAAAAAAAAGTTGGAATGAGAGAATTTCTTCGAGTTTGTTATACTGAGAATAGGGAAAAAGGGGGGGGGGAGGGGTGGTCATTACGATTAAACGATTCGAGATAGAGATTTTTTGATGATTCTATTGGAAAGCTGAGAAAATACTAGGTGGAAAACATTTGTCGAAATTAATTTTTTCGAATTTTTCGAGAAATTCGATTTTTTTGGTCAAAATTGATAAAATTTATTTTTTTGGGCATATCTCCGTTTCTATTGGTCATAGAGACTTGGGGCTGATCTGAACGTGAAGGTAAGCTCATTCTCCATTAATTTATGTAGTTCTAATTTTTTCCAGCGATTTTTTAGTTAGTTATAGCTCATTTTCGGAAAATCAGTTCTTGCTCGGTATCTACTTGAAAAATGTATTATTTTTTTCAGAACTATATGAATGGATGGGAAATGAGATCATCTTTTATTCGAGACCAGCTCTAGGTAGCTGAGACCAACAGAACCAGAGATATCCCCAAAAAATATGAAATATTTCAAAATCCAAAGGAAAATTTCATATTCAAATCTTCATCCAAAGTTCAAATTTTTGAAAAATTTGAAAAAAATAATTTTGGCATTTGATTTACATTGAAAATTTTGTCAGTTTCTCAATGAGATCATCAGAAAAAATCGCTCTTCACTATTGCCATTAATTTCAAAGAAATCAAAAGGAAATAGAAATGACAGAATTTCTAGAATTTTAAGAGATTATCCCGAGTTTTTCGAGAGTAAATCAGAAGCAGTTAAATTTAGAGGACTTTCTCAAGAGACCTTTATTGTAGCGAATTAAATGAGCCACACAAAAGTTCTCTTCATGAATTTCCTAAATTCCAACTGTTTCCGAGTTATCCTTAGAACAAGCCTCACCTTGTCATGAGTAGCTACATGTGCCTGTAATTTGCTGAACTGTGTGTATCTCTTCTTGCACAAATGACACGGAAAACTCTTTCCCTCGCCAGCAGTGCCAGCTTCTTCACTGCTCGAGTTTGCCTGAGTGTGTGTTTTCAAATGCCGTTGAAGTATAGAATCATTGATGAAATTCTCACCACAGTGCATACAAGTGCGTACATTTGCGTACGTTTGTTCGCACAAACGTTCTTTTCTCTTCTCGTGTCTCACAATATGCCGCTTTAAATCGTGAGCCCTTGAAAATGCACGTCCATAACGTGAACACGTTGGAAATGGACAGCCCTTTGTTTTATCAGCTTTTTGTATGACTGATGCATAATAATAATGAGATTCTGGTTTTATTGCTGGGACAATTGGAATTATTGAAGATGTGTCCAACTCGATGTTCGATTCAACTTGTAGTTGAGTTTGTGCATCATCTTTTATTTGTATGTCATTATTCTCAGTGGATGATTGCGGTAATGCCGATAATGGTATTACAATTGATATTGTTTGATTTGATAGCGGATGAACTATTTTTCCTAGATGAATTCCTGGCGATGACAGATTTATTGACTCTGTTTCCATTTTCTTTCTGTAAGATGAGTAATTAATCAATTTTTTTTTATTTTAAATTAATTAATTAAAATTGAAGGAAATTAGGATTCATCGGTTTTTGTGGAATATCACAAAAATTGATTTATCTCGATAAAAAAAATTGGTATTATGTAATATTATTCAAAAAGGTTCATGAGCTTAATGTGTAATGCGATCTTTAGTTCATAATTTAAGCTATAAAATCCGAGAGCTTGTTCTTTGCTAAAGACTTCAAAATGAAAAAACTCCTTTGTTCCACGGTTACAGTATCATTCTCCTCTACCAGTGTGTTTATCCAATTTTTTTGTTTACAGAAGAAAAAAAAATGAAAATGAATGGAACCATGAATTCTTTTTCTCTGAGTCATTTTTCAGCCGGTGAATTCAGTGGAGTTAATATTTTTTTATCTCCAGCTTTACTATCGAAATAATTCAATAGTAAAGTGAACTAGGGGGAAAGAATGAATCTATTTTACTCGGATTTTTTGTGAAATATCTCGTTATCCAGAGGAGATAGATAAATTTTTGCAGGGACCTTTGCTGTAGCTGAGAATATGGAATACAAAAAAGGTTTCGAAAATTTCCATGAAAAATTCTCTATTTTCAATAGATTTTTTTTTTTTTATTAAGATTTTTTTTAAATTTTTATTTTCAATAGATTCAGAGATATTTCGTCGTCCTAGAGCAAAAGGGGCATAAATTGCACACATTTCCTATCATGTTATGCCCTTTTCGCTCTAGGTCGACGATTTGATAACACTTAACTTTGGAGGAACATTCGACAGTTAAAAGGCGAAACGAGAATTTTTGGGTAAAATCTTTCTGGCGGCCTTTTTCTCTTCTATGAAAAATTATCCCCTTAAAATTTCTCGATATCTCTTCATTCCCGAAATATTCCAATGAATAAACCGACTCACATTGAATAATCTCGACAAATATGAAATTCTCAGACAAATCGATCTCATTTCATCATCATTTTTTTGAAAATATCTCAGAAACTCTACAGAAGAAAATTGGAGCGAAATCGCTCTATCTCGTTTAGTTTCCAAGATATTTGAGAGACAAAACACAAAAAAAAACGATTTTTTCTGTTTTACCTTTTCCCTATTTAATGCAATTATTTTTTTTTATTATCTCAGAAACTAAGCGAGATAAGGCGATTCCCTGATCCCTGAAAAGGCGAAAGGTAAAATCGGTCACTGCTCGTATCCGAATTACGTCAACCAAAAAGTGCATGTGAGCTCCTGTGTCAACTGCCTGGATCGTTTTTTACCCCTGACAGCAATGAAGAGGGGTATATGTGTTTGGCATGGAATGCATTGCTCTTACACAGAGAAAAATGTTTTCTTAATTTAAGAATGTGCAGTCACTTAAATTAAGAAAGAAGAGTCACTTGATTTAAGTGAGAAAACTCACTTGATTTAAGTGAGTTTTACTTTCTTAAATTAAGAAAGAAAAAGTCACTTGATTTAAGTGAGAAAAGTCACTTGATTTAAGTGAGGAAAGTCACTTAATTTAAGAATGGCAGGTCACTTAAATTAAGTGACTGCACATTCTTAAATTAAGAAAACATTTTTCTCTGTGTACGATGCGTCTGTAACGCCTTATTACATTGAAAACGATTAAAAAAACATGGACTTCTCGACTCAAAATGTAAGGATTTGTCCAGAGATGGTTTTATCGTAACACGTTAGATAAAGAACCGAATATGACGCCACGTGGGTGGTTCCCTTTGTTCGTTCTACATCCCCTTCCCCTTGACAGCTCCCCATTTTTAAAGTACACAAAAAAAAATCGAGCCTCAGAGAAAATTTGCTCCCTCGTACATCGACCCCACAAGAGGACAAGCCTCCCTACCAAAAAAATTGAATTTTTTTCTGAATGAAACACAAGTGATATCAAGTGATTTAAAACCTAAACACAAGAATAATTTCGATATTTATAAAAGTCTGGCTTGCACCCCGAAGAAGGCAACGATCGATGGTAAACTGACGGCGATTGGGCGGCACGAATAGCCAACATGCACTCCAATAATATGCTGAATGAGCTTCATATTAAATTTCCCCCAAAAAAACAAAAAAAAAACAGCTCAATTCCCATTTCTTGAAGAAAATGAATCAGACCAAAAATTAAGGTTTAATCAAAAAGTTTTCATTTCAATTAACTTTTTTGTTATTATCTTGGAATCCAAGCGAGATACGATATTTTCATAGAAACCTTTTTCGTAGCTCTTTTTCCCCTCTACAAAAAAGGTCCCCTGAAAAATCGCCGTATCTCGCTTAATTTCCAAGATAATCGAAGAAAACTGAGATGAAAGAAAAAACCCAATTTACGTATTCCTCTCGTCTTTTTTTAGAGTTAATTCCAACAAAAGTGTTGACTGAACATTGTTATTTCGGAGTAAATTAGAGGAATAATTTAACAATTAAATAGCAATTAAAACTCACATTGTGTGCAGTAAACGTCAAAGTCCTCGATGAACCAAAAAAAAAATCTCTTTCCTCTTTATTTCGTGAACTGGAGTGTCTTTCTCACTTCTCTATTTTCGTCTACACACTTCCATTTCCCAAAGTACTCAAACTGTGTCTCCGAAACCAATAAGAAAGAGGGAGAAAAAACGAATAATTCACGTTGTTACTGGAAAATAAAAAATTCAATCACTTCCTCTCCAATTCAAATGGTAAATACTGCCGATTATATTTTTCACTTTCCTCACTTCGTATCGAGGAAAGTGGATGTCCTACTGAATTTTATACACCGAGTGTCTGAACAACTCTACACCCACACACATACACCCGCGAAATACAGAGCGCACTCTCCCTCACTGGGAATATATATGCAGCCTCCACTGTGTTTAGTGTTTGAGAATATAGGAGTGTAAGAAAAGTTTCGGATGCCCTGCGCGTTACTGTAAGTAGAGTCACACGACCAATAGATGGACGGTTTCTATTATCGAGGATTTTTATAAATAAATGAATGATTCTTATACTTTTCACTTCAATTCCTGATCATTACATTCATATAGATTCATAAACTATTTATTACATATCGATTGATCGAAATTTAAAATCATACCACTGCCAATATGCAACTGTCCATCTATTGGGGTTTTAAGTTATTTTCCAGTTTTTCTGCGATTTTCTTTAATTATTTCTGCATTATTCAAGTTTAATTGATTTTTAGTCGATTCACTGTCTATTTTTCTGTACATTATCCTTTTCTGCAACTTTTTAACGTGATTTGCCTATTTCATATGAGTTAATAAAGTCTAATATTTCCTTAACCGTCCAGCTATTGGTCATGTTACTCTACTTCCACCCCTTGAAAATTGTTCTAAAAAAGCTCTTTGATCATCAAATTGATGTTTTTCATTCAAAGGATTAATGGGAATTACTGTCTTTTTTTTTAAATGTTCTTTCTCGTTATTTTGGGATGAAGGGAAGAATTTTTTGAGAATTTATTTACGGGTGTGAATAGGCAGGCTTCCCCTGCGCAGACGCACTGCGCAACCCTCGATTCACCTCTCGAGCTGTGTTTTATAGTTTTTCTGAGTATTTTCATTCATTAAACCATGGTGGACCCGGTTACCGGCCGGGTCCCAGTTTTCGGATGCAGCAGCAAAACATACCAATAATTAATATTCAAGTGAAAAAATCTAGTTTTTCAATACTTGCAGAATGTTAAAATGAGAATCAAGTAAAATGTTTCATTCATTTAATTGGAATTTTTTTACCAGTTTAATAATTTAATTCTTACTCGTCCGGGAACTGGTACCATTGCCTTAACCGTCCGGTAACTGGTGCCTTCATAGTAATGAGGAATGACCGATTTTCATTATTAAGTTCCATTAGTTGTTGGGGTTTTGGAAGAATTTTTGAAGAAACCTTTTTTTTACAGATTTCAAAAGCTAAAAAAAGAATTTTCAGATTTTTCTCTGAATTAACTGGTTTCTGACATATTTTTGGAGTAATGGAGGCAACAGTTTTTGAACCCTTCTTATGTCTTATGAATAAGGAAAAAAACACAGCTATATTTCCCTACTTAGAATTTTACAGAATTTTCGAAAGTATTTGAGATTTTTTATTTCTTTTTTGAAATTTTTATTATGAAGTTTTATTAATCGTTGCGGTTACAGAGAAATTTTTAAAGAGGTATTATTTTAGAACATTTTAGAAGCTAAAAAAACGGTTTTTGTTATTTTTCTTTGAATTCATTCGTTTCGGAGATATTTTCGAAACAATCGAGGCAAATTTTCCGAACTCTTCTTATTCCTCATATAGAAAACATAAACTTTTGTTTCAATATTTGAAATTTTCCATAATTTTGAAAATTATTTTCGATTTTTTCTCGAAATTAAACTCCGGCAATTCTGATTTGCCACATATTTCCGTAAAAATCGATTATATCTCCCTATTTAAGATGTTCCAGAACGATACAGGGTTTTCTACCAATTAATTTTCCCTATCTCAAACCCTCCACAATTATCCACCCCCCCCCCCCCCCCCCATTCACTCTCCTGACCCCGTACACCCACTTAAAAATATGTAATTGCCCACGGACAGAAGCTATGTAACATAGAATATGTTCAACGTGTAAATAGTTGTACATTGTATCTCGTCATGTTAATAAACTCTTCAACCAGTAAACTATGTTCCAGAATTTTCTAAATTATTTTGAAAATTTTTTTCATTTTTTTTTCACGATATTTTCTCAAATTTAACTCTGGTGCGCCTCAAATAGTTATACCCATAAGAAAAAGAATAGTTTGTAACTATGAATCGTCGTATTGAAACTAAAACTGAATATCCCAGTGACGACATTTCAATATTAATGTTATCTTTTTCAAAAATTATTTTCGGCTGACAATATCCCGTAACACGGTTTAAAATTAATCGTAAGATAAATCTCCTCATATCAATCTATCGTAAATGACCGAAAATTGAAAAAGAAAAAAAAAATTCACCAGAACTACTTAAATATCCTTAATAGGAGTTTATAATAACCGCCCTTGATAAAAACCCTCTTAATTTAAATACCACTATCATTAACAAAGAGGGTGTAGCCCCGTACGATTTATCTTAATTCCCATCTGCCAGTGAATTACATGGAAATTCTACGTTTTAAAACGACAAGATGTGAAGAGCCTTAATGTACCAACGACACACCTCCTTGGTCTCCCATGAGATCTCTTTCATCGGTCTCTTTAATCAACTAATGGTATGGATTAATGACCGCTCTACTCCACCGCAGATTCATGTATATTTTTCATTTCTCAAATAGATCACTTACACCCTGGCACTTATTTAACAGCATGTGTAATTCAAGTGCGTGTTCATTAACTGTATTTGAAGTTTCCACTTGGTTATTAAAACGAGTGAGATATTGCTCATATACATTTCCTCTCATTCATTAATGTCAATTACTTATTAGAGGTGATGAGTGGAAAAAAAAAGTGGAATTCCGTGGAAAATGTTTTTAATGGCCTATACTTCCACCTCAGTTGCAGGTGGCGCTACTGATTAGGACATACGATGGGTGCGAGAGAGACAGAAGACCCGTTACTGTCCCATGCTGGCTTTTGATTGGCTATCTCCCCACCCCAGCGTTTTTTTTTCGCTCCACTCGCATGAAAAGTGAGATTTTTAGTACGTGTGTAACAGTATTTTACGAATGTGAATGAATTTTCGAGTCAATTTCGGAAATATGGTGTTTCCGACTATTAATCTGTGAGTTTATTAGCATTCTGTGTCAACAACACATGGCGGAAGATGGGTTCACATGTTTTTCCTCTTGAAATTAAAAAATTTTCACCAGAAAATTACCAAAAGTGACGGAATTGTTTTTTTTTCTGGAAAAACTTCCTATATCCCTTATTTCATGACGATTCTACGTTTATTACGTAATTGCAGCGATGAAAACTTTACTAAGAACTTGTGATAATTTTCTTTTCCTTATCCTCTATTTTTTTATTTATTATTAACAAAAAGGAACATTTTAACAAGTGAGTTTGCGAGGCACTTAGTGCATCCTTGCTATTAAGTTAATTGTTTCGTAGGCACAATTCGAAGACGATAGGCATTATTACTCTCAACTCACTTATACTCAACCAGATGCACTCAAAGAGGCATTTAGTGTGGTATAGTCACTGTAATAGAGGAAGGCATTAATTTACTTTCACCAAAATAACCTCAATTAAAGATTAATTTATTAAAATTCATTATTTTGTACTTGCGTCAATTTTATGGGATTAGAACTGTTCAAACGGATGCCCAGATAGCAAAAGTTGCCGATGACAGTAAGCTTTGCAACAAGATTTCACCAGATTTTGCTGCAAAGTTGCCTTCAGTTTGGCTGTAAATGTTTTTCAACAATTCTCAAGTAGAATGCAGCAATATTTGCACGAAATCTTCGTCGAAAAACTTTCAAAGAGACTTTTTTTTGTGGAGAATTTTCTTCACTACAAAAAAGCTCTCTTGACAAAATCTCCTGAACCTTCTTTATCTCTACTGATTTTCCAATGAACCCCATAAATTTCCGACTTATTATCCTCTTCAATTTATTCACTCCAATGAATTTCAAAAAACCCTATAAAAAGCCTTTCCCATATTGAACAAAAATAAAGGAAAGAATAGAAAAAAAAATATATTTTCAACTGAATTGAGTTCAACAGGCTCTATCACGTGAATCTAAATAATTCAATGCATAATTAATTCTCAATAATTGAAGCGTCTTTCTACAAGGCTTTGTTCAAAAACTTTTGAATGATGCAATTGCGTAATGCAGTACATAATGGTCACTAAGATACATTCTGTTAACATCATATTTGTATACAAATGTTAGTACAACCTAATTCAATTGAAATGAATTCTCGGTATTTCTAAGGTTCTTCGGAGAATTTGTCATTCAATGAACTGTTGAATAATGAATAAAGTGTTCCACATTAAATTAAAATTAAAAACACTTTCGTCATTGCAATTAATGTCTTAATTTAAATTCAATTAATTCAGAGATTCAGTTGTATCAAAGGAAACAATAATATTAAATTCACTGAATTGGATAAATTTAACGGATGGATGAAGACAGATGTGAAAGTATCGAGTGAAAGATGAACGATTTGAAAGATTAAAAAAAAAAAAAATACAGAGATTTCATTGACTGAATATTATTAGTGATATTTTCATCTCGTTGATAATATTTTCTTCAACCAACTGATTATTTGGAAAGTGAAAGAAGTTTTAATCTCATCATTAACTTATAAATTCATTTAAATAACTTGATTTTTTTTTCTTCTTGATTTTCCATTTCTACAATTATGTACAGGATTTAATTTAATGAAAGTCAATGAAACGAGTATCAAGTATCTTCATTGCTGCTAATTGTTTTTTTTATCCAATCGAGGTAGTGCTGGACTTTGGTATAAACATCCGGAAAACCAGGACGTGCACAACCAGAGCCAAAGGATGTTATACCAGCGAGTTGCCAGACACCGTCAGATCGACGACACTGTAGTGGTCCACCAGAGTCTCCCTAATAATTGATTATTGATTAATTATAATACTTCATTTTGATGAAGATTATTTGAAGCTGGTTCACATGACGTTTTTGGAGAATATCTCGAAAACTAAGCAAGATAGAGAGATTTATGTAAAAACTATTTTTGAGGCTTTCATTTTCTTAAAAAAAAAGCTCTCTAGATAAATTCTCGTAAACCTCATGATTGCCGAGATATTTTGAAAATAATGTAAAAGTGATTTTTCTCAATGGTTTTTAATTTTTCTTCAATATCTCAAAAATCAGCGAGATACGTAAATTTTCATAGAGTCCTTTTTTTTAATCAGATGCTTCTCTACCCGCAAAATGTTCGAAAAATGTTTCCGGAAAAATTTCGAAAAAAAATTTCATGGAAATTTCATAAAAATTTCGAAAATTCTGAAAAATCTCAAATATTAGAATAAAACTGTTTTTTTCGACTGAAAATTAAAACCGAGAAATCATTTGAACACTAGCGTTTTTTTTTTACTTTTTTTCGAGAGTTTTTCAGAAACTAAGCGAGATAGAGTAATTTTCATCGAAGCTATTCTGAACCTCTGATTTTCCTCTAAAAAAAAGGTTCTCGATAAATTCCCCGTAAACTTCATAATTTCAGAGATATTTTCTAATAATTTGAAAGTAATTCCTTCAATAGTTTTTCTTTAATGACATTTTTTGAAGAAAATTGCAGAAATTAAGCGAGATACGTAGAATTTCGTAGAAACCTTTTTTTTAGAGCAGAGTTTGCCCTACAAAAAATTTTCTTATAAGCGTTACATATCTCGAGTGGTTTTCGAGATATTCAGAAAAAAACGGAGAATCATTGAAACTTCAGCTTTTTTCTTTACTATTGCATAAAAAAAAATTCCTATCAAGTCATTGTACTTAATGTACTCACAACGCAACTTCCAGACGATCCATCAGTGTGCCCAGCACACAAATGTCCCTTTCTGAGGAGGACAGTATTACCGTAGGCTTTGGTACACTCTTCGATATCCAATAACGGTATTTTTGCCTCTAATAAAGCGCTAGAGAGCGAGGGCGATGGTCCAGATCTTCCCCAACCAGAAGCAAAGCAATTATCACCAGAAATTTTTTCATCCGCTTCAGGCAGACAAATTGTTCTGATGACCTTCGAAAGTGGAGCTGGTCTGCTCAGTTTCATCAGTGCTAATCAATGATAATTTCAAATTGTTATTAGACTGGAGATACAATTTAATGAATTTTTTTTTATGGATTTACCAATGTCATGAACGTAATTGTTGAATTGCTCGTGAATGAATATTCTCTCTACGGGAATTCTTACGGAGCCCCGATTTCCAGAGTCCAGCTCCCATTCACCAATCACTGCCGTCCAAAGTGCACCAATTGGTAAGTTGAAGAGATCGCTAGAGAAAATTTTAAATTTTACAGTTTTAGCATTTTTTATGTCATTCATTTTGTTGTTTTTTTTTTACATTTTTTTGCTGCAAGAAAATTGACTCGACTCCAAAAATTTTGACACAGATACCCATGGTGAACCTGGTTACCGGACGGGTACCAGTTCCCGGACGCAGCAGCAAAACATATTAATAATTAATATTTAATTTAAAAAATCCGATTTTTCAATACTTGCAAAATGTTAAAATAAAAATTAAATATATTGTTTGATTCATTTAATTGAATTTTTTTTATCATTTTAATAATTTAATTCTAACTTGTCCGGAAACCGATACCATTGCCTTAACCGTCCGGTAACTGGTGCCTTCACGGTAGATATTAGAATTGCATCGAAAAATTTTGTTATAAAACATTTTCTGGCCATAAGATTTTTTTTCTCAGTATGAATTATTTCAGAAACTAAGTGAAATAGCGAAATTTTCGTGGACATTTTGTGGACATTTAACTGTACGAAAAGGGTCATGACAAAAAATTTCGCTATTGCGTTTAGTTTCCGAGATAATAAAAAAGAAATTAATTACAAAAATTTCTATTGAAAATTTTTCTAAACGAAAAAAAAGTGAAAAAAATTTTAAAAGAAGATTATTTTAACGTACTTGTGAATACAGTGAGCAGCAGTTAGTACCCAATCATCCTCAAGAAGTACTCCACCACACCAATGGCCAATAAATCCAAGTTTTGGATGCAACAGTTGCAATGAGACCTGCCAAGGCCAAGAACCTCTTCTGCTCTGTTTCCCATTGAAAATACGTCCCGTTGTTTTACTCAATGACAATTTTCTCGGTTGAATCATCATCATCATCTCATTCCTTGGCTGACGCTGGGAAGCTGCGGGACGACCGCAATCTACCATTCAAAAATTCACTCTCTGTGTACGGCCCGCGCCGCGGCTTTATCGTGAGAAATTGATTTTTCTCTCTTTTTTTTTTTTAAGAACTCGAACGTTTGAATTTTTTTTAGCTAATGTTGAAACTTTCGTTTTTCTTTACGTTTAAAATTCTATAAAATTTAGAAACTTTCTCGACGAAGTAGTTGGATGTATGGCTTTTTTTTCAAGGTCACAATGGAATGATGAGCGTGAGAAATTTCACAAGAAAAGTGAATTCAGTAGTTAAGAGATGAAACGAGATGAGGCGAGCTATGGTTGTAATAATTCAGTAGCAAAGCGTTAAAATAGGATTTTTTTAATTATTATTTTTTTTATCAACTCAATCAACAATTTTTCTCGAATATTTCGGTAAATCATGGAAATACGCCAATTCTACGGCTGATCTTTCTCGCAGCTCTTAAAAGTCTCTCCAGAAAAGGCTCAATATAGAAAGATCGTATCTCCATGAATTTTCGGGATATTTTTTGAGAAAAATGTTGGAGATAAAAATCGATTTTAAACATTTTACGTCTTCACTACTGAATTCTCAATTGAATATCTCGGAAACTAAGCGAGATAGCGCTTTTCTTTGTAGACACCTTTTTCGTAACTCTAATTGTTTTCTACAAAAGAGATTTCAATGAAAATCTCGCTATCTCACTTAGTTTCCGAGATATTTTTCGAAACACTATAAAGAGAGAACATTTCCATTGGAAAATTCACCAAAAACTTATGATTTCTTTCTCATAAGTATATTCGGAAAAATATACTTCAAAGAAAATTTAAAAAAAAAAACTTTTTTTGTAGAGAATTTTCCGGACTACGAAAAAGATATTTTGTCAAAATCCTTTGAATCCAAGATATTTTCAAAATAAATATTTGAATTCGAAAACATTAAAAAAATAAAACATAAAAATCTCAAAAAATAAGCCCTCCGCGTCGTTTAAAGGCACTTAAAAACACGAAATGCATGCAAAGATTGTTGCGAGCGAGTAAATAAAAAAAGTCATGAGATAAATTCATTGGTGAAAAGGTAAAACAAAATAATTTGATCTTTTTCTCCCATTATTGTTCTGAGAAGATCTCGGAAATTGATGAAAATACGCTTTTTTCTGCCCTATCTTTTTTTGTACCTCCTGAAATTCTCGACAAAAAAAAAGGATCCAAGCAAGATGGCTCTATCTCTCTTAGTTTCCAAAATATTTTGAAAAAAACGACAATCTTACAGATTTTTGGAAATATTTTGGATACTAATAGAGATATGCCTTTTTTGCCCTATCTTTTTTTTTGCCTCTTAAAATTCTCGACAAAAAAAAAGATTCAATCAAAATCACTCTATCTCACTTAGTTTCCAAAATATTAAAAAAAAATATAAGCCTACAGATTTTTCAAAATATCGTGGAAACTAATGGAGATACGCCTTTTTCATCCTTATCCTTCTTTACAGCTCTTGAAATTTTTTACGAAAAAAAATTGAAGCAAAACTGTTCTATCTCATTTAATTTCCAAGATAATTTAGGAGAAAAAGATTTGAAAAAAAAAAAACAAATTATACTGTTTTACCGCTTCGCTACTGAATTGAATTCCTCAAACTTACCCGATTCATTAGTTTCTTCATTTTCCAAAGAAGCTGATAATTTAGTTGCACTCAGGATAATAAATATGACCAAGTAACCAGCACAGTTGGTCATTTCTTTTTCCACTTGTCTTCCCACACAATTTGATAATTAATCGATTATTAATTCAGATAAATTTATCGCACATTTTTCATTTCTCTCGATAAACTTATCATCCAAGCAACTTCATTATTTTTCAAATTCTCTCGTTAAGAAAAATTCAGATAAAAGTGAACAGATTGCACTGGCAAGTTGTTGCTTTGGTGAAAATTGAAGAAAGTGATCGGCAAGTTTGTAATGTCAGAGATCTCTTGCCGGTCCGGGCAACTACGGCCGATTGGTCTACTGCCCGAATGGACGTTTCCACTATGTTACTTGGAAAGTTATACGTGCTTAGTTGCCTTCTTTTTTTTATCTTTTTTTTTTCCTCTTAAATGTTGTTTTACGCCCCTTCGAACTCTCCCAACAGTCATTTAAAAAGTAGTGGGGAATGATTTTAACAGTAGTAGTGTTATATCGTGATTTTTCGTGAAGTTCAAAGATCAGACTAGTGTGTTTACATTCTTAGGATTTTTATTGCCTTGATTTCATTAAAATTCAGTTTATTTCGAGGAATTTTCGGGAGGGTCAGGTTCATGGACAGGATGTGCATTAAAAAAATACGGTGTTTTTTTGTTTGTAACTCTTGGAGAAACGTTATATTGAAGAAAGCAAAAAATTAATTTACGATTTTCAAAAAAATTCATTAAATCATTTTGCAAAAATGAAAATTTTATTGGAGAGGAAATTTTCTTGATACCATTTTTTGTAAATTTCATCAAATTTTTTTATCACTGTGTCAAATTCACGCGTATTTTTGGTCCAGAAGTTTTTCATCCAGTGATGACGAAAGCACAACAAGAAAAATTATCAAATATTAAGTATTTCGAGAAATGGATTTTATACAATCATCAGTTTTTTTTCAAAGATTTCGGAAAGTCAGCGAGATAGAGCGATTTCGCCCATATTATTGTTAGTAGCTCTTTGAATCCTCCACAAAAAAAGAATTTAATCACAAAATCGCTCTATCTCGCGTAGTTTCCGAGATATTATCGAAAAAAAACTGCTGATCAAAATGAGATGAATTTATCTGAGAATCTCAGATTTTTGAAAATCATTCTTTTTTAGATTCTAGTTTTTTATCTGCATCGGAAATGAAATGAAAGAGAAAAATTCAGGCAATGCCCTTTTTTTACAGCCCTCACTCTCTTCTACAAAAAAGGTCACTGTAAAAATTCACCTATCATCTTTGAATTTCTCGATATTCTCCGAAAAACTGATGACAAAATAAAATCATCCTCTCAAGTAAAATCCTGCGATCCTCAAAAATTCATTGCCTTAACTTCTAAAGAAAGGCAAAAAACAAAATTGGGAAAACTTCTAAAAATATCTTTTTCCCAAAAAAAAAAAAAAAAATTGGCTCGACCCAAAAACGCGGATACTCCAAATGAAAAAGAAAAATAATTGAACAATATATATGAAACATTTTTTTTTCAACGTGACGGCTTCTCCCAAGGTTTCCAAAAAAAATGACCCAATAATGTCGACAAAATGTAGCATTTTCTCAATTTTTTTTAAATTTTTGCGCAAACTTCTTTCCTCCGAAAGAAAATCCCTGATCATTTCGCTCGGACGTTCCATTTTGCCCCAGTCTTTTCTATAACCATGAATGAAGGTCACTTAAGGTGATTTTGCTTTTTTAAAACGTTGAAAAATCCAATTAACCATAAAACCTAGTTCACCCAGTAGGATTCGCTCCAATTTAGCTTTTTCCCTTTTTTTTCCCTCCCAATTTTCATTCCCATGGAAAAAAAGAGCCACAATGGGTCAAAGAAAGCGTCAATAATTAATTAATCCATTAGTTTTTTTCTCCCCCCCCCCCTCCCCTCCGATCCCTCGATAAAAGGAAAAAAGTAGCTAGAACCGTTGGAATACATTCATACGTTATTTTATTTATTTTTTAATCTACTAGAACTCGTGTGTGTGTCTGTGCGTATGTATATGTGTGTGTGTACGAGAAAGTGAAACCATGATCTGCGTGAAAGAAAGGAAGAGCCTCACGTTTACTTTACAGTAACGGTCAATCTTCTATAGGCTTTAAACATTTTCCCATTGAGATATTATAGTGAGATAGAGCGCAAAGAGAGAGAGAGAGAGAAAAGAATGAACCACTAAAAGCTTCACTGTCTCTGTCCTTCTACTAGAAGAAAGACACAAACGTGAACACAATTAATACTTGCGATTATTTTAAATTATAATTTGTTTATTTTGCACTGAATTATTTATTTTCGTTTTAACACGTATCAATAAATATTTAAATCTTTTTGTAATTATGCAAATTTAATAATAATTTTATAATATAAGTAATTCAATTTTTAAAAAACTATGTATTTTTCGTTAGGAAAAAAATAAAATTATGAATTTCTAATGAAATATTGGAGACTTTCCCCTCAATTTATACTTTTTGCCAATAAAAATTAGCATTGAATGGGAAAGTTTAAGAGATTGCGTTTAAAAGTTTTCAGGAAATTCGTAAAAAAATTATTTGGATCAATTCAAAGGATATAGTGACCCACATTTAATTCAATGGGTCCATTAAATATCCATTTTTTACGTGGTTTCTTCTCTCGTGGGGTGATCCTTGAAAGAAAAAAAAGATTTTTAAATGCCTGACATGCGCAGATAGGCACAGCAGCACTGTCGTTATTTATGGCGGGAAAATTGCGGCCAACAGACGCTGAAAATCAGAATTTTGTTGTTTTTTTCCCGATGGAGATGAGATAAAAGTGTTGGGAAAGGTTTCGACGCTTTTTTTTTCCTTGTTTTTATTCAATGATCAAGGGGTCATTGTTTTTTAATTAAAAACGGAGAAAAAAGGAGAAAAGATGAGCCGACCCATATCGAAAGAGAAGGATGAGGTTAGTAAAATCAACAAAGTTTTATACATATATACATGACTCTTTGATTTCAGTAGGTCAGTCTTCATTGATACTGACTGAAAATAACAGACATTTGACAATTGTTATTGATTTTTTTGAACAAGTAAATTGTTTTTTAAAAAATGAAGAACATTCACATGTAGAAAATTCAAAACATTGTAAATACAATTTTTTATTTATTGTTTTTTTACAATAATTTATACGTTTGTTAAGAAAAAAAAACCAAAAGATTGTCAGATGTGTGATCTAATTTCATCACCACAGCCTTTATATGATAATAAAATCAGCACACATCTGGCAATTTTTTTGTCTTTTTTTTGTGACACAAATAAATTATTTTTAAAAAAATATTCAAAAAATTTGAACTTATAGATTTTTGAATTTTCTATATGTGTATATTTTTTTTTTAATTTCTTTAAAAATAATTCATTTGATAGGAAAAAAGAAGACTAAAAATTGTGGAATGTCTGCTATTTTCAGTGTCATGCCTTTTGTTGCATATGTGTTTATTGCTAGTAAATATAAAAATAAGTATTAATTTTTTTTTATTTCATCAATTTTCAGCTCAAGGATAGAGTTCTGGAGGGAAGGGCGCTGAGAAGATCAACTCGGAATCTTCCGGATCATTTAAAGAAGGTAAATAATGGAAAAAAATTGATCAATTCAAATTAATCATCTGTGACACTTGAAAACAATTGAGTATTTTTTTTTTTCTTCTTCATTAGGAAATATTGAAGAACGAAGTTATTGAGCGAGAGCCGAGAATTGAAGATCTACCGGAAATCAAGTTCACAGGGAAACTCTACTATGTCACGGATTTCGAGGGTTGTGCAATGATCTGCGATCAAGTTATGTAAGCAGCCAAATTTTCATGTTTTTACGTTTTTTTTTAAGGAAGTTGAACGAGAGTTTTAGGTTGGTGTTCGTTTTTTGAGAATAACTCGGAACTCGAAAGAGATAGGAGAATTTTTGTAGAAACCTCTCTTGTAGAGTAGAATCAGAGCTTTAAAAAAGGTGTCTATTAAATTTTTCGTATCTCGAATGGATTCCGAGATATTTATGAAAACCTGAAGCTTTTGCAAAATAATTTATTTTAATTAGTTCATTGAATAATTTATTTTTCTGTTAAATATTAATATTTTTTTGATTTTTTAATTTTTAGTGAGAGAATTGAGAAAAATCCGAGCTTGACAATTCCCATTGGCTTCGATTTGGAGTGGCCATTCAGCTTTCAGACTGGACCAGGAAAAACAGCACTTGCACAATTGTGTGTTTCTGAAAATACTTGTCACTTGTTTCATATACACGGTCTTGATAAATTACCAGTTGCATTGGTTGTATTGTTAAGTCATCCAAGAGTTAAATTAGTTGGTGTTAACATCAAAAAGTAAGTCATCTCCGAATAAATTGATAATTCAGTAGCGAAGAGGTAAAACATGATAATTCTATTTATTTCTTTCTTTTGTCTATTTTTTCTCCCAATAGTTTTTTTGGAAATATCTCAGAAATATCTAAGGCGATTTACCCTAATTCTTTCTGGTAGCTTCTAAAATCATCTTCAAGAGATTAGGGCAAAATCGCGCTATCTCTCTTAGTTTCCGAGATATTTTTGATAGAAGATTAGTGACAAATATGGACTGTTTCACCTTTCTACTATTGAACTTATCAAGAGTTTTTTTCACAGCTCTCATTTTTTTTACCCTGAGGAAAGAAATCTTGTTGCAAGAAAATTGCTTTTTAACAAAATTTTCTTTCACAATTTTTATATCTATATATATTGAAATTCTCTGAAGTGAAGTAGATTCACTTCAACTAAGCAAATTCTCCTACAACATTTTTTTTCCTGGGTGTACCAAAAAGATCCTCAATCTAAAATTTAACTACTTAATCGATAACTTTTCGTTTCAAGTGACATTTGGAAATTGGGCAGAGACTTCAAAGAATTTCCAGCAGCAAAAGTAGTTGAAAATAATTGCATAGATTGTGGACCACTTACAAATCAAGTTTACGAAAGATCCGGACGTTGGAGTTTAGAAAGACTCACTGCTTACCTTTTGAAGAAGAGGATAAGTAAGGATGATAGAGTTAGAAAAAGTAAATGGCATATATTACCTCTCAGTGAGGAGCAGAAATATTATGCAGCCACCGATGCCTACGTGCGTATAAAAAAATTACCATATTCAATTTCAATAAATCCGAAATAAAATGATGGAAACATGAATTCAATTCTAGAACAGCGAGATAACGTTATTCGAATTTGAGATTTTTATTTTTGAAATGCCATAGAAACTGGAGGAGTTGGAATAATTTTCGTGAAATAGCATTTTTTTTTGCTCCGATTTTTTTCATTGACTAATGAAATAACAGAAATTTCTCTATTTTCCATCGAACCCGAAATGTTAGTAATGGAAGGAAATTATATTTTCGGAAAAAGTGAGATAACGTGAATAATTTAATCAAATGGCTTGAGATAATTTTGTTTTTTTTTTGATGATTCCATTAAAAAATTGCGGAAATTACCGGTAGAAAACATGTGCCAAAATTGATTTATTTGAATTTTTGGAAACTGTTTCTTTGGGCACAAATGGGAGCAATTTTGGAAATTCTCACTTCTTTAAGAATATCTCCAGTTTTATCTGTCGTAGCGACTTGAAGTCGATCTTGGAAGGGCGGCGACATAATTCTTCATAGATTTCTGTGATTCCCCAGTTTCATTTATCTCGTTTTGTGTGATTTATAGCTCATCTGATGAAAATATGTTTTTCCATTACATCATTTCCAACAAAAATGTTGAACTTTCAAAAAATTCTCAAAAATGAATTTTGGTACATAGTTTCGAACTAAAATTCCCTCACTTTGATGAATTCATCAGAAAGAATCAATCTCAAATATTTTCGCCAAATTCTCGTGATTTTTATAATATAAAACATTGAAACTAGAATTTCGCTGTTTTACCCCCTTTATTTTTTTCAAAAATATCTCCAAAGCCATGAGGTCCTCAGAAGAATTTACCAAGGCACCTTTTTTCCAGTCCATAAAACTCTCTACAGAAAACCTCTCTTAAAATTTTCTTTCAAACTTTCTCATTTCTTAAAAATCTCGGAAAAAATCTTCATCAAGTTAATTTATTGAAATTCAAATTTTCCAGGTTTCACTCCTTCTTTACCTGACGATCCAGAAAAAAGCGAAGGAATTGTCCTCAGAAAAGGAATCTGATCTCAAACAGTCCCCGAGTCTTCAAGCAAACTAAAACCACCTTACGAATAATTATCGGCAAAAAATGACGAGTAAACTGGTAAAAGTTCTGTGGGCAGGAAGGATGTCCTATCAGGCGGGTCTTCATCTCCAACAATCTCTGGCAAAACAGCACAATGACAAGAGTTTGCCCCAAGATTACCCGAAAAATACATTGATACTCATCGAGCACAATCCAGTTTACACAATTGGCATTCGGGACAAAGAATACACAGAAAATGACATTAAAAAATTGAAGGAAACTGGTGCTGAATTTTACAAGACGAATCGAGGTGGCTTGATAACATTTCATGGACCAGGACAGCTCGTTGCTTATCCAATAATTGATCTCAGGGATTTCAAGCCAAGTGTCAAGTGGTATGTTTGCCAGATCGAGAGGATGATCATAAGACTTTGCGCTGAATTTGGTATTAAAGGTGAAACATCAAAGGACACTGGGATTTGGGTTGGTGATAAGAAGATCTGTGCCATTGGTATACATGGAAGCAGATATGTAATGACTCATGGTCTTGGATTGAATTGTAATGTTGATTTGAAGTGGTTCGATCACATTGTGCCTTGTGGTATTGTTGGTAAAGGGGTCACGAGTTTATCAAGGGAACTTAATATGAACGTTGCAATTGACGATGTTCTTCCTGTTTTAAAAAATTCGTTTAAAGAAGAATTTCAGTGTGAAATTATTGACTTTGAGCCTGGTAAGGCATCAGACTATTTACGTGCCTCTGTTCAAGCTGTTAAGTAGATTTTAAGGGATTAATTTAGGTATTTCAAGTGTGAAAACTGAAGGCAGTGTTAGTTTGTTGGTGATTTTAGAGAAAAAGGGAATGAATGGATTTTTTTTTAATCGGAAAATCACTCGGAAACGGTACGGGTGACAAGGATTTGCCAGAAAATTTTTTTTGTAGAGTGTTGAATTCTCTAGCAAAAAGGTTTCTCAGGTTTTTCCTCTAAATCTATTCGTTTCGGAAATATTCTCAAAAATCGATGAGAAATTCTATCGAGAGGTGTCTCCACCACTTTGCTGCAGAGTTGTCATGGTTTTTTGAGAACGTCTCGAAATCTTATAGGAGATAGAGTAATTTTTTGGAGACCTTTTTTGTAGAAGAAGATGAGAGCTACAAATAAAGGTTCTGACGAAGATTCCTCTATCTCCTGCAGATTACATCACTAAAAAAATTAAAAATGAAAATGAAAAAATTATGTTATTGATGATTTTTTTTCAGTTATAATTGAATCGATTACGATAGTTATCTCGTGAATGATTATTAACTAATTATGTAGTACGAATAAACGTGATTTTTTTGTATTTTGAAGGAAAAAATTAATGATTTCGTTGTTTCTTTTAATCTTAACATTAGATAAATTTTTTATTGAAACCCATGTGCAAAAGAAAAAGAAAAGGGAGTAGCTCATACAATATTTCAATAAATATTCAATAATTTTTTTTTTCATCTGTCATCACTTCTTCTTTAATTAAAAATAAAATAGTTCTTTTTTTTATGCTTAAAATCTAATTCGATTATTCAAAACATTTATTTAATTCTAAATAACGTCACAGCCTCAATTAAGGCCAAGCAATACAGAAGATAAATTTTGTTCAAAACTTATTGTTCTGCTTCTATGCTATCGAAAATCAGTATTATCTGCGTGAAGAAACAAAACCAAAAAGAAGAAATAAACCCGCGTAATATTCATTTTTATCTGAGTCCATTAAACATACGATTCTTGTAGAAATTTGAAAAAGAATAATAGTAATGATTAATGAGAATCAGCAGAACAAGATAATTTCGATCCTCCGATCAACAAAGCCCTACTTTACGTGAATAAACTTTGAAAAACAATACATATAATTTCGATTTTTCCAACTTCACTAATGGAGAAATAAAATTACAATGACCCTTGAATATAAAATATAAAATTATAATGACTAGATAACAAAAGACAACTTGTACTTAAATTTTTAATCTTTGAAAGAAAAAAAGAATTTTGACAACGTTTCCATCTCTCATAGAGTATCTCGGAATCTATGGGAGATAGAGAAAAACTCATAGACACCTTTTTTGTAGCTATTATTCTTCTCCACAAAAAAGGTTTCCATGATTTTCTGTTTATCTTCCACAGATTTCGAGATCCTTTTGAAAAACCGAATATAAAGCAAAATAGAAATTTAGTCTGTCAGAACATGAAGAAATCTCTCGTTATAAAGTTCAGAAGTGAGTAATCCCGTAATATTAACAGCATTGTGAAGCGAATTGGCTGAATCTCTGATCAGCCTAACTGCTGTTTCAATATCTCCCTTCAATTCTCCATATTGTTTGTTATTAATAAATCCATCGAGAGACTGAATTCCTTTGATAGCATCAGCATTAGGCCTTATTTCGAGTGTATCAATTTCGTTGGCTCTAAGTGGTGCAATACCAGGTGAATGCGGTGTATAACGTACGATTTGTTGTTCCGACTTTGAATCAGGCAACTGTGCTAAACAGTAAACCCCAAGTGCACGTGCTAGAAATTTACATCTGCAAGAAGAAAGTGAATTTTAAAAATTTCTCATGATTTATCCTCTTTCAAAGATTAAATAAATTTTTTTTTCTTCTAAATGAGTGAAAATACTGAGAGAAACATTACCTGATCGAAAGTTGTGAGCCTTTTCTTATACCAATTGCCCCAAGTATGCCCCAGCCTTGACCCACGTCATCTGCCATTGTTAATAAGGCACGAGCAAGTTTTTTAAGTGAACGTGCTGCTATTACTGTATTTTCACAGTATTGACACTGACGATACGATAATTCAAATGCTTTTGCCCATAATAGCGGTAATTTGGCTTCGATATTTTCCCTGGAACGATTTCAAAAAAATTTCCTTCAATTATTGACGATGAAAACAAAAAAAAATGAGACAATATATTATAAAAATTGCTTAACTCTCAATTCTTACAATTCTTTTTTTTTAAGAATTTCTCTGGATCTAAGTGAGATAGAAAAATGTCGATGGAAACCACCAAAATTTCTCTATTCGCCTTAGATTCCGAAATAAATTTCAAAAAAACTAAAATGCATCAATGAAGTTATGAAAAAAAAAATTCTCTGAAAAGAGCACTAACATGGGCTTGATCGCTGAAATCCAATCAATCAAATTGACCAGCATCATGCCCTCCTCCCTGATGTCTCGGCAAGTAGGTAATCTCTTCATCAAAAGTGCATAAAGTGCGAGCAGTCGGCCCTCAGCAACAAGAACGCTTTCAATAGGTGGTTGTCTCGGTGCGACTTGTTGAACAATCGACAAAGCCATTCCCCAAGATGGTTCAGTTTCATCAGTGACGCTGTGCTTGAAATAAGCCTCGAGTGAAGCCTCCATCAATTCGCCAAGTGTCGTTGGTGAAGCAACAGCAACACCAATTACCCTCAAAATTCCCAATAAAATTGGAGAATTAGCTGTTTTATCAGAAAGCCAATTTTTCCAACTGGTCCTCAATTGTTCGACCAGCAAACCACTCTGATTAACTGAATTGAGTAATTCAGTAACTAATAAACCAGCCTCTGCTGATTGTTGCTGCTCTGATACTGTACTTGTCACAACAATTTCCATTTCATCTAACATCTTTGATAATGCAGCAGTGAAAGCCTTTATGTTATTTGATACTAATGATTTATGTCTTGTTGTACAATTTACAAGAAGTTTCACAGATGAACGCACGTACATTTGACGTTTCTTTAATGTTGTTGGATGGAAGTGGGTCACTGATGGGTCATAGGCCGCAACGACTTTCAACAAACTGTTTTGACAGATAATTCATAAATTTTCGTTTTTTCTTTTTGAATAGATTTATTTTCTTGAATGATTTTAATGAATGTTTAATTAAGCATTTTCTTGAAACTCTTTCATGGAATGACTAAGAGGACTGCGCATGGGAAAACAGTGGGAAATAGAAAGTAACTTACTTATTGATGGCGACGTCTATCTGATGAGCTTGATCACCTGGATAAGACAGAATAACACGTGGATCACAGCTCATTACATGCCAATTTATAACTTGATCATAGGCTGTAGCGTCTACCAAGTGCCAGGAGAATTTCTCAGCATCGGCAATCAGTTGAACTGATCTCTCGTTCTAAACGATAAAAATGAAATACACATTAGTTGAAGAATTTTTTTTTTTTCAATAGAAAAGAGAAGATCGGAGGGAATGAAGATGGGTCATTTCACTTTGTGCCCTTTCTCTGGGATACCTCTGAATCTATGAGATATATAAAAAAAATATCTTCTGAGATATTGCACAAAAATCTGATCTAAACCCCTTCAAATCTCCTAAATTTTGGGTTAAAAAGCTTATTCACTTACTTGACGAACATTAGGCTCATTCGACAGCTTGACAAAGAGATTCAACAAGCAGATATGCATTCTAGCAGCAATTGGAAGTGGCTGAGCAGCGAGAACCTCATTGATCCAAACTCCCCAGTTAATCGAGATGAAAACACTCCCAAGGAACAAGTGACTGTCTGGTAAATATTGATCGACGACTTTCACCATGAGCTCAACATCATTGATACCCGGTGAGAATCTGTCCCAAGGAAGAGACAGGAAATTCCCATGAATGACATTGAGAATATGGTCCTTAACAGAGGCATGTGCAAAATTATTGACATAAAACTGCCAAAGATAGCAGAGAATTTTGCTGGATGCTGGCATTGTATCGATGATGAATCTCACGCATTCAACGAACATGGCAACAGTCCTGTTGGCATAAGGTCCATCAGTAATGATCCAGGGTAACAAAACAGATCTATCATCAGTGAGCTGTTGAATCCAGGCAGCAGTTGGTTCCCGCAGGTTTCTCGTCCAATAAGGCGTGATCCAGGGAGCGAACATTTCGCTCAAAACCGGCCAAATCCTCTCGCATAACTGATCAGCGAGAGATCCTCTATCAAACTGGAGCGTCAGCACTACAAGGGCATGTCCAATCATCCCAAGAAACATGATCAAAGGCTCATTGTAAACCCTGTACTTAGGATAGAGTCCGTAAAGTCCGTACTGAAGCCTCTCCTTCATGAAATGTTTGCTCAATAAAACAGCAGTGTCATGGATTTCCTGTCTAGACAGCAGCCGTTGTTCCGTAGCGTATCTTCTAATCTCATCCCTGACTTTGCTCGGATGAATAGGTGCCGCTGTTTTAGGCCTGCCACTCAAAGCCCCCAACAAGTCCCTCCAAACATCAAGCGAAAGGTTCTGTCCCTCGCTGCCCCTGAGTATTGCACTCAAAACCTCTCCATAATGCTCAGGAAACTCGTGCAACAAAACGAGCCTCAAATGATTCCTGAACAGTTCATGTAGTATCAGCTTCTCATCATCGGGATTGAGTCCAATATTGCAAAGCGCTTTTGTCACCAAATCAATGAACATCGAGCGCTCACACAGCCTTGGTCTCCGGTAGTTCAACCAACTACCAACATCAAATTTCGACAGGAGAACAAAGCACAAATCGGCGTTGGTGCCAGTTGATAAGTCGCAGACTGTCTGATACATCTGCAAAAACTTAGCAGCACCACCGGCCACTGGTGTAAAGTGTGGGCCCAATAGTCCCCCAAGACCTGGTCGTTCCATGATAGTATTCAAGAGCCTCGGACCCTCGCACTCTTCACCGGAAATGAACAGCTGCCCAAGTTTCTCGATGCATGTTGTTATCAGCTGCTTCGTCGGTGGACACTGTGCAGCTTCTTCACTGTAAAAATCTACTAAATTGTAGAATAAATTGACACCGCTCTCTTGAACTTTACGAAGTATGGCAGTGTTTTCGCAGGTACGATTGACATTGAGCTCATGCTCAAGAAGTGATATCATGTGATCTGAAAAGACGCAGGCCTGTGTTACTTTACTCGGCGGTGGCTGTGACGCTTTGACAAGTAGATTTTCGTACTCTGCACGATTCTGGCTGATCATTTGATTGACAGCTTCGCTGACAACAGCCTCTGATATCTTGATACTGATGACAGCAGATCCTGCACAGTGAGCTGTTGGCGGTGTCCCCGAGCGTAAACGCCGTTGTCCTGCTGGTGCTAAATCACAAAGTGCATGAAGATCCAATCGTGTCTCAGTTTCTTTGTACAATGTTGGAATTAACTCGAGAAAATTACAATCAACTGCTGCATGCTCTGATACCATTAGATTATACGTTAGTGCGTAATCTATGATGATCTTCAGATGAGGCTTGATTGATTTTATCAATCGATCTGAGTCGTAGAGATTGTCTTTTGGAATGTGCTCAACGAGAGCTGCATGTCGGGTCAATGAAGGCGGTGATATTGGTGATTCGTATGTACCTAAACGCCTGAAGATACGCATCATGGGATCAGCTGGCTCCAGTGGTGTTGTTGGAGTTTGGACGATCTGTTTTTGTGTGTCGTCGATATCACGCAGACATGTACGTTCCCACTCTGCTACTGATTTCAACCGGAGTTGCTGAACCTGGAAGTAGTCTACGTACTCCAACCAAGGGGTGCAGTCTTCCTGGATTATGGGGATGAGCTTTTGAGACATGTACTGAGGTGGTAAAGCTGGGAGATAAAGACCGGCTTCTTGGAGACGTGGTTCTTCTAACCAGAGACTCAGGGTTTTATAGTATTTAGCTGTGTGGAGGTAGAAGACTCGTCTGTCATCGGATATTGGTTTTCCATCGTCAAAATCGTTCTCTGCTTTTGATTGGAAGTGTTCGGTTGTGTCGTGCAGGCGCTTCTTGATCTTCTTCAGATAGCTCAGGTTTATCATGCCCTCGAAAAATTTATCGCCAAGACCACCACGATCTGGGAGTCCTGGTGGTGTTGGCACTCGTGCTAGGAATAAGGCGAAGAAGTTCTGCCAGAGAAGAGGGAGAAGGGGGTGATTAAATGGAGTGTCTAGGGCTTGTTGAGACCAGCGGTAAATTGCTAGACCATTTGCGCTGAAGGGCGGAATTCGTAGAGATGCACAGGCATGTTTCAGAGCTGAATCCAACGACGTTTTGGATTGTTGGGCAAGCTCTTTCCGAAATTCATACCAGAGACCTGATTTCAATTCTCTCTCTTGCTGTTCTATCGTTAGAATTCGATGTGCCAACCAGATTGATTGGACTGGACCACCGAGGAGACTTGGAGAGTTTCCTGAACCTGTTGCCCAACTTAGGAATGAACCGATTGAGCCTGAAGTCTTGCCTGTTCCAAGATTCTGAAAGGTAATTCGGGAGGTTTTAGTGACTTTGGCTTGTTTGGAGATTCTGCGAGATTCAGAAACTTTACCTCGTCGTTTCCTCGACTTGATAGCTAAGAAACATTGAATAAATAATGAGAAAAGAATGAATTTGATGGATAATTACTCTTGTTCTTGATGGGTCGAATTTTCTGGAATTATCTTGAGAACGAGAAGAGATACAGAATTCCTGATAGATACCTTCTTTTGCATAACAGAATCAGAGCTACGACGATAGTATCTATGAAATTTCCTGTGTATCTCTATCAGTAACCAAGATATTTCTGAAAAAACTGGGACAATATCACCTTATTTTGCTTCACCAGTGGAAAAAGTTAGTTAAATTGCAAAGATATCTTTGAAGTAAGTCAATAAAAAAAATCCCAAGAGATTAAAAAATTCTCCTCATAGATTTTCCTAAATCTCATATTTTCCGAGATATTCTCAAAATTCCACCAAGTCCTCCATAAAATTCAATATGATCATCTACTCACAGCATATAAACTTCCAATAATGTAGTCAGTAGTGAGACAAGCATCTTTATGAAAAAAGGCAGCACGAATGACAATATCCAACAAATACATGACATTGTGGTCCCGATTCCAGTCTGGTACCATTATCAAAACTTGCAGCCAAAGTCGAACAAGAGGCTCCGGGCTCTGCAGGCAATATCTGGGCAGGAAGAAGCCCGAGATTAGCACCATTCTCCAAATAAAGTGCAGCAAAATAAGCCAAAGAAAAAACTCACCTGTTGTAATTAGCAAGATGCGTCTCCACCATGTTCCCAAACTGTTTGATAATAACCCCCGGGAATTCCGGGGCAATGAGGTTCTTAACAATTTTAACATAAGTCCTATCAGCATTGATGAGCGATTTGATCAAGCTCTTGAAAATTACATTCTCATTGAGCAACTCCGAGCAATCGAGAAACAGCGGAATGATGTGCTGAAGCGCCATGATGATATGTTCATACTTGTAATGACATTCCAAAAGAGCAAGGTGTTGAAATCCCTCGGAGTAGATCAATGGAACTGAGTGTCCCACAAGTGTCATCAAAACAGCAACATAGCACGCTATTGGCTGTTGCTCTATGACTCCTCTCGCGACGTCCTCCAGCGAGGCATCAGCCTCCATGTTAGGGACGTGGCGAAAGGCCTCAGCAGGATTTGTCATGGCGTTTCTGCTAGCCGAGTTCGATTGATCGAGTTGATGCAGCCGCAGTCTGGAGACCATTTCCCAAGCCCAAAGAGTAAATGCCTGTTCGTTGTTCTGTGGCCTGATCATCGAAGAAACCTGCTTAACTCCTTCAACAAAAAGCGACTCACTCTGTGTCAGTGAATCAGGCACAAATTTTATCGTCAATTTCACCACTAATAGCGCTATTTTGTAGTGGAGATGAAGAGGCAGGTAGAGATCCCCATTCCGATCGAGTCTCCAGTTCAAGTGGCTGAGAATAAGACGAGCCAGATGACTCTCCGTTGATGATAGAGGAAAATTGTGCAGCCAGCCAGAAAGAACAGCAATATCTTCATCCCGTGGGATCCACTTTCCGATACTCAATTCGGTGAACAGATACAGACTCAGCTTCCCTACTGATCCAAAATTGTCTTTTAGTTTGAGCAGAATATCGGACAACAGACTCGGATGTTTACTGGTCAAGTTTGACAGCAAGGATCTCGCGTCCTTGGAACAAGACTCCTGGGTTTTTTCGCTGAGGAATCCAATCTGAAAGAGATCAATCGTCGTAGCACGTATGAAGTCATAATCCTTCTTGCTTCTCGCCATCGCCATGTTGGCGAAGGTCGTGAGGAGAAAATAGGATTCATCTCCCGGCATGTCGCTGAGTTTTTCCTCGAATTGTTTCCTGATCATCGACGAGTTGAGCTCAGTCTCGAGTTCCAATGGAGTTGTGCTGGTTGCCGGATCCATGGAGACTGTGTCCTTGTGGAGGGCATAGAAGATGTACCAGAGAGTGCTGATTGAGACGTTGTGGTAAGGAATTGCAGCTAGATACTGCCAGGCGCCTAGTCTCCTTGACGAGAAAATGCACATGGTGGCTCTGAGGAAGAAGCAGTCGTACTCGGTCTGCAGCCTGGCGATTAGAAGCGGATCACTGACGAGACTCTTGTCAAAAGCTTCCCACTGATCATTAGCGTATTGCACGACGTCCCTGATCAGTGCTGAAAGACGCTTCGCCAGTTGTCTGTATCGAGGAGAGTCGTAGGTCCTTAATCCCTGCTTGAACAGCCGCACGATCACCGTGGAAAAGGCGAACAGCTTCAGCATGTGGTGTTCCGTCACGCCTCTCGTATCCTGTCGAGCTCCATCATCCATACGTTCGATAAGAAGCACCTGCTCAAACAACTTGTCCATGGGGACTTGATTGAGCAGAGTGATCAAATCACTCTCCAGTAAATTAGCACCAAGATTAGCAAGATCCTCGTCCTCCTCACCCTCTTCATCCAGCATGACCCAGACAGTATCCCCGGGATTGGTGCCAGTGTCCTGTAATGATATCTGCACTTGCTCGAGGAACTTCTCTCTCTCCTTAACAGGCAGAAGCATAACAGCCAGAGTTGCAACCATATGATCAAGATAGGGATCATTCAGTGGTGAAGCACTGATTCCCCGATTTCTGGGAGCTGCTGGTGCCTGAACGAAACCAGCCGCCCAATTAGTGACACCACCTGGACATCGCAGAATATGATTCAGAATGAACAAATGATCCTGCCATGTAGCAACACGCAGAAGAACTGCAATGAGTTTAGACAGCCATTCTCTCGAGTCTAGAACAAACTTTCCGTCCTTGAGAACTCGCCTCTGAAAATTGAAGAGTATTGTAATGCACATCCTTAGTTCCATCAATTCTGGCATTGTCGGTGAAGGCATTTGAACGGCAGTTAGATTGACTGGTGCATTCTGAGGCAATGTAGCTAGTTCCTTGCAGGAGATGCAGACTCGTTGGACGTAGTGCTCGATTTGGAGCTTCAGGACTTCAGCCTCGTAGCAGTAGAGTGCTTGGGCATTGTGCAAGAGTTCTTTGATTGACGATAGGTTCTTGGTTAGTGATGTTAGGGCCTGTTGGTTGAAATGGGCTATGGAGTACTCGTGAGTGGCTGAAACTGGGTTGCCATCTTGACACTCGCCGGATTCGGTGATTGAGGCTCTGTCCAAGTGCCAGAGTTGCTTCTGCACTTCTCTGCAATTCTTCTTGAGGCTTTCTAGCTCGTGGGAATTCAAAATTAGATGATTTCTGACGCGTAAATAGGACATTAGGAGCTCGTGGAGACGGTGCTGCTGGCGGATTGCATTGGAACGGAGTTGCGTCTCTATGAACTCGGTGATGAAGGAGTCGACAAGGGAGAGCTCCTGATTCGTGTAGAGAGATGCAAGTTGAGTGTCGGTGAAGGGAACGACTGTTTGGGAAAGAGTTTTTGAGGACTTTGGGGTTAGTGTAAGTGTGCGGGTTTTTTCTGGGGATTTTGGGATTGACTCTGTGCTGATTGTTGTCTTTGGGATGCTTGTGATTTCAGTGAGAGTCTCTTCTGGGGCTGGCGCTGTTGGCGAGTCTGATAGCTTCACGGAGGACACGAGGTCCTGGATCTCTTCGATTTCGTTGGCTGCTGGTTCTGGAACTGATGGAGACTCTGCTGCGTCCACTACATCGATCTCTTCGGCGAGTATTGGGGAATTTTTTGGTGGAGACTCTTTGGAGGTGGTGGGGATGTCTTGTTTTTCGAGGACTTCGGTGTCAATCGCTGCTGAGTGAAGTTCACTTTCCATGTCTTCGATGGCCTCAACTCGGGGGTAGTTCGTTGGAGACTCACCGAGGAGACACTCGAACTCTTTCATTGTTGGGGCATCGGGAATCTTACGGTCCAGGTAGTAAGATCGACCATGGTCTTTCTTTCGTTTCTGGAAATTGAAAAATAATGATATTAATGAAATGAAAGAAGTTTGATCATGTTCAGTTTATTGCGAATATTTTAAAGTCAAGAGAGATGGAATAACTGTATGGAAGAATCATGAAAAATGTATCCTGAATCACATCAATTGATGGAGAATTGACTATTCCTTAGCCAACACTTTGGATTTTTTCGGTACAGCTAGGAGAAAGAGGAGTGAAATGGACACCTCAATGAGTGATTCGAGATTGAAATTTTCTGGGGATTCCATTAAAAGGCTGAGAAAATTTTCGGTGGAAAACAGGTGTCAATTTTTTTTTTTTAATTTATTCTTCATATTTTTTTCCTGTGATGACTTTTTTTTTTAGAAAAATATTCAGAGCTGCTGAAAAATTTCCAGTAAAGAAACTCTATTTCCCTGAAATTTCAAGATATATTTAATTAAAAATGAAATTAAATAGCAGTATTCTAGTATTTGGTCATTCAATTCTCTTATTCATTTTTTTAAATCATTAAAAATCCCAGAAAAATGAATTTTCAAAGTATTTCATTATTTCAAATTTCCCCTTCTTCAAAATTTTGATTTTTTTTTTCAATTAATTCTTCAAAATTCAAACAATGAAATACTCCTCAAGGTGAAAACAATTTTTTTTCTAAATCAATAATCATTTTACCTGTCGTGGTTTACTTTTCTCCATTTTAATAACTTCTCAAGACTTCATTTGATATACAAATGACTAAAAAATTTCAGGTGAATGACGCACTAATAGCATTGACTGAAAGATCTTGATTACATTGTTAAAATTTAATGCACTCTATTCCTAAACATTGAACTGCGGAATTGAACTATCTTTGATAATTAATAAAAATACGTTGTCAAAGAAAATCGTATTCTGATGAATTTAATGAACAATACTCGAAACGAGTCATTAGCATTTTGACACTAACCACTTGACACTAATAGTTTTTTTAATACACTGAATTTTTTATTCGTATTATGACAATACATTTTTTTAATTCAGTGACGTATTATTATTGAAATTGGCATCTGTTGTTTTGGCGAAGAAATAATGACAGACACACAAATGCTATTAGTATAGCTATATTGAATTAGGTTATGAACAGTTTCTCCATCTGACGGTGAATACTTGAAAACAGCTGTTCAACGATTGTTAGAGAAGGGCGAAAAAAAGAAAATAAAATCTTTTTATTCATTTTAATTTGATAAAATGCGATAGAAACTTCTTATTAACTTATTCAGTCGTTTATTATTAGAATGGACTTATTGAAAAATATGCAGTGAATTGAGGGAATGAGTCTAAGATTCCGAAAAATCGGTATTTTTGTTTTCTTAACCAATAAATTTGATAAAAATGAAAAAAGTGCATATGTAAAAAGATCGAAGAAGTAATAAGTGCAAGATTTTAAAATATTGTTTTTATAATAATTTATTTGATTAAAGAAATTAACTGAGGGAAAATATAATAAACAATTATTCCTTTGAAATGTAGGTAAATTAAATTAATTATAAAACAAATATTTAATAGTGTACTAATTTAATAATCATCGATTTAAAACATGGTCAATGCAATGATAAATGAGGGGAAGGAGAATACGATAAATATGAGATAATTAACGTTCAATTGTTTTGTGGCCCTGAAAAGGGCCGATTGTTTTTTTTTAGTCACTTAAGAACTTGTTTTCTCCGTCTTCTTTGGAAGTAATACTGCCTGAATATTGGGGAGTACACCACCCTGGGCAATGGTAACTCCAGACAGAAGCTTGTTCAACTCTTCGTCATTGCGGATGGCAAGTTGCAGATGTCTTGGGATGATTCTGGATTTTTTGTTGTCTCTTGCAGCGTTGCCTGCCAACTCGAGGACTTCAGCAGCAAGGTACTCCATTACTGCAGCCAAGTAGACTGGTGCACCAGCACCGACTCTTTCAGCATAGTTTCCTTTGCGTAGAAGTCGATGAATACGACCAACTGGGAACTGAAGACCAGCTCTGGTAGAACGAGTCTTTGACTTTCCCTTGACTTTTCCACCTTTGCCTCGACCAGACATTGTAGCTTTTGTAGTGTGAGAACTTGGTAAGACCGACGATTGAAGTCGGAATGAATTGAGCGTGTACAATATCGCTATATATGCCCTCAGACGATAGTGGCGCCGCACCAATTAAGTGAGCCGTTCTTCAGCGCTCCTCTGATTGGCTCGGCGCCACAAACGTCTGCCTCTTTAAAAAAACGCCATTTTCGGTAGATCATCACTCTGACTCAGACCATTGTTGTCTCAGTATCGTTAAATCAATTCATTAAACTTTACAATGCCACCCAAAGCTAGTGGAAAGGCCGTTAAAAAGGCTGGGAAGGCTCAGAAGAACATTACTAAAACCGATAAGAAAAAGAAACGCAAGAGGAAGGAGAGTTACGCTATCTACATTTATAAAGTGCTGAAGCAAGTTCATCCTGACACTGGAGTCTCCAGTAAGGCAATGAGCATCATGAATTCTTTCGTCAACGACATTTTCGAGAGAATTGCTGCTGAAGCTTCACGATTAGCTCACTACAACAAGCGGTCGACTATTACTTCTCGGGAAATTCAAACAGCTGTTCGTCTACTTCTTCCTGGAGAATTGGCTAAGCACGCTGTTAGTGAGGGAACAAAGGCGGTTACTAAATACACGAGCTCCAAGTAAATACCAGGAAGCATCATCATCATCATCGTTATCATCAATTCAATCGGCCCTTTTCAGGGCCAAAAAAATCATAAAACGTTGGCTAGCAAAATTTTGGTTCTTATTTATTCTTATAATTAATTATTGATATGCAGCACAATGTAGAGAATTGATTTTCCATTGTTATTACAGTTAGTTCGATATAAAACATAGATGAGCAAGTACAGGTAGTTCAGATCAGGTAATTAATTTCTACCTGAGGCCATAAACTGTTCCCATTCCAAATGTACAATTACGCATATTACTAAGTTTCGATGACGCATCGTGCATTGTTGCTGGTCTACCTACGTTATTTCATTTTTTTTCTCGAAAAAATTAGGTTAGAAAACAAAAGAGGAAAAAATACCTCACTTGATTTCCGAAATATTCTTAAAATACTGATTAAAAGCTGAAAAATTTGAAGAAAAAAGGATTTCTTCAAGAGGAAATATTTTTATAGTATAATAATATTGATGAAAAAAGAATAGAATTGATATAGTTGAAAAATTAATCTTTTCAAAACAATGGAAATTGTAATGGGATAGAGAATATGTATGTTTATTGAGGTCTGTTTATTGCAGGTAATAAGATCGATTGTCGACCGATTGGGTATTGCGTAGCATTAATTCTTGGAATTTAGTACCTGGTCGTTGCAATTAATTATCCTTCCTGAAAATACTAGCAGCAAGTTTTAAATACGAGTAGCAAGATTTAAATGTGAAATTGGTAATTTAATTTCTTGTTTTGATTTTATTGTTTTGGTTTGTAAAAAGATGAATGAAATGAAAGTATCGATCATATAATTTTTATTACCATCGAAATAAATAAAATCGCATTTAGAACTAATTTGATAAATTTCATCAAAAAAATGGAAAGTATACGATGCAATCAATAGTATGAAAGTAAAAGGATGAAAAAAAATAACATAGTATTTGGAGAATGAAAATAAAAAAATATTGTTAGCATTGTCATTTTAATGAATCAAATAATTTGTTTAGCGAGTAAATTCATATTTTACTAGTTGTGAATGATTTATGGCCCTGAAAAGGGCCGATTGTTTTGTTTTTAAGTCAATTAATGGCTTATGCTCTTTCTCCACGAATACGACGAGCCAATTGGATGTCCTTAGGCATAATAGTTACTCTCTTGGCATGAATGGCACAGAGATTGGTGTCTTCGAAGAGACCGACCAGGTAAGCCTCGCTAGCCTCTTGAAGAGCCATTACTGCTGAGCTTTGGAATCTCAAGTCAGTTTTGAAGTCCTGTGCGATCTCACGAACTAGACGTTGGAACGGCAATTTACGGATGAGGAGTTCAGTGCTCTTCTGATAGCGACGAATCTCACGAAGAGCTACTGTTCCAGGCCTGTAACGATGGGGCTTCTTAACTCCTCCAGTAGCAGGCGCACTCTTGCGAGCGGCTTTGGTTGCCAGCTGTTTACGTGGAGCTTTGCCTCCAGTTGACTTACGAGCAGTTTGCTTAGTACGAGCCATGACGTCACAATTTCGTTGTGTAAGATTATCCAACGAATATGATTATCATGTGAGTGCGCACCCTTTATATACCTACGCCACCTACCCTGATTGGTCGGAACGTTCAAAGTGAGGGAGAGGCATTGCTGATTCCTCATTGGACGATTTTCGAAGAGTGGGGAGAAGTCGCGCCTGAGTCCTATAAAAAGGCGATGGAATTGGAGAATCAACATCATTGTTCATTGAACAAGTACTGTGGTAATATACATATACTTCTGAGTATTCAAAATGACTGGTCGCGGCAAGGGAGGAAAGGGATTGGGAAAAGGAGGAGCCAAGCGCCATCGTAAAGTTCTTCGTGATAACATCCAGGGTATTACAAAACCAGCTATTCGTCGTCTCGCTCGTCGTGGCGGTGTCAAACGTATATCTGGTTTAATCTACGAAGAAACTCGTGGTGTACTGAAGGTGTTCCTAGAAAATGTCATCCGCGATGCAGTTACTTACACAGAACACGCCAAGAGGAAGACGGTTACTGCTATGGACGTAGTCTATGCATTGAAACGTCAAGGACGCACTCTCTACGGATTTGGAGGTTAAGCACAGATCGCATCTTAAAAAAAAAACCAATCGGCCCTTTTCAGGGCCACCACTTATTTCAAACGTAAAATATTCATTTCGTTATTACAATAATATCTTTGTGTCCTGATACACTGAAAGAGTATACCGAATAGAATAAGTTAGATTGTTTGAATATTTGAAAAACTATAATACTCTAACTGAAGACAATTAATCCCATTTGAAATTATATTAACTCAACCTCTTTTACTTCGCATTAATTTTGAATTAATTAGAAAATTTAATGTAAATCACTTGATTACATTCAGCAGATTTGCATTTTTTTTGTACTAAGGTCACGATCAATAGATGGGCACTGACCAAAGATGGCCGTTTTCTATTATCGAGGATTTTCATAATTAAATGAATGATTCTCATACTTACATATCAATTCCTGATTATAACATTCATATAGATTGATAAACTATTACATACCAATTGTTCGATATTAAAAATGATACCAATTAGATCGTAGAAATTAGAAATCGTTTCATAGAACAGTAGTAGGATCAAAGAAAAGAGGATATAACTGATTGATTATAATTGAATGAATATTATTCAGCTATTTCGAATCTGCTAATGAGGAAAAGAAGAAGTTACTACGTTTCAAATAATTATTGGCCCTGAAAAGGGCCTTTTTAGATGTATTGTTCGATTTTGAATTGAGTTCTTCAAATTCATTTCTTCGCTGCTGCTGGCTTCTTGGCTGCTGCTTTTGCCTTTGGAGCTGAAGCTTTCTTTGGCTTAGGTGCCTTAGGCTTGGCAGTTGGTACTTTGGCAGCTTTCTTAGCTTTAGGACTCTTCGACTGAGCTGCTGCTCCTGCTTTTGACTTAGCTGCCTTCTTCTCAGCAGCGGGTTTCTTGACTGCAGTTTTTTTAGGAACTACTTCCTTCTTGGGTTTAGATTTAGCAGCTTCGGTTTTCTTCGCTGCTGGTTTCTTGACTGCTGCTTTCTTTGGAGCTCCTTCCTTTTTGGCAGCAGTGGTCTTAGGCTTAGGCTTGGCTTTTGCAGTATCGCTTTTCTTTACTGCAATCTTGAACGATCCAGAAGCACCTTTGCCTTTTGTCTGCACCAAGATTCCATTGGTTACTGCTGATTTCAAGTACTTCTTGATGAAGAGAGCAAGTTTGTCAGTATCGAGCTTGTAAGTAGTAGCAATGTATTTTTTAATGGCTTGGAGTGATGATCCATTGCGTTCAGCTAATGTCTTGATAGCTGTGTTAACCATATCAGCTGTGCTTGGATGATTTGGTTTTGCCTTTGGATTCTTAGCCTTAGCTGCCTTCTTAGCTGTCTCTGCTTTGGCAGGTGTTGTTGCTGGCGATGATGCTATAGCTACTGGTGATGCTGACTTGTCGGCCATTTTGTTTTCAGTATTGTGATACGCACGAGATTGAAACTCAAAGTTTAATTCAGAGAACTTGTTCTGTAGAATGAGTTCCGCCATCTTTGAGCGGTAGTGTAAACAACTAAGCGCGGACCATGGAGAGAGACTTGCCTGAAAGTACACCACGACTTCGAGATTCCCATCCTACAAATGGTATTTTCGGAATTATAAATTTACATTATTTACATTATTATCGTATTAATTTTTGAAGCATTCATGTTTAATAATGGAATTTGATGTTCATCTGTTTGAAAAAAAGACAGAGAGGAGTGATCGGAAATAAATCACCTAATGAAAATTGAAAAAATCTGAGTCATTCACATTGACTGTCATGGTCACTAGTTTGTTTAAATATCAATAAACTAATGGATTTGCAAGTAAGTGAAGTGAAATAGGGTTCAGAATTTGGAATAAGCTATACGAAAGTAGAAATTCAAGATACATTAGTTAAATTCGGTCATTTGCTATTTTTTCTCGATTTTTTAATGGCTTCGTGTCGATCAACTCAAATTGGCGATGGTCAGAGCCGAGAAAGCTTGTTAAATCTATTGTTGATAAGTTATTTTTTTGAAAAATGGATTAATATATGTATTTCGATGTTTCTAATGTATGATGTTTCTCTCACTTTCTCTTTCCTTCTTTTCAATCAAAGTCGTGGTCTTTATGAATGCGAACGAAGGGTGCATTTGTGTGTATGTACATTAATAATGACTGAGAATAACTTGTCATATTAACAACGAACCCTCCTAGATTTTTTTCTCAATAATACCTTTAGAAACAGCTATAATGGAAAATATGTGGAAAAATGAGTTCTCAGTTTTAAATGATTATTTTCTTCCGTAACTCGATATAATTTATTTTTTTAAATATAAAAACTTTTTACGTTCATTTTTTCTTGCAGATCATGAAATTTGTGTTTTCTAGATTTCAGGAATTCTACATGATTTCAGTGAATAAGAATGATTGAATGTATTAAATTTAAATAAATCGGTTAACCAGGCCATCGTTTAGGTAGTCGACAGCACGACGTTTTAATCCCATTACCACTCTTTGTACCTGAGACCAGTCTGGCCATAAACCGTAACTCCCCTCAATGATTTAATTAGTAATATTTTGGTGTACTGACATTTTTGAAGAGGAACTACGTGCGATTACTTGGATAGTTCCTGATTTTTCTGATGATAAGTATCATATGAAGAAGCCAAACAGTATCCTCTCCAGTTTCCTCTTTTTCTATTTGAAACAATCACAACGTCAAATATTTGACGATATGAACAAAAAAAAAAAATAGAAGTAGCTGAGGAGTAAAGAAGTGTAATCAAATGAGTATGTTCTTCATGAAATTCATTTTTTCTCAATTTCGCATTAGCTGGATGAGGTAGTGCAGTTTTATCCGAATCCTCTCGTGTGGCCCTCGAAATCATTCTATTTCGCTTTTTTTTTTTAATATTCTCGAAAGTCATTAATTTGGAAAAATGTCTCGGGCTGAGTCCATTAAAAAAAAAAATATTCCATAAAATAATGAAGATAAACCTTTTTGTCGAAAATTTTTAAAGCTACACGGAAGGCTCTGAGTAAAGAGGGCATATTTCCGTTCGATTCAAGGATATCAACTAAAAAGTGTGAAAATTCAGTAGTGAAAAGATAAAACACAAAAATTAAATTTTTGTAACTTCTTGAAGATCGTCTCAGGAACCAATGAAGATATGCTCCTTTTGCCCGCATCCTTCTCCGTAGCTCTTGGGATTCTCTTGAAGAAAAGATCAGGGCAAGAAAGACTCATCTTCATTAATAAGCAGGATATCTCTGTCGCTCTCCATTCATCGAAACTGTCACGGAGACTAAGTGAAATGAGACCCCTTTGCCCTGATCCATTTTTTAGTTCTTGAAATTCTCTACAGAAAAGGATCCTAAGAGAATTGCACTGTCACACTCAATTTTCACCATATTCTGAAAAAGTTCTCTCAAGAAAAAAAAATCCCTTTTTTTAGTTCTAACTGACGTAGAATCGCCTACGTTATTTTATATCAGTTAAGATATTCGGTGATAAAATCGACAGTTTGTGGTAGTTATCGGAGGGGGGGGGGGATCGGACGGATCGAGGTAACAGGGATTGCAATCCGGCATTGTTTACACTAATAAAGGTCAGGAATATGGAGAGCACGGTTCGCCCAGGCCTGTGGTTAACAATGAAAATAATGAAATTGACCATTAGGACTGGTCAATATGATTGTTCATTTCGGAGAAGCTAGTTCATTGCATTAAAATAATATCAAATTAATATTCACAAAGAAATTTGATTGTTAGAAGTGCATTGAACTAATAGATCATAAGTAGCCATAATTGTTCATTGAGAAATAGAAATAGTGTTAAAAAAAAAATTAACCACGTTTTGAGTATTTGGTGGCCCTGAAAAGGGCCGATTATTAATTCATGTCATTTAAGAACTACTTTTTTCAGTCTTCTTTGGGAGCAAAACAGCTTGAATGTTTGGAAGCACACCACCCTGTGCAATAGTAACTCCAGACAAAAGTTTATTCAACTCCTCGTCGTTACGAATAGCCAATTGCAGATGTCTTGGGATAATTCTCGTTTTCTTATTGTCACGAGCTGCATTGCCAGCCAATTCGAGAACCTCAGCAGCCAAATATTCCATAACTGCAGCCAAGTATACTGGAGCTCCAGCACCAACTCGTTCTGCATAGTTTCCTTTGCGAAGAAGACGATGGATTCTACCAACGGGAAACTGAAGACCAGCCCTGGTAGAACGAGTCTTTGACTTTCCCTTAACTTTTCCACCTTTTCCACGGCCTGACATAATTAAGATGATTTGTTCGGACCTTTTAGAGAAGAAGAATTGAATAGAATGAGCGTAGACAGCATGGCGGGATGGTTATATAGCTTTACAGGGTCATGGCGCCGATCCAATTAGAGGGCGCCACTACACTCGTCTGGCGTACAGCTGACTCGATTGGCTCGGCGCCGCAAACGTCTGGTGTTTTATCAAAGCGCCCATTACTTGTAACTTCACTACGACTCTGACTTCAATAGTCTACGAATCAACACTAACTTCATCATGCCACCCAAAGCAAGCGGTAAAGCTGTGAAAAAGGCTGGTAAAGCCCAGAAGAACATCACTAAAACTGACAAGAAGAAAAAGCGCAAGAGGAAGGAGAGCTATGCCATTTACATCTACAAAGTTTTGAAGCAAGTTCATCCTGACACTGGAGTTTCCAGCAAAGCAATGAGCATCATGAATTCCTTCGTCAATGATATCTTCGAGAGAATCGCTGCTGAAGCTTCAAGATTGGCTCATTACAATAAGCGTTCAACAATAACTTCTCGGGAAATTCAGACTGCTGTTCGTCTGCTTCTTCCTGGAGAACTGGCTAAACACGCTGTCAGTGAAGGCACCAAGGCTGTCACTAAGTACACTAGCTCAAAGTAAATGGAATGTCTTCGTTAAAATCAATCGGCCCTTTTCAGGGCCACCAAATATTTCCAACGTTTCAACTCTATTATTGTTATGTATATCATCAATTAATTTTAACTATTTGGAATATTTGTAATTATCATTGTGATAAATGAACGATTATAGTAGAATAGGGTGATTGAATAACTTTTCCTACACCATGCAGCTTCAATTGCATTATTTGATCTTTATTTTTTCCATTCTTTTTATGAAGGTACAAATGAATCAGTTGGATTTTTTCTATTCAGACCTATAGATTCAATTAGTTTCGGATAGGCCTTAGTATTTGAATTCATTGATTTTTTGAGAATTCTGAAGTCTTTTATCATGAGCATTCTCGACTGTATACAACGAAAGTAAAATTTTTTTATCGTAATTACTCTTAATTCGTGGTGTTGTGAAGATCGATAAATCTACTGCTGCAGGACACTCTTCAACATACAATTATAACGTCATCAAATAAAATAATGCTTATGAAAAAATCGTTATTAACCAATTAGAAAATTCTCTATAAATTCAATTTATTGGAAAATACAGATGTTTAGTAAATGTGCAGGATAACACACCTATTCTATATCTCATTCAGTCTGTCCACTGAATGAATTAATTTTTTTTTTTGCTTATTAGTGTGTTTCCATAACATGGAAATTAATTTTAAATTGACAAAACATCAATAATGTCAAGAGCCTGAAGAAGCTGGCATTGTCCAGCGGAACATCGCAATTTGAAAATATTTTGGAGTTGTTAACAATATTTTCTTCCAACATCCCTAATGAACAACTGGTAAAATTAAATATTCAATCATGGAAATGAATCAGACAATTTAAATGGATAACATACATTTCTCCTTTCAGACTATACATCAGCGTGAAATTACACAAATATTGATCACAAAAAAGTACAATAATGCGTGATGATTCAGTAGTGGAGAGGTAAAACAGGCCAAATCGACTTGTGATCGTGGTCATTCTCACTGAAATATGTCATGCACATAGTGAGATATAACGATTATATTTGAATTCTTTTCTTGAAGAGAATTTGAAAGCTGCAAAAAGCTTTTGAAAAAAAGGACGTATCTTCAACGGTTTCGGAGATATTCACAATAGTACATTACCTAACAAATGCGGTAGAGTACTTTTCCGACGAGTGTGAAGCTGCAAAACGAGCGGAGGGCGAGTTTTGGAATCACACGAGTCTGACAATCTTTACCACACGTGTAAGGTACCGTTTTTTCACGCACAAAGTGTGGGAAGTGCCACTGACCGCGCGGTATGCGGAAAATATCTATTGGGAACAAAAAACTCACTTATCCCATTTCACCTCTCTGCTACTGAATTCATCTTAGATGTGCTACAATCAGAGAGAAGATTGAGGAATCTTCATGAATCGCATACTGATATCTTAGATTAATTCATCAACAAATTCAATTTTCATTCAAAATATGATTCAAGAATGATGCTTTTTTGGGAAACATCAGAGCAGGGCTTTCTGTGAGATAATACTGATACTTTTAGATGATGCTTCAAATTACTTGGGATGTAAGAGATCGATTGATGTATCGAAGGCATTTTACGGAATTAATGTGGTCATACTGAGCAGCCTATTATTCGCTAAACTATCATAGTTCTATATACTCCTCAACCAATTTTGCACTTGAAAATATCTAAAAATTACACAATCTCTAAGAAGTGCCCAACATAATTCCAAGAAGAAGACAATGGTAGATAGGATTAGACCAACTGCTAATAATTGGAAAGCAAATTTCAATTTGGCAAGTTTGACAGGTCGGTATTCTGGTGAAGACCACTCGGCTTCCATAGCCTGACGTTTCGCTTTAGGTACAATAGTATCTCTTTTCCACAGAAAATCAGGTATTCCAGATTGGACTAGTCTCATCATCATATTGTTAACACGATCATGTAATGGCCAATTCCTACGACAGTGAAGACTCATGAGTTCCGCATTCAATATTTCCTCAGAATGATCCAAATCTAATAGAATATACTTCATCTCATAGAGCCGTTTACTCATTACGCATGCATGCTTAGACTTATTCAATACAAGATCAATACACTCTTCACCCTGAACTTCCTTGAATTCACATAATGGACAGCCTTTCAGAGCGAACACTGAAGTACCCATATAAACATACATTTCATATCCCAATTCTTTCAATTCACGAATCGATTCGACAGCTTTGACTTTCTCTCGTGTAGTCAGAAATGCAGCAATCTTGCCTTGGAACACACCGTTACTAATTATCATGAAAATGAGCATGGTTGTGAAAAAAATTCGAAATGAGTGATATCTTGCATCGGTTTGAATTGATATATATATCAATAGCCTGGTGAGGTCCAATAGTGCCAACCCGAAATTCCGGTTTATTATGATCAGAATTAGAAATAGAATAAATAGAACAACAGCTGATAGAACCAAGACCTGATTGCTCCATAATCGTCGAATCTTCTGCAGAGTTGATACCTCTGCTTTTAATTTGACCACTGTGATCATCTCACCTCTTTTGTGAGGAAAGAGCAATGGTTTGTTCCGGAACGAGTCGAGAGTATATACGTTGATTATGGTGTCTGTAGTTCCCTTCAGGTAGCGTTTCTTCATCGAATCATCACTGAATTCAACTTCAAACCTGCCACTTGCATTTAGTGCAATAATTATCGATCGTAGACATTGCAGTGTCACGTCAGGGTCCTGTGCGAGCTGTTCAAAATAATTACGTCCCAACTCCCAGCCAACAGATGAAAATACTTTTTTTACAGCTGTAATTGGGTATCCATTCAAAACCTTTGTCTTGTCATAAATCAAATTTCCGCAGGAAATATCTGAAAACCGATCGATAACTATGAACTTGAGGATTCTTCTTCTATAATAAGGTGGCAATCTCATTCTTTCTTGCTGGATTTGATTGATTTTTTATTTATATCAGTCAGACAAATTGGGGAATTTCATTGTTCAGTGGAATACCGGAACAACGCATCAATATTCATGATTCTACGGGAATTATTGAAAGGTATTGATAAAGATGAATTTCAGATAAATGAATTACTCACTGGCATCGAAATTTTGATGAAAGACATTTAAATTTGGCAGCCCTGCAATTCTTCTCCATGGATTAGGTGCATAATCCGCGATTGGGTTCAATGTATACAATTTTGATGTATTGTTAATTGATTGGGCACAAATGTAAATCGAATTGAGAATCTCCATTTTCCACATTGTAGTTAGAACGTTGATCGAGCTTTTACATGATGTTGTGTCCTTCCCGATAATGAAAAACGGAACCATGTGATCCCACAATCTCCTTTTTTTCAATAACTCCACATTGGATTCCAATACAGATGGTGAATCTTCCATCAACACAATAGTACTTGGCTTGAAATGCGATGGTGGATATTTAGAATGGAATTCTCGGTTCAGGAAATTATCAATTCGAATAACCGGTACTTTGTCACTGATTTCATCCACATTTCCGATAATAACAACTGGATTCGAAGAAATGTCACTTTGGAAACAAGATTCTAGGATTGATTTCTGAAATGGAAAATCGAAATGAGAGATACTTGAATTCAATAGCTATAATGATTTGTGAAGATTCGCTCGAATTTAATTACAAACCATTGTTCTCTCACTAACAGAAACATTTTTCCATTCCCATATTCTACCCAATCCCCTCACTCTAGCAATTGTCAGTATGAAAAAATAAAAGTGGATTAGCATCATCTGCATTGTACTTTGAAGAATCCAAACCGTGAACGTTTATTCAGTGACAGCCACTGCAATGATACTGATATTCGTAATTTGACATCTGTTTTCATCATTTTCTTTTTATACTACATTTTTCACACGTCCGCGTCATATAGCTTCCTACAGAAAATCGAATACCACATTATAATTTTCTGATTCTAGAACCCGATTACTTGTTGGCACTATTGTGTCACCAAGAAAACTAAACTTTTATATTTAGTAAAGGAAGGCTCTGTACGTATATTGAGGGAAGGTTAACTATTTACGCTGCCGAGAAAGGTCATGAAGTGTGAATATTGATTGTTTTCCCTAGCAACGTTAAATTTTATGTTTCAACATTTTGAATTTTTTGAATGCAATTTCTGCAATTGCCCTACAAATTTCTCCATGAAACTTACTGACCTTCAACTTGGCACGCAACTTCGCAACTGAAATTGATCGCAAATTCAATCACAATTATTATCCCCCTTTTAACGTTGAAGATTATTGAAACAAACTATTTCATTCGTTTCGTGTTCATGCATTTTCCAAAATTTCAGAATTTCATCATTTTCGTTGAAAAAAAGTCGAACATGAGAATGGTTATTTTCAGTTTCATATGCTGCTCGTAGAATCGCAAGGAAATTATGATGTTTGTAAAATGTTTCAAGAATTTTCTCACAATTCTCTGAAGTATACTGCTCATAATAGGGAGCAAATATTTTTTTTATTTTTTATTAAGCTTTGAGACTCTTTTTAGAATCCATTCAGCATAAGGGAGCAAATAGAAATCATCCTGATATCCTATATTTTAAATTACAAATATTTTGGTCAGCGCTTTGAATTAATTCGAAATTGAAGAATTCTCAGGCCATTGTTCAAGAATTTTTTGTTCCATTTCCAACTGATATTTATTTATTTTTTATTTTTCCTTTTTATGATCATAAATGTGATATTATCCATATGACTCTATTGCGTGAGTGAGGCTACATATATTGTAGAAAATAATCTAAAAACTATCTCGTATAGAGTGTCAAACACGAGGTATATTTTTTTGATATTTTTTTATAAAATATGTACCCTCATTCACACAATACTCATCATATGCATATGAGTCATCTTTATATCGATAAAGAAATGAAAAAAAAAACAAGCAACAGAAAGAAACATTAGTTGGAAACGCAAAAACAGTTTATAAAAGATGACCTCAGAATTCCTCAAACTGTTAGTAATTAGATTATTATAGTTAACGATCAATGGAATTCTTAAATCCGGAATTAAATAATGGAGTCAGATTCAACTGAATCGATACTGTTATTGCATCTTCAAGTACAAACTGGAAACTTCCATTCTCCATATATTTTTAAAATTTGTCGTATTTATGCATAATGACATATTTTATTACATAATCCATTGAGAGAAAGGCCAGTAATTTGCAACAGAGCTCATTCGTGTATAATGCTGATGTATTATTAATTGATTAAGCACGAAATGTAATTCGAATTGAGAATCTCCATTTCCCACAGTGTTTTTTTTTTTTTTTTTTTTTTTATACTTATTTAACGTCGCCATCTTTTCGCTAAGATTATGCCAATCAGCGACGGAGGTTCATGGTGTGTCTGTGGACAAAGCACTTGTAAATAATTTTTACAGTGGTGCTTGTATCATTCGGCAGAGACTAGGATTTGAACCCGGGTCTACGAGTTGGCAATCCGACACTCTACCGAACGAGCCACCGTTCACCTCATTTCCCAAAGTGTGGTCACAATATTTTTCGAATTTTCATATGATGTTGGGTTCTTGCCAAAAATGAAAAACAGAACCCCATGATCCCACAATTGTATTTTTCAATAACTTTAGATTGAGTTTCATTACAAGCGGTGAATCTTTCATTAACACAATCCTGCCCGGTTTGAAATATGTCCACCATTTGGAAAATTATCAATTGAGTAGTGAAGAGGTAAAACAGGATAAATCGACTTATCTATGAGGTCATTTCGGAAAAAATACCTTGGAAACTAAGCGAGATAAAGAAGAAAAGAGACTTATCTTGTTTTACCTCTTCACTATTGAATTAGATTGAACGATACTTCATCACTACATTCATTGAAATCTCCGGAAATAACAACTGGTCTAGAAGGAATATGACTTTTGAACGAGAAATATCAAATTGTTTTTCGAAATATTAAACCCAAATTGAGGAAGTTTGATATCAACAATTAATAGGGTTCGTGAAGATCGGGTTAAATTTATTTGAGGATCATGGCTCTTCTACTAGCAAAAATATCTTTCATTCTTCATATTCTTCCCAATCAGTTTGTATCAACAATTAGAAGAACAAATTGAAACCAATAGATTGCCATCATTCGTATTGTCTGTTACAAAATTAAAACTGCAAATGTTCAGTACAAACGATTGCAAAGAAACTGACATTATTCGCACTTTGGCATGAATTTTTTCGATAAAATGTTTGATATACATTAAAAAATGCGTTCCTTTGGAAAAATTATACATATTCACTAGGTTGTGTACTGTACATGAAGATGGAACATGATGTATCAATTCCATTCGATAATTAATTCAGACACGTGGCCAATCCATCATTGTAATTGCAATTGTCATACGTTTTTCGCTGATACTCACCAGCTTCGAACTTTAAACGCAGCTCCGCTATTATTATTGAATTTTTATTATGAAAAATGGATGAGGAAACAAATCCATTTGGGGGGTGAGTGGAGGATACCATCAAAATATTCAACTTCAATTATTTTTGCCCAATGAACCGAGAGATAAAAATAGTTATTTCCAACACTTGTACAATACAACTTCGCGGAAAATCGATATTGAATCAAGGACAAGATGAGCGATGCAGGTGATGCACTAGATATCGATAGTAAAAATTTTTTGCGCTTTTTTGGTTTTTGCAGGGAAATCCAACAATGTTATACCTATAGGTATTAAAGAAATTAGTCCACTTTATGAAAAGACAATGCATCAATTCAGTATTTAAAAAAATGATGCTCTTTTTTCGAGGATTTGTGAAAATTTTTATTTAAGAAAAAATCATATACATTGTTCCTTCCTGACTATACATCAACGTAAAATTACAAGAGAAATGATTTCAAAGAAGTGAACACACGTGCTTCATTTCCTCCAATTTATGAAATAGTGCGTAATAAGATGCTAATCGAATTGAACAAAAATCATCAAGAATGTTGGAAGAATTTTTTTTTAATCATTTCCTGAATTCGATAAATTCGTCATTTTTTTTATTTTATGGAATTGGTAAAAAAAAATTGAAATTTGTCGAAAACGTTCCAAAAAAAGTTATTCATGATTATTTTCTCATTTGGCTAGAGTTTTTTTTTTTTATATTTAGTTTTTTCTCCTTCTTCTTTTTTTCTCAACAAATTTTGCCTTTCAAAGTAGACAATCTCATCCAAAGTGAGATAAGAATGACTAAAAACTTTTTTAAGAACATTTTCGATGTTTTTCTTACAGATTTTCTGAAGTGTGGAACTTTTTGATGACTCTAAAAATTTTCTTCCAACATTCTAGATGATTTTTCTTTAATTTGATGAGTATCCCAAGCAAATTTCGAAGAAATAACGCTGAATACAAATCTTCCGTCTCAAACATCAATTGATGTTTAAGGAGCAAAACCGTGCTTCTTCAATTTTCGATATAGCTTTGAACAGTCGGGAAAAACGGTCTAGCTGAACACATTGATTGATGTATCAAAGACATTCCACTAGATTAATGTGAACATACTGCGCAATCCATTATTTGCTAAACTATTATATTCTATATATTCCGTTACCGATTTCTTTTTCGAAAATTTCTAAGAATTACACAAGCGTGCCCAACACAATTCCAAGAAGAAGACGATGGCAGATAGGGCTAGACCGACTGCTAATAATTGGAAAGCAAATTTCAATTTGGCAAGTTTGACAGGTCGATACTCTGGTGAAGCTCGCTCGTCTTCCAAGGCTTGACGTTTAGCCTTAGGCGCAATAGTATTTTCCTTCCACCAAAAATCAGGTAATCCAGACTCAACTAGTCTCATCATCATGCTGTTAACGCGATCATGTAATGGCCAGTTGTCGCGAGTATGAAGATTCTCAAGTTCTGCATTCAATATTTCTCCCGAATGGTCCAAATCTAATAGAATGTACTTGGCCTCATACTCTCGCTTACTAATTGCGCATACACAATGGGGCTTATTCAATACAAGGTCAATACACTCTTCCTCCCGAACTTCTTTGAATCGACATGCTGGACAATTCTTCATAGCGAACGATGAAGTGCCCGTAGGAGCATACATTTCGTATCCCAATTCTTTCAATTCATGGATCGATTCGACAGCCTTGCCCCTTTCTCGTGTAGTGAGAAAAGCAGCAATTTTGCCCTGGAATACACCGTTACTAATTACCATGAAGATCAGCATAGTTGTGAAATAAATTCGGAATGAGTGATATCTAGCATCAGTTCGAATTGACGAATATATCAATAATCTTGTAATGTCCAATAGTGCGAAGCCAAAATTCCGGTTCTTGATTATCAGGAGTAGAAATAGGATAGACAGGGCAACAGATGATAGAATCAAGACTTCATTACTCCATAATCGCCGAATTTTCTGCAGAGTTGATACCTCTGCTTTCAATTTGACAACTGCAATCATCTCACCTCTCTTGTGAGGGTAGAGGAACGGTTTGCCCGGGAATGAATCGAGAGTACATGGGTAATTTATGGTGTCTGTCACTCCATCCAGTAAACAGGCCTTCATGTCATCGTTTCTCTCTATAAACTGGAATCTGGGTTTCGCGTTCAGAGCAAAAATTATCGATCGTAGACATTTCGATGTCACGTCAGGGTTATGGTGGAGCCATAAAACATAATTTCTATCCATATCCCAGCCAGGAGGTGGTTCTACACTTTGCATCGCCTTAATTGGGTATCCATTCAAAAACTTCGTTTTGTCGTAAGTTAAATGTTCGCAGGAAATATCTGAAAGTTAAGCGATAAGTTTGAACTTGGGGCTTTTAATTTATAACTACTTGGCAAACCCATTATTTTGTGGAAAGTTCCATGGATTTTTTTGTAATTAATCATGTGAGTTGGAGAATTATATTGTTTAATGAAACACTCGAATAATGTCATCAACATTAATGATTCGTTCAAGGGAGTCGATGAAAAAAGTTCGAAAACAATAAATTACTTACTTGCATCGAAAAGTTGATAGAAGATATTCAAATCACGCAGTCTTTTCATTCTTTTCCAGGGATGCGGTGCATAATCTGCGATTGGGTTCAGCGTGAGTAATCTTGATGTATTATCAATTGATTGAGCACAAATGTATATAGAATTGAGAATTTTCATTTGCCACATTGTACTCAGAACTTTGATTGAATTTCTACATGATGTTGTGTCCTTGCCGATAATGAAAAAGGGAACCATGTGATCCCACAATCTCGTGTTTTTTAATAACTCCACATTGGATTCCAATACAGATGGTGAATCTTCCATCAACACAATACTACTTGGCTTGAAATACGATGATGGATATTTAGAATAAAATTCATCATTTAGAGAATTATCAATTCGAATAAACGGTACTTTGTCACTGATTCCATCAACATTTCCGATAATAACAACTGGATTTGAAGAAATATCATTTTGGAAACAAGATTCTAGGATTGATTTCTGAAATGAAAAATCGAAATGAAAGATACTTGAATTCAATAGTTATCATGATGTGTGAAGATTCGCACGAATTTAAATTACAAACCATTGTTCTCTCACTACCAGAAACATTTTTCTTTTCCCATATTCTACCCAATCCCCCCACTCTAGCAATTGTCAGTATGAAGAAAGAAAAGTGGATTAGCATCATCTGCATTGTACTTTGGAGAATCCAAACCGTGAACGTTTATTCAGTGACAGCCACTACAATGATACTGACACTATTTGTACTCCGACGTCAGTTTTTATGCTTTTCAGATCACATTCGTCACATGTCCTCAACTTCCTGTATAACATTGAAGAAAACGTTATAATTTCCTGATGTTAAAGCCTGATTGCTTGCTGACACTCGTGTGTCATCGAGGGAACAGAAAATCTGTATCAAGTGGGGGAAAGTTTCACCCACACATTGAGTGTGGACAGTTGAATGTTTGCATACATTCGAGAAAGGTCATGAAATATAGAAATCTGCTTATTTCCCCTGGAAATGTCAAAATTGTATATTGCAGCATTTTCTATTTTGCCAACAATTTTTCTATAAAACCTATCCACCTTGAACTTTGCACGCAACTTTGCAGCTGAAATTCATTAAAAATTCAGTCAAAATTGTTATTCATTCTCTGAAGTTGAAAATCATCCGTCCTGTTTTCGCGTATTACTCAGGAGTGCATAAATCCATCATTCTCGTTTAAAAAAAACGATCATGAAAGTGGTTAGAACCTGTGTCAAACATAGAAACGCAATTAAATGATAAACTCTGTTATAAAAATTCAACGATTCTCCTAAAGTTGACTGAAGTATTCTTCATATGATAAAGTGAATGATCATCTTGATATTCTCTCATTGCAAATTGCGAATATTCATTCAGCGATTCCAATTAATTAGTCAGCAATGAGAAATTTTCGAGACCATTCTCCATGAGTTTCTCTTTTTATTTCCAACTAATATTTCTTTTTTTGAAACTTATCCATTTGATTATTCATCGACATGAATATGCATCATGTTGAATGATAAGTCTATTTCATGAATGAGGGTGCATGTATTTTCAAGAATTATTTGAAAATTCACTTCGTCCATGACTTTTTGCATCCTTGATATTCAGCGAGCATGGTCTATTTAATCATGGAGAAAAGTACTTTCATCTTTGTTGAATTGAAATTGTGAGGAGAATGAAGAATGAATCAATTGACTCAAGGAGAGAGCACTGTGTGTGAGAGAGCATTAGGGTGAAAAATGAAATCAATAAAACTCTGAGTCTACCTAAGTAGAAGTATTTTTTGGCCCCGAAAAGGGCCGATTGTCTTCCTCGATGAGTCAAATCGATTCAGGCTCTTCCTCCATGAATACAATGAGCAAGCTGAATGTCCTCAGGGATTTTGGTAACACTTTTAGCATGAATACTCCCTTCAAGCCGGTTTGTCGTCAGTACAACGCGAGCTGGGAGCTTAATTTTTTAAGCACAAACTCAAATTTGAAGTTACAAGTCTTACACGTAGAGATACGAGAAATCGGTAAGGGTAGTACAGAATCTTTGCTAATGGCTCCGCGTCGATCAACTCAGAATAACGATGATTTGAGACGAGAAAGCTTGTTGAATCCATTGTTGATAATCTGTTCATTTTAAGTGTTGAATAAATATATGTATTTCAATGTTTCTGATGTTCAATATTTCTTTCACTTCTTTTTACATTCCTCCTTTCCAATTAGAATTGTCTGTATGGATGAGGATGATAGATGCATTTGTTTTTATGTACATCAGTAATGACTGGAAATAATTTCTCATATTAACAGAGAACCCTTCTCGAATATTCATAGTAATAGCTTGGGAAACAAGTTTTTAAAAATACGTGAAAAAATAATTTTTCACTTTTGAATTATTATTTTCCTTCATAACTTGTCATCATTTTTTTTTTTTTTAAGAAAGATTTGTTATGTTCAATTGTTTCCTCAAAGCTCATAAGATTTATTTTCCCTGAATTTTAGTTATTCTATATGATTCCAAAGAGCCAGAATAACTGAATCCATGTAGAGAGAGACAAATAATTGGATGTGATAAATTCAACGCAATGATGATCGCGTACTTTGTCAAGAGATACTACTGCGTCTCCAGATTCCTTAAGTTTTCTTGATTGCATGGACGAGTCAAACCATGTTGGTTATTTCAAAAATTTGTGTAATTCCTGAAGAGACAATGCACTGAAACTCATTAATTTATTTTGAAGGAAAAGTAATGAAAAACCATATTCCACGCTATGTATCAATTTTTATTTCAGACAAAATAAATAGTGTGCATTTCTTTTTTGATTATACATCAGCGAAAAATCATACAAGAATTGAAATTGAAATTAATATGCAAGTACTCAATTTCCTCCGATTTATAGAATCGTGCGTAATCATTTATTCTAGTTGTGCTATAATCAGAGGAATTCAAGAATATCTAAAAATAGCATTCTTATAGAGAAAAATTTCACTCAATCATTGTTCTCTTATATTTGACATTACCGTACCATCCACGTCTATTTTTATTCGAATTGTAAATCAACAATAAATTCTTTTGGACATATATCAAGAAATGCTTTGTTGCGAGACAGCAGTGATGATTCTAGGTGACAAACTGCAAATCACATGGGATTATTGGATATACTGATGTTTTTGGAACCTTTCCTGAATTAATGTGAGCATACTGGAAAGGCAATCATTAATTGCAAAATTATTATAGTATCATGCTCTCGTGCACATGTTCTACTCTTGAGAATCTCTCAAAATTCCGGTGATTCTACAATAACGTGCGTTGTTGACGCAACTGCTACTGTGTTACGTCAAGTACATAAAAAAGTGGAGTAAAACTAAGCAGAAAAACAAAGCGAGGCGAGCGAGTATTCTGCTTTGCTTTGCTTCATTTCGCTTCGTATTACTTGCTTCGCTTTGCGCCGCTGCATTTGAATTTCTTTTGCGCATTCAACGCAATGCAGTCACAATTGCGTGAAAAACGCGCGATGTCCACCACAATTCCAACAATAAGACGATGGTAGGTAGAGTTAAACCGACTGTTAATAATTGAAAAGCGAATTTCAATTTGGCAAGCGTGATAGGTCGATACTGTGGTGAAGCCCACTCAGCTTCCATGGCTTCACGTTTCCCTTTAGGGGCAATTGTGTCTTTCTTCCACAAAAAATCAGGTAATCCAGACTCGACTAGTCTCATCATCATATTGTTAACGCGATCATGTAATGGCCTCGTCGTACGACAGTGAAGACTTACGAGTCCCGCATTCAATATTTCTTCAGAATGATCCAAATCTAATAGAATATACTTGGCCTCATAGGACCGTTTACTAATTGCGCATACATGATTAGGCTTATTTAATACAAGGTCAATACACTCTTTTTCCCGAACTTCTCTGAATTCACATAATGGACAACCCCCCTTAGCGAACTTTGAAGTTCCTATAGGAGCATACATTTTATATTCTAATTCTTTCAATTCACGGATCGATTCGACAGCTCTGCCTTTCTCTCGTGTAGTCAGAAATGCAGCAATCTTGCCTTGGAACACACCGTTACTAATTATCATAAAAATGAGCATGGTTGTGAAAAAAATTCGAAATGAGTGATATCTTGCATCGGTTCGAATTGATGTATATATCAATAGCCTGGTGATGTCCAATAGTGCCAATCCGAAATTCCGGTTTATTATGATCAGAATTAGAAATAGAATAAATAGAACAACAGCTGATAGAACCAAGACCTGATTGCTCCATAATTGTCGAATCTTCTGGAGAGCTGATACCTCTGCTTTCAATTTAACCACTGCGATCATCTCACCTCTTCTGTGAGGGAAGAGCAATGGTTTGTTCCGGAACGAGTCGAGAGTATATGCGTGGAGTATGGTGTCCGTAGTTCTCTTCAGGTAACGTTTCTTCATCGAATCGATACTCAATTCAACTTCAATCCTGCCACTTGCATTTAGTGCAATAATTATCGATCGTAGACATTACAATGTCACTTCAGGGTCCTGGGCGAGCCGTTCAAAATAATTACGTCCCAGCTCCCAGCCGAATGGTGAATACACATTTTTTACAGCTGTGATTGGGTATCCATTCAAATACTTTGTTTTGTCATAAATCAAATGTCGGCAGGAGATATCTGAAAATTGATCGTTCAGTATAACCTTGAGGATTGTTCTTCTATAATAAGGTGGCAGTCTCATTCCTTCTTGCTTGATTTGATTGATTCTTTTATTTATATCAGTCAGACAAATTGGGGAATTTCATTGTTGAGTGGAATACTGGAACAACGCATCAATATTCATGATTCTACCATTATTAAAAGGTATTGATAAAGATGAATTTCCGACAAATGAATTACTCACTGGCATCGAAATTTTGATGAAAGACATTTAAATTTGGCAGCCCTGCAATTCTTCTCCATGGATTAGGTGCATAATCCGCGATTGGATTCAATGTATACAATTTTGATGTATTGTTAATCGATTGGGCAAAAATGTAAATCGAATTGAGAATCTCCATTTTCCACATTGTAGTTAGAACGTTGATCAAGCTTTCACATGATGTTGTGTCCTTGCCGATAATGAAAAACGGAACCATGTGATCCCACAATCTCCTTTTTTTCAATAACTCCACATTGGATTCCAATACAGATGGTGAATCTTCCATCAACACAATAGTACTTGGCTTGAAATGCGATGGTGGATATTTAGAATGGAATTCTCCATTCAGGAAATTATCAATTCGAATAACCGGTACTTTGTCACTGATTCCATCAACATTTCCGATAATATCAACTGGATTCGAAGAAATGTCACTTTGGAAACAAGATTCTAGGATTGATTTCTGAAATGGAAAATCGAAATGAGAGATACTTGAATTCAATAGCTATAATGATTTGTGAAGATTCGCTCGAATTCAATTACAAACCATTGTTCTCTCACTAACAGAAACATTCTTCCATTCCCATATTCTACCCAATCCCCTCACTCTAGCAATTGTCAGTATGAAAAAATAAAAGTGGATTAGCATCATCTGCATTGTACTTTGGAGAATCCAAACCGTGAACGTTTATTCAGTGACAGCCACTGCAATGATACTGACATTCGTAATTTGAAATCTGTTTTCATCATTTTTTTTTATACTATATTTTTCACACGTCCGCGTCATATAGCGTCCTACAGAAAATCGAATACCACATTATAATTTTCTGATTCTAGAACCCGATTACTTGTTGGCACTATTGTGTCTTCAAGAAAATTAAACTTTTATATTAAGTAAAGGAAGGCTCCGTACGTATATTGAGGGGAGGTTAAGTATTTACGCTGCCGAGAAAGGTCATGAAGTGTAAAAATTGATTGTTTTCCCTAGCAACGTTAAATTTTATGTTTCAACGTTTTGAATTTTTTGAATGCAATTTCTGCAATTGCCCTACAAATTTCTCCATGAAACTTATTGACCTTTAACTTGGCACGCAACTTTGCAACTGAAATTGATCGCAAATTCAATCACAATTATTATCCCCCTTTTAACGTTGAAGATTATTGAAAAAACCTATTTCATTCGTTTCGTGTGCATGCGTTTTCAAAATTTCAGAATTTCATCATTTTCGTTGAAAAAAAGTTGAACATGAGAACGGTTATTTTCAGGTTCATATGCTGTTCGTAGAATCGCAATGAAATTATGATGTTTGTAAAATATTTCATGAATTTTCTCACAATTCTCTGAAGTATACTGCTCATAATAGGGAGCACCTATTTTCTTTATTTTTTATTAAGCTTTGAGACTCTTTTTAGAGTCCATTCAGCATAAGGGAGCAAATAGAAATCATCCTGATATCCTATATTTCAAATTACAAATATTTTAGTCAGCGCTTTGAATTAATTCGAAATTGAAGAATTCTCAGGCTATTCTTCATGAACTTTTTGCTCCATTTCCAACTGATATTTATTTATTTTTTATTTTTCCTTTTTATGATCAAAAATGTGCTATTATACACATGACTCTATTGCGTGAGTGAGGCTACATATATTGTAGAAAAGAATCTAAAAACTATCTCGTATAGAGTGTCAAACACGAGGTATATTTTTTTGATATTTTTTTATAAAATAGTACCCTCATTCACACAATACTCATCATACACATATGAGTCATATTTATATCGATTATGAAATAAAAAAAAACAAGCAACGGGAAGAAGCATTAGTTGGAAATGCAAAAAAAATTTATAAAAGATGACCTCAGAATTTCTCGAACTGTTATTAAGAGGTAACGGAAGACCTGGTAAATTTCAAATTTTCAAATTCATTGTTTAATGATAATTATGATTTTTTGCATTAAATATCAGTAGCATCGACTTGCTAATGTCCTTCCCCAGTCATTGCCACTCTCCTATCATAAAAATATTGATAAATATAGTCAAACAATTAGTTCAAAAATTCAATGCATACTATGGGTTCCGTTACCCCTTAATTAGTGATTATAGTTAACGATCAATGTAATTCTCAAATCTGGAATTAAATAATGGAGTCAGATTCATCTGAATCAATACTGTTATTGCATCTTCAAGTACAAACTGGAAATTTCCATTCTCCATATATTTTTTATATTTTTCGTATTTATGCGTAATGACATTCTATTTTTTCACCAAATCCATTGAATGAACGGTCACTAATTTACGGTTGAGTTCATTCGTATATAATGCTCATGTATTATTAATTGATAGCATGAAATGTAAATCGAATTGTGAATCCCCGTTTCCCACATTGTGGTCACAATATTTTTCGAATTTTCATATGATGTTGGGTTCTTGCCAAAAATGAAAAACAGAACCCCATGATCCCACAATTGTATTCTTCAATAACTTTAGATTGAGTTTCATTACAAGCGGTAAATCTTTCATTAACACAATCCTGCCCGGTTTGAAATATGTCCACCATTTGGAAAATTATCAATTGAGTAGTGAAGAGGTAAAACAGGATAAATCGACTTATCTTTGAGGTCATTTCGAAAAAAATACCTTGGAAACTAAGCGAGATAAAGAAGAAAAGAGACTTATCTTGTTTTACCTCTTCACTATTGAATTAAATTGAACGATACTTCATCACTACATTCATTGAAATTTCCGGAAATAACAACTGGTCTAGAAGGAATATGACTTTTGAACGAGAAACATCAAATTGTTTTTAGAAATATTAAATCCAAATTGAAGAATATTGATGTCAACAATTATTAGGGTTGGTGAAGATTGGGTTAAATTTATTTGAGGATCATGGCCCTTCCACTAGCAAAAATATCTTTCATTTTTCATATTCTTCCCAATCAGTTTGTATCAACAATTAGAAGAACAAATTGAAACCAATAGATTGCCACCATTCGTATTGTCTGTTACAAAATTAAAACTGCAAATGTTCAGTACAAACGATTGCAAAGAAACTGACATTATTTGCACTTTGGCATGAACTTTTTCGATAAAATGTTTGATATACATTAAAAAATGCGTTCCTTTGGAAAAATTATACATATTCACTAGGTTGTGTACTGTACATGAAGATTGGAAAAATTATACATATTCACTAGGTTGTGTACTGTACATGAGGATGGAACATGACGTATCAATTCCATTCGATAATTAATTCAGACACGTGGCCAATCCATCATTGTAATTGCAATTGTCATACGTTTTTCGCTGATACTCACCAGCTTCGAACTTTAAACGCAGCTCCGCTATTGTTATTGAATTTTTATTATGAAAAATGGATGAGGAAACAAATCCATTTGGGGGGTGAGTGGAGGATACCATCAAAATATTCGACTTCCAACATTTTTGCCCAATGAACCGAGAGAAAAAATAGTTATTTCCAACACTTGTACAATACAGCTTCGCGGAAAATCGATATTGAATCGAGGACAAGATGAGTGATGCAGGTGATGCAATAGATATCGATAGTGGAAATTTCTTGCGCTTTTTCGGTTTTGCAGGGAAATCCAACAATGTTATACCTATAGGTATTAAAGAAATTAGTCCAATTTATGAAAAGACAATGCATCAATTCAGTATTTAAAAAAATGACGCTCTTTTTTCGAGGATATGTGAAAATTTTTATTTGAGAAAAAATCATATACATTGTTCCTTCCTGACTATACATCAACGTAAAATTACAAGAGAAATGATTTCAAAGAAGTAAACACACGTGCTTCATTTCCTCCAATTTATGAAATAGTGCGTAATTAGATGCTAATCGAATTGAACAAAAATCATCAAGAATGTTGGAAAAAATTTTTTTTATCATTATTTGCTAAACTATTATATTCTATATTGTCCGTTACCGATTTCTTTCTTGAAAATTTCTAAGAATTACACAAGCGTGCCCAACATAATTCCACGAAGAAGACGATGGTGGATAGGGTTAGACCGACTGCTAATAATTGAAAAGCAAATTGCAATTTAGCAAGTGTGACAGGTCGATACTCTGGTGAAGCTCGCTCGTCTTCCAAGGCTTGACGTTTAGCCTTAGGCGCAATAGTATCTTCCTTCCACCAAAAATCAGGTAATCCAGACTCAACTAGTCTCATCATCATGCTGTTAACGCGATCATGTAATGGCCAGTTTTCGCGAGTATGAAGATTCTCAAGTTCTGCATTCAATATTTCTCCCGAATGGTCCAAATCTAATAGAATGTACTCGGCCTCATAGTCCCGTTTATTAATTGCGCATACACAATGGGGCTTATTCAATACAAGGTCAATACATTCTTCCTCCCCAACTTCGTTGAATTGACATGCTGGACAATTCTTCATGGCGAACGATATAGTGTCTGTAGGAGCATACATTTCGTATCCCAATTCTTTCAATTCATGGATCGATTCGACAGCCTTGCCCCTTTCTCGCGTAGTGAGAAAAGCAGCAATTTTGCCCTGGAATACACCGTTACTAATTATCATGAAGATCAGCATAGTTGTGAAATAAATTCGGAATGAGTGATATCTAGCATCAGTGCGAATTGACGAATATATCAATAATCTTGTGATGTCCAACATTGCGAAGCCAAAATTCCGGTTCTTGATGATCAGGAGTAGAAATAGGATAGACAGGGCAACAGATGATAGAAGCAAGACTTCATTACTCCATAATCGTCGAATCTTCTGCAGAGTTGATACCTCTGCTTTCAATTTGACAACTGCAATCATCTCACCTCTCTTGTGAGGGAAGAGGAATGGGCTGCCCGAGAATGAATCGAGAGTAGATGGGTAATTCACGGTGTCTGTCACTCCTTGCAGTAAAGAGTCCTCCATCGTACCGTAATCATCTACAAACTCAAAGATGGCTTTCGCGTTCAGAGCAAAAATTATCGATCGTAGACATTTCGATGTCACGTCAGGGTTATGGTATAACCATGAAGAACTAGCTTCCAATTGGAATTCAGGACGTATTTCTACAGTTTGCATCACCTTGATTGGGTATCCATTCAAAAACTTTGTTTTGTCGTAAGTTAAATGTACGCAGGAAATATCTGAAAATTAAGCGATAAGTTTGAGCTTGTGGCTTTTAATTTATAACTACTTGGCAATTCCATTTTTTTGTGGAAAGTTCCATGGATTTTTTTGGAATTAATCAGGTGAGTTGGAGAATCCTATTGTTCAATGAAACTCTCGAACAGTTTCATCAATATTAATGATTCGTTCAAGGGAGTCGATGAAAAGAGTTCGAAAACAATAAATTACTTACTTGCATCGAAAAGTTGATAAAAGATATTCAAATCACGCCGTCTTTTTATTCTTTTCCAGGGATGCGGTGCATAATCTGCGATTGGGTTCAGCGTGAGTAATCTTGATGTATTATCAATTGATTGAGCACAAATGTATATAGAATTGAGAATTTCCATTTGCCACATTGTACTCAGAACTTTGATTGAATTTCTACATGATGTTGTGTCCTTGCCGATAATGAAAAAGGGAACCATGTGATCCCACAATCTCGTGTTTTTTAATAACTCCACATTGGATTCCAATACAGATGGTGAATCTTCCATCAACACAATACTACTTGGCTTGAAATACGATGATGGATATTTAGAATAAAATTCATCATTTAGAGAATTATCAATTCGAATAAACGGTACTTTGTCACTGATTCCATCAACATTTCCGATAATAACAACTGGATTCGAAGAAATATCATTTTGGAAACAAGATTCTAGGATTGATTTCTGAAATGAAAAATCGAAATGAAAGATACTTGAATTCAATAGTTATCATGATGTGTGAAGATTCGCACGAATTTAAATTACAAACCATTGTTCTCTCACTACCAGAAACATTTTTCTTTTCCCATATTCTACCCAATCCCCTCACTCTAGCAATTGTCAGTATGAAGAAAGAAAAGTGGATTAGCATCATCTGCATTGTACTTTGGAGAATCCAAACCGTGAACGTTTATTCAGTGACAGCCACTGCAATGATACTGACACTATTTGTACTCCGACGTCAGTTTTTATGCTTTTCAGATCACATTCGTCACATGTCCTCAACTTCCTGTATAACATTGAAGAAAACGTTATAATTTCCTGATGCTAAAGCCTGATTGCTTGCTGACACTCGTGTGTCATCGAGGGAACAGAAAATCTGTATCAAGTGGGGGAAAGTTTCAACCACGCATTGATTGTGGACAGTTGAATGTATGTATACATTCGAGAAAGGCCATGAAATATAGAAATCTGCTTGTTCCCCTGGAAATGTCAAAATTGTATATTGCAGCGTTTTCTATTTTGCCAACAATTTTTCTATAAAACCTATTCACCTTGAACTTTGCACGCAACTTTGCAGCTGAAATTCATTAAAAATTCAGTCAAAATTGTTATTCATTCTCTGAAGTTGAAAATCATCCGTCCTGTGTTCGTGTGATACTCAGGAGTGCAGAAATCCATCATTCTCGTTAAAAAAAAAACGATCATGAAAGTGGTCGAAACCTGTGTCAAACATAGAAACGCAATTAAATGATAAACTCTGTTAAAAAAATTCAACGATTCTCCTAAAGTTGACTGAAGTATTCTTCATATGATAAAGTGAATGATCATCTTGATATTCTCTCATTGCAAATTGCGAATATTCATTCAGCGATTCCAATTAATTAGTCAGCAATGAGAAATTTTCGAGACCATTCTCCATGAGTTTCTCTTTTTATTTCCAACTAATATTTCTTTTTTTGAAACTTATCCATTTTATTATTTATCGACATGAATATGCATCATGTTGAATGATAAGTCTATTTCATGAATGAGGGTGCATGTATTTTCAAGAATTATTTGAAAATTCACTTCGTCCATGACTTTTTGCATCCTTGATATTCAGCGAGCATGGTCTATTTAATCATGGAGAAAAGTACTTTCATCTTTGTTGAATTGAAATTGTGAGGGGAATGAAGAATGAATCAATTGACTCAAGGAGAAAGCACTGTGTGCTTTTTCGTTTTGATATTTTCAATCTTTTTCATTAGGGTGAAAAATGAAATCAATAAAACTCTGAGTCTACCTAAGTAGAAGTACTTTTTGGCCCTGAAAAGGGCCGATTGTCTTCCTCGATGAGTCAAATCGATTCAGGCTCTTCCTCCATGAATACAATGAGCAAGCTGAATGTGCTCAGGGATTTTGGTAACACTTTTAGCATGAATACTCCCTTCAAGCCAGTTTGTCGTCAGTACAACGTGAGCTGGGAGCTTAATTTTTTAAGCACAAACTCAAATTTGAAGTTACAAGTCTTACACGTAGAGATACGAGAAATCGGTAAGGGTAGTACAGAATCTTTGCTAATGGCTCCGCGTCGATCAACTCAAAATAACGATGATTTAAGACGAGAAAGCTTGTTGAATCCATTGCTGATAATCTGTTCATTTTAAGTGTTGAATAAATATATGTATTTTAATGTTTCTGATGTTCAATATTTCTTTCACTTCTTTTTACATTCCTTCTTTCCAATTAGAATTGTCTGTATGGATGAGGATGATAGATGCATTTGTTTTTATGTACATCAGTAATGGCTGAGAATAATTTTTCATATTAACAGAGAACCCTTCTCGAATATTCATAGTAATAGCTTGGGAAACAAGTTTTTAAAAATACGTGAAAAAATAATTTTTCACTTTTGAATTATTATTTTCCTTCATAACTTGTCATCATTTTTTTTTTTTTAAGAAAGATTTGTTATGTTCAATTTTTTCCTCAAAGCTCATAAGATTTATTTTTCCTGAATTTTAGTTATTCTATATGATTCCAAAGAGCCAGAATAACTGAATCCATGTAGAGAGAGAGACAAATAATTGGATGTGATAAATTCAACGCAATGATGATCGCGTACTTTGTCAAGAGATACTACTGCGTCTCCAGATTCCTTAAGTTTTCTTGATTGCATGGAGGAGTCAAACCATGTTGGTTATTCCAAAAATTCATGTAATTCCTGAAGAGACAATGCACTGAAACCTATTAATTTATTTCGAAGGAAAAGTAATGAAAAACCATATTCCACGCTATGTATCAATTTTTATTTCAGACAAAATAAATAGTGTACATTTCTTTTTTGAATATACATCAGCGAAAAACCATACAAGAATTGAAATTGAAATTAATATGCAAGTACTCAATTTCCTCCGATTTATAGAATCGTGCGTAATCATTTATTCCAGTTGTGCTATAATCAGAGGAATCCAAGAATATCTAAAAATAGCATTTTTATAGAGAAAAATTTCACTGAATCATTGTTCTTTTATATTTGACATTACCGTACCATCCACGTCCATTTGTATTCGAATTGTAAATCAACAATAAATTTCTTTTGGACACATATCAAGAAATGCTTTGTTGCGAGACAGCAGTGATAATTCTAGGTGACAAACTGCAAATCACATGGGATTATTGAAAATACTGATATTTTTGGAACATTTCCCGGATTAATGTGAGCATACTGGAAAGCCAATCACTAATTGCAAAATTATTATAGTATTATGTTCTCGTGCACATGTTCTACTCTTGAGAATCTCTCAAAATTCCGGTGATTTTACAATAACGTGCGTTGCTGACGCAACTGCTACTGTGTTGCGTCAAGTACATAAAAAAGTGGAGTGAAACTAAGCAGAAAAACAAAGCGAGGCGAGCGACTGTTCTGCTTTGCTTTGCTTCATTTCGCTTCGTATTACTTGCTTCGCTTTGTGCCGCTGCATTTGAATTTCTTTTGCGCATTCAACGCAATGCAGTCACAATTGCGTGGAAAACGCGCGATGTCCATCTCAATTCCAACAATAAGACGATGGTAGCCAGAGTTAAACCGACTGTTAATAATTGAAAAGCGAATTTCAATTTGGCAAGCGTGATAGGTCGATACTGTGGTGAAGCCCACTCAGCTTCCATGGCTTCACGTTTCCCTTTAGGGGCAATTGTGTCTTTCTTCCACAAAAAATCAGATATTCCAGATTGGACTAGTCTCATCATCATATTGTTAACACGATCATGTAATGGCCAGTTCGTACGACAGTGAAGACTCATGAGTTCCGCATTCAATATTTCTTCAGAATGATCCAAATTTAATAGAATATACTTCATCTCATAGAGCCGTTTACTAATTACGCATGCATGCTTAGACTTATTCAATACAAGATCAATACACTCTTCACTCTGAACTTCTTTAAATTCACATAATGGACAGCCTTTCAGAGCGAATATTCTAGTACCTATAGGAACGTACATTTCATATCCCAATTCTTTCAATTCACGAATAGATTCGACAGCTTTGACTTTCTCTCGTGTAGTCAGAAATGCAGCAATCTTGCCTTGGAACACACCGTTACTAATTATCATAAAAATGAGCATGGTTGTGAAAAAAATTCGAAAGGAGTGATATCTTGCATCGGTTCGAATTGATGTATATATCAATAGCCTGGTGAGGTCCAATAGTGCCAACCCGAAATTCCGGTTTATTATGATCAGAATTAGAAATAGAATAAATAGAACAACAGCTGATAGAACCAAGACCTGATTGCTCCATAATCGTCGAATCTTCTGGAGAGTTGATACCTCTGCTTTTAATTTGACCACTGTGGTCATCTCACCTCTTTTGTGAGGAAAGAGCAATGGTTTGTACCGGAACGAGTCGAGAGTATATGCGTTGATTATGGTGTCTGTAGTTCCCTTCAGGTAACGTTTCATCATCGAATCGTCACTGAATTCAACTTCAAACCTGCCACTTGCATTTAGTGCAATAATTATCGATCGTAGACATTGCAGTGACACGTCAGGATCCTGTGCGAGCTGTTCAAAATAATTCCGTCCCAACTCCCAACCAACAGATGAAAATACTTTTTTTACAGCTGTAATTGGGTATCCATTTAAAACCTTTGTCTTGTCATAAATCAAATGTCTGCAGGAAATATCTGAAAACCGATCGATAACTATGAACTTGAGGATTGTTCTTCTATAATAAGGTGGCAGTCTCATTCTTTCTTGCTTGATTTGATGGATTTTTTTATTTATATCAGTCAGACAAATTAGGGAATTTCATTGTTCAGTAGAATACCGGAACAACGCATCAATATTCATGATTGTACGGGAATTATTAAAAGGTATTGATAAAGATGAATTTCAGACAAATGAATTACTCACTGGCATCGAAATTTTGATGAAAGACATTTAAATTTGGCAGCCCTGCAATTCTTCTCCATGGATCAGGTGCATAATCAGCGATTGGGTTCAATGTATACAATTTTGATGTATTGTTAATCGATTGGGTACAAATGTATATCGAATTGAGAATCTCCATTTTCCACATTGTAGTTAGAACGTTGATCGAGTTTTCACATGATGTTGTATTCTTACCGATAATGACAAACGGAACCATGTGATCCCACAATCTCGTCTTTCTCAATAACTCTGGATTGGATTTCAATACAGATAGTGAATCTTCCTTCAACACAATAATACTGGGTTTAAAATTCGATAATTTACGTTCACGATATCGTGTATCATTCGCAAAATTGTTGATTTGAATAGCCGATACTTTATCAGTAATTCCATTAAAATCTCCGAGAATAATGACTGAACTAGAAGAACTGTGATTTTCATGACAGCATTCTAGAATCGTTCTCTGAAAAATAAAATTCCAATGGGAGACGCTTTGATTTAACAGTTATTGTAATTGATGATTCAGTTGAATTTAATTACTAACCATTGCCCTTTCACTACTAGAAATATCTTTCGATTTCCATACTTTGCCCAATCCTTCCGCTCTAGCAATGGCAAAAATGAAAAAGAACAAGTGGATTAGCATCAGCTGCATTGTTCTCTGAAGAATCAAAACTGTGAACATCTATTTAGCGCCCGCCACTGCAATGATACTGACACTATTCGTACTTCGACATCAGTTTTTGAATCATTTCCGCACTACAAAGAGAACGTTACATTTTTCTGATTTCAAAGTCCATTTCTTGCTAGCACTAGTATTCCACCGAAGAAATAGGAAGTTTTTTTTTCAGGTGAGAGAAAGGTTCAAGCACTTATTGTTGAATAGTTAACTGTCTGTATTGAAGTGAAAGGTCACGAAGTATGGGAATCTATTTGTTTCCCCTAGCAACGTGAAAAGTGTCTATTCCATCATTTTTCAATGCAATTTTTGCAATTGCCCCACGGTTTCCCTCATGAGAACTATTGACCTTGAACTTTGCGCGCTTTGCAACGGAAATTCATGAAAAATTCAACTGAAATTGTTATTGATTTTCTGAAGTTGAAAACGACTGAAGAGGACGATCCATTCGCACTGTGTTCGCGTGTTTTCAGAATATACGAAATCCATCATTTTCGTTCGAAAAAATAACTTACAAATTGTTATCCTCTAAATATGTGTCAGGAGAGTATTATGTCTATACAACACAGGTAAATGTTAACACCGGACATTTCAACACAAAAATTCAACGCAAAAAACTTCAACAAAGGAAAATTGTACATATGTACTATCAACAACAATAACAATAACCGATTCGTTTATATTCTGAAATTAAATTATGGCTTTATTGTTTGATATTAGATTAAAGATTTAAAGTAGTAAACAAAATTTTCTTACAATATTACATTCTTCTTTCAACAATAATTTCACATTGCGATTTTCTTTAAAAGTTTTTTGTTTTTTTTATTTACAATTATAATTTTCCGTCAAATTTTGATATGAACGTGTTTTGTAATGAATTTGTTTGTGTAGAAAATGTGTGTTTAATTTTTTTGTGTTATTTTGACATGTAACCGTGTCCAATTTGAAAAACTGAAGTCGTCTTAGGCTCTTTCTCTAAGAATATGACGAGCAAGCTGAATATCCTTGGGCATGATTGTAACTCTCTTAGCATGGACAATTTACGATATCAGTTTCATTTGGAAAATAAATTTGGACTAGTACACAATACATTGTTGTACCTGCAATGATTCAATGTTCTCCAATGATACTTATCAACCTGAAACTTGTGCTAATAAACCCATCTTTGGGTTTCTAATGCAATAAAAAAAAAAAACCTGAAACTTTGCACGTGACCCCATTGCTATTATTGAATTTTTATTGTGAAAAATGGACGAGGAAGCAGATTCATTTGGATTGCATGCAAACGACCTTGACTTTGATTCTTCTTATTCCTTTTGGCTATATCCCCATGGAGGGGCAAGTGCCATCTTGACTTTGATTTTGATAATTTTTGCTAGATGAAATTGTTACGTATGGACTTTTCCAGATTGTCTTACACTGCTGTGAGAAACTGTCCACACGCTTCTCCAACTATCACCTTTGAAGATATTCGCTGCTCCCTCGACTAGCCCATTAACGGTGAGCTCACGGGTGGATCCACTCGCAGTTTCGGGATATTGAAGGATGATTGGCGGGAATTTCACATTGATAAGAATCGATACTGGTTCAATAACGATATAATATTTCTCCGTAAAATAGGAATCGTACAAGGGTAAGAAAGCCCCTTAATGTATTTAATGTATTAAGTATAAGAAAATATTATTTTAACGAACTAAGCCAAAATGAAGGTTTGGTGGCGAAATTTACATGATATTCATTATGTAAATATACATTTAATGTATTAAGTATAAGAAAATATTATTTTACTGATATCGAAGTTTTTCATTCAATTATTATTTTTGAACATTCGAGATTTATTTTATCAATAAATTGAATTTTCACTCGAATCGGATATTGTGCTCTTAAAAACGTACTTTTTTTTCTCATTTGTCAATAACTTGGACACATCGCGTGGAACAATATCAATTTATGTACGAAAAAAATGAGAAGAAGCGAAGAAAAAAACTCAATAAATCTCATACGGATTAAATGAAAATTCAATGATACTCATCTAGCGTTGAATTCTCCGAAAAAAATCACCCACAGTAGTGGCAACAACCTTTAAAACAAAACACAGTTTTGATGTTTCATTGCAGACAACTAAAATTATACTGGCCTAGAGAAGGCTCCTGTGGTTGATCTACCCAATTTGCCATCTCCTTAAGACCGTTGGTCTCTGTTTATCTTGTGTTTTTCACACCAACTGTCTCTATCACAAAATTATCGATTATTTCATTATCTCTTCATCTCTCATCAAGTTCCCTCTCTCTTTCTTCAATGAAAACAATAATACTTTACTCTATTTAAATCAAATTATTATTCTTCTTATATTTCAGAAGTTAAAATTTAAAGAAAATGATGAAATAATCTCATCGATCTGTTGGAAACAATGAAATTACTCCGAGCTATTTCACTCGAAGTAAAATATTCAACAATCATATTTTAAATTTTTTTAAATCAAATTATCATATTATTATTGTCAATGCGACAGTGGAACCTAGATATGGCAAAAAAAATATCAAAAAATTCGAATTCTAAATATTGAAAATAAATACTTTTAGTTGGCCGAGCTCTGCCCCCCCCCCCCCCCATTTACCGTAAAATCTCTAAAAATTATAGAAGCGTGCCCACAATAATTCCGAGAAAAAAACAATTGTGGCTAGGGTTAGACCGGCTGCTAATAATTGAAAAGCAAATTTCAATTTGGGAAGTGTGACTGGTCGATACTCTGGTGAAGCTCGCTGGTCTTCCACGGCTTGATGTTTAGCCTTAGGCACAATAGTGTCTTTTTTCCACAAAAAATCAGGTAATCCAGACTCAACAAGCCTCATCATCATGCTGTTAACGCGATCATGTAATGGCCAGTTTTTGCGAGTATGAATATTCTCAAGTTCTGCATTCAATATTTCTCCCGAATGGTCCAAATCTAATAGAATGTACTTGGCCTCATACACTCGTTTACTAATTGCGCATACACAATGGGGCTTATTCAATACAAGGTCAATACACTCTTCCTCCCGAACTTCTTTGAATTGACATTTTGGACAATTCTTCATGGCGAACGCTGAAGTGCCCGTAGGAGCATACATTTCGTATCCCAATTCTTTCAATTGATGGATCGATTTGACAGCCTTGCCTCTTTCTCGTGTAGTCAGAAATGCAGCAATTTTGCCTTGAAATACACCGTTACTAATTATCATGAAGATTAACATTGTCGTGAAATAAATCCGGAATGAATGATATCTAGCATTAGTTCTAATTGAAGAATATACCAATAACCTTGTGATATCCAATAGTGCCAAGCCAAAATTCCGGCTCTTTATGATCAGGATTAAAAATAAAATAGAGAGGACAACCGCTGATAGAATCAAGACCTCATTACTCCATAATCGCCGAATCTTCTGCAGAGTTGATACCTCTCCTTTCAATTTGACTATTGCAATCATCTCACCTCTCTTGTGAGGGAAGAGAAATGGTCCGCCCCGTAACGAATGGAGAGTACATGGGTAAATCAGAATGTCTGTACTTCCTTCCAGTAAACGTTTTACTGTTGAATTGTGGCTAAATTCAAATTCAAACCTACCACTTGCGTTCAGAGCAATAATTATCGATTGTAGACATTTCCATGTCACATCAGGGGGCTTGATAACTGCTTTGAAATAATTTTTTCCTAACTTCAAGGTGCGAGATGCCGTTTTCTTCACAGCTGTGATTGGGTATCCATTCAAAACCTTCGTTTTATCGTAAATCAAATTTACGCAGGAAATATCTGAAAATGGAACAACAATTATAAACTTGAGGATATTCTTATTCATAATCACTTTGTGCTCTTATTTTTTCTGTCGAAGATTCAATTGATCTTCTTATTTGAATCAAACAACATATGAATATTTAGGATCCCATGCTAATTTTTCAAAGGTGTTCATAGAAAAAAGCATATGGAAATAGTTCCATAAGGGGCCGTCCATAAATTACGTCACACGAATTTGGAGATTCTTAGACTATCCTCCCCTTTGTCACATTCTGCTACATTTCCATCCCCCCCCCCCCCCCCCCCCCCCCATTATCACTTTTATACCTCATGATTAAAAAAATGTAGTTACACTCATAAATTAACAGTAGTAGAACATGAAGGAGGGATTCCGGGTCGAATAAGCTAAGACAGTAGAGTTATAAGCAAATAAAATCTTGCCGAAACATTCTGAACATAATAGTTGTTGTTGCAAAAACCATAATGAAATATTTGTAAATAAATAAATAAATTTAGGAACTAACTTTTTAATTATGAAAAACGAGATTATTTATAGAAAAAGAAATCGAATTTTTTTGCCGACAATTGATAACTTGAAATTTTTCTCGGTACATTTTTTTTATCAATATTTTCAGGTTAAAATAATAACAGCATAAAATCTGAACAGTCTATTTCAAAGTTTTTCAATTTTTCAGATTTGACTTTGGTCATCGCAAATTCCAAGACTCTCATATTTTCATATTTTATGAATAGCCCCCAATGAAAATAATAAATGACTCACTTGCATCGAAATTCTGACCAAAGACATTTGAATCATCCAGTTCTTCAATTCTCTTCCAGGGATATGGTGCATAATTTGCTATTGGGTTCAGTGTATATAATGCTGGTGTATTATTAATTGATTGAGCGCAAATGTATATAGAATTAACAATCTCCATTTTCCACATTGTAGTCAGAATGTTTTTCGAATTTTCACATGATGTAGTGTCCTTGCCGATGGTGAAAAACGGAACCATATGATCCCACAATTTTGTCTTTTTCAATAGCTTTACATTGGCTCTCAACACAACTGGTGAATCTTCCATTAACACAACTGCACTCGGTTTGAAATGCGATTGTGAATATTTAGAATAGAATTCACCATTTAAAAAATTATCAATTCGAATAACCGGTACTTTGTCACTGATTCCATCAAAATTTCCGAAAATAACAACTGGATTCGAAGGAATTTCATTTTGGAAACAAGATTTTAGGATTGTTTTCTGAAATGAAAAATCACAATGAAAGATACTTGAATTCAATAGTTATCATGATTGATGAATATTCGCTTGAATTTAATTACAAACCATTATTCCCTCACTAACAGAAACATCTGTCAATTTCCATATTTTGTCCAATCCTTTCACTCCAGCAATTGCTAGAATGAAAAAGGAATAGTGAACTAGCATCATCTGTATTGTACTTTAAAAAATCCAAACTGTGAACGTCTATTCAGCGCCAGCCGTTGCAACGATACTGACACTATTTGTACTTCGATATCAGTTTTTATCATTTTCAGGTCACATTCGTCACATATCCTCAATTTTCTGTATACAATTGAAGAAAACGTTATAATTTCCTGATTTTAGAACCAGATTGCTTGCTGGCACTAGTGTGCCACCGAGGAAACAGAAAATCTGTATCAGGTGGGGGAAAGCTTCAAGCACACATTGATGAGCAGTTGACTTTACATATTGTCGATAAAGGTCATGAAGTGCGGAAATCTGTTTGTTTTCCCTAGCAACGCTGAAATTTTCCACTTCCATATTTTGTATTTTTTAACGATTTTTTCCATCAAATCTGCTGTCCTTGAACTTTGCGCGTGACTTGGCAACTGAAAATCATAAAAAATTCCATGAAAATTGTTATTCATTCGCTGCAGTTGAAAATCATTTATACTGTGTTTACGTGTTTCTCAGAAACTCAAAAATCGATCATTTTCGTTAACAAAAATTTAACATAAAAATGGTTATGTTTAGAACATAAATCATTCAGAGATCTTCGTTAATCAATTGAATCGTCAGGATTTTAGCATATTATTATTACAAAAATAAATTATGTTATTTTTTAGTTATAAAAATTGTCTTCCTGCAAATTGGGTACCCAAAAGTGGCGCCAAACACGCCCACAAATTGAATAGACATATGGTTACAAAATGCGATGTGTTTGCTTTGAAGTCTCGCGATTCAGGTGTGTGATTTTCAGAGAAGAAGCTCCCCTTCCCCAACAATGTTGAAGTCCTCACTTTCATTGAGGTGGAAAAACTGCGATTGAATGATAATTGTCGGTTAATAAAAATTAAAAAATGATGACATATGATATAATAGTTCCCGAATTCCCACAAGGTAGAGTCTACTGTGATAGACCATTTGGTAGAGTTTTGAGGAAAGAGCTGACTCGGTAGAGAAACCTGAATTATTACTATGAATGAATACGCTGGGTTTATAATGCCGACAATAAAATGAATGACTGCTCTATTATCCTCAATTATGAGTGAAGATGTTCAGATCATATTAGGTATAGTTTACAAATTGACTCATCAACGTTCAATAATTTGGTGGCCCTGAAAAGGGCCGATTGTTTATGAAGGTCCTTTCTTTATTTGGAACTGGTATACTTGGTAACAGCCTTTGTTCCTTCACTAACCGCGTGTTTTGCTAGTTCTCCAGGTAGGAGCAGACGAACAGCAGTCTGGATTTCTCGAGATGTTATTGTTGAGCGCTTGTTATAATGAGCCAATCTTGAAGACTCGGCAGCAATTCTCTCAAAGATATCGTTGACGAAGGAATTCATGATGCTCATCGCCTTGCTGGAAACGCCAGTGTCTGGATGAACTTGCTTTAATACTTTGTAGATGTAAATAGCATAGCTCTCCTTCCTTTTCCGTTTCTTCTTCTTGTCGGTTTTCGTGATATTTTTCTGGGCTTTACCAGCCTTCTTGACGGCTTTTCCACTAGCTTTGGGTGGCATTGTATAGTCAGTTGAAGTAAACTGTACTGTAACGCTGTAGGTCGGAGTCACAGTGTCGTTGCCAATTTTTCAATTTCAATTTCAAAGGTTTTTATTGTATTATTTTTATATACATGTCAATTTTTTACAATGTATGTGTGTATATTTTATGTGTTATACATTTGATACCTGCCATTTGGCTTAACTCAAGTGTGTAATGAATATTGCGTGTTTATGTATTTGTAATAACTGTGGGGCCTTTCGAGATCAGTGCGTTAGAGTAAAAATTTAAAAAAAACTGATTAATATTTAAAAAAAACTGATTAATATTGGAGTGTCGTTGCCAAGAACGGCGCGTTTGTATATTTAGCCTGACGTCTCAGGCGCCGAGCCAATTAGAGAGCCGCTAGGTGTATGACTCAGCATATTGACACGGCGCCACTATCGTCTGATGCTATATATTACCACGTCGACGCTCCAAATTCATATTCACACTTCAGTATTTGCTGAAGTAAGTTAGTTTCATTACAACAATAACAAACATGTCCGGTCGAGGCAAGGGAGGGAAAGTGAAGGCCAAGTCTAAGACTCGTTCCAACAGAGCTGGACTTCAGTTCCCTGTTGGTCGTATTCATCGACTTCTTCGTAAGGGAAACTATGCTGAGCGCGTTGGAGCTGGAGCTCCCGTCTACTTAGCTGCAGTGATGGAGTATCTGGCTGCCGAAGTTCTTGAGTTAGCAGGAAATGCTGCTCGTGATAATAAAAAGACTAGGATCATCCCCAGACATCTTCAACTTGCAATCCGTAATGACGAGGAGTTGAACAAGTTGTTATCTGGAGTCACCATCGCTCAAGGTGGTGTTCTTCCAAATATTCAGGCAGTGCTTCTTCCCAAGAAGACAGAGAAAAGCAGTTCTTAATTGGACTTCCGCAACAACAATCGGCCCTTTTTAGGGCCAAAAATTTTTCAAACGTTAATTCTCAAATTCACTGATTTCATTCTGATTCAAGACATCCCTCCTGCTCAATTATTTCCCATCAGAAGAATAGATTCATATGCTATGATTCATTTATCAAAATCGATGATAACTAGATATTGAAACGATCTGATCTAATCAATTTAATCATTCAATCATAATATTAATTAATAATAATATGTATAAGTTGAATTGAAAGGAAGACAAATGGATAATAAGATTAGATTCGAATCAAGCTAGGAATATTACTAATTCAAAGTCAAAATTTTATACGAGACGAGACAATTAACGAAGATCATGTCATTAATGGTAATTCTTTAATTTTCAATTTGTGAATGATAAATAATTTTGACATCAAACTAATCAAAGTTAATGAATGTTCAAACCTTAATAATAAATAACTTGTTATTATAGGCGCATCGACTGAAGTAACTCATGTTTCCTTTTGAATGTGTATCAATCGAGCCGCAAGCAATTCTTTCGCTACTGCTATAATAAAAGGGGCCATAAACTTTATGGCTCAATAGACCGTAGGTAGAAAGAGTAATGAAATCAAAAGAATAGACCTCAATTACCTGAAATTCAACTTTAATGAATACTAGGCCCGGGCATGTTTCAGGTAGTCGAGAGCACGTCGTTTTAATCTCATTACCTCTCCTTGTACCTGTGACCAGTCCGGCCCTTTTTGTCCACATCTTTTTTCGTAGCCCTCAAGATTATCTTCAAGAAAAGATCAGAGCAAGAAAGACACATCTCCATTGATTTGTGAGATATTTCTCTCGCTCTCCGATTAGTCAAACCGTGCGGAAACTAAGTGAGATGAGACTCTTTTGTTCTGATCCATTTTTTAGTTCTTGAAATTTTCTATAGAAAAGGATTTGAAGAGAATTGCACTCTCACACTGAATTTTCACCATATTTTGGGAAAAAGGAGTACTCAAATCTATCTGTCGAGAAATTTGAAAAACAGTTCTCTTAAAAAATAAAATCCCCAGTTGTAGTTCCGACTGACGGAGAATCACCTATGTTATTTCATATCAGTCCAGATATTCAGTGATACAGTTTTTTACGGAACAGTTCAAAACTGGTATTTCTTACTGATTATCAAGGGGGAATCGGACGGATCCAGGTAACGGAATTAATGATCGGCATTATTCGCACAAATTAAGGCCGGCAATACGCTGAGTACGGAGAACACGATTTGCTCGCGCCTGATGAATACTATGTTTTTCAGAACATAAATATTATAAATCATGAACCGAATGAAAATTATTTTTTAGAAACTGGAAATAGCTAATGTCAATATGTCTAATTTTAATAATTTGAAGTAATGAATCAAGCATTTAAAATTGAGTCTCTCTATATTGGACAGATTGTTGGCCCTGAAAAGGGCCGATTGTGTCGATGCAATAGTTAAGAAAACTTATGCTCTTTCTCCGCGGATACGACGAGCTAATTGGATGTCCTTAGGCATAATGGTGACTCTCTTTGCGTGGATTGCACAAAGGTTGGTATCTTCGAAAAGACCTACGAGGTAAGCCTCGCTGGCTTCCTGAAGAGCCATGACTGCAGAACTCTGGAATCTTAGATCAGTTTTGAAGTCCTGAGCGATCTCACGAACGAGTCGCTGGAACGGCAATTTGCGTATGAGAAGTTCAGTGCTCTTCTGGTAACGACGAATTTCACGAAGGGCTACGGTTCCTGGCCTATAACGATGGGGCTTCTTGACTCCTCCAGTGGCGGGTGCACTCTTGCGAGCGGCTTTGGTTGCCAGTTGTTTACGTGGAGCTTTGCCTCCAGTAGACTTACGAGCAGTTTGTTTGGTACGAGCCATGCTGTCAAAACTTCGTTGCTTCGATTCACACAACGAATATAATTATCATGTGAGTGCGCTCCCTTTATATATCTGCGCCACTTACTCTGATTGGTTGGAACGCTCAGAGTGAGAGAGAGAGACGTCGCTGATTCTTGATTGGACGATTTTTAAAGAGTGGGGGTAAGCCATGACAGATTCCTATATAACCGCAACGGAATCCGAAAAATAACATCATTGTTCGGTGAACAAGCATTGGTGTGACAAGTATACATTGTTAAACTTCTAAAATGACTGGTCGCGGTAAAGGAGGAAAGGGATTGGGCAAAGGAGGAGCTAAGCGTCATCGCAAAGTTCTTCGTGATAATATCCAGGGAATCACCAAACCAGCAATTCGTCGTCTCGCTCGCCGTGGCGGTGTCAAACGTATATCTGGTCTTATTTACGAAGAAACTCGTGGAGTTCTTAAGGTATTCCTTGAGAATGTCATCCGTGATGCAGTTACTTACACTGAACACGCCAAGAGGAAAACAGTTACGGCTATGGACGTAGTTTATGCATTGAAACGCCAAGGACGTACTCTTTATGGATTTGGAGGTTAAGCATATCTCCCATATTTGGACAAAAAAAACGGCCCTTTTCAGGGCCATCACATATTTCCAACGTTGAAATTCAATTTGTTATAATAATCTCATCACATTACATTATCCAATTGGAGTGCATTGAATAAAAAAATCATTATTGAATCGAGTACGTGGCGAATATTGTTACTTGACGACACTACATTAAGTCTTTTATTATTAGATTGATTCACAAATTGATCAACCACCATATAGACTTTTACAATTGAACAGAAAAATTGAAATACATCACTTTCTTCTACTTAGCAGGCAATCTTATTGAATTAATACCACTAGTCATCCCCATTCTCTTTGTACTTCTGCTTTTTCTATTTACTATAATTAATTAGATAATATACGAATTATAGATACGCCTTGCAAGACTTAATTACATTATAGATAAACCAGCAGATAATTGGAATTATGCATGGCATCACTTCGAAAATTGTTTTGTACAATTATCGATTTTGAAGAAACATGAATTTGATCACTACTAAATAATGAATAAAAATTATGGAAATTAATAAAGAAAAGGAATAAGGTTAATCTTTCTTCAACGAACTAATTATTGATATACTCCCATATTATTAATTTTTAGAATTTGCTTTGGAAGCCAAAGGTGAATTACTACGTTTGAGATCATTATTGGCCCTGAAAAGGGCCTTTTTAGTTATATCAACGGATGTTATTTTGAGTTCTTCAGATTCATTTCTTCGCTGCTGCTGGCTTCTTGGCTGCTGTTTTTGCCTTAGGAGCTGAAGCTTTCTTTGGCTTGGGTGACTTGGGCTTGGCAGTTGGTACTTTGGTAGCTTTCTTAGCTTTAGGGCTCTTTGATTTCGCTGCTGCTTCTGCTTTTGGTTTAGCTGCTTTCTTCTCAGCCGCGGGTTTCTTGACTGCAGCTTTTTTAGGAGCTGCTTCCTTCTTCGGTTTAGCTTTAGCAGCGTCTGTTTTCTTCGCTGCTGGCTTCTTGACTGCAGCTTTCTTCAGACCTCCATCTTTCTTGGCAGCAGTGGACTTGGGTTTTGCTTTCGTAGCTTCACTTTTCTTTACTGCAAGTTTGAATGATCCAGAAGCACCCTTTCCCTTAGTTTGTACTAAAGTTCCATTGGTTACTGCTGATTTCAAGTACTTCTTAATGAAGAGAGCGAGTTTCTCAGTGTCAAGCTTGTAAGTAGTAGCGATGTATTTTTTAATGGCTTGGAGTGATGATCCATTGCGTTCAGCTAATGTCTTGATGGCTGCGTTAACCATATCAGCTGTGCTTGGATGATTTGGCTTGGCCTTAGGATTCTTAGCCTTTGCTGCTTTCTTAGCTGTCTCAGCTTTTGCAGGTGTTGTTGCTGGCGATGACGCCACAGCTACTGGGGATGCTGACTTGTCGGCCATTTTGTTTTCAGTATTATGATGAATACAAGATTAGAAATTGAAGCTTCTTCAGAGAACTTGTTCTGTAAAGTGAGCACCGCCATCTTTGGTCAGCTGTGTACCAAGCTAAGCGCGGACCATGAAGAGAGGCTTGCTGGAAACTATACCCAAACTTCGAGATTCTCATCCTAGAAATGGTATTTTCGTTATTATAAATTTGCATTTTTTGCATTAATAATGCAACAATTTTGAAATCCTTTATGTTCAATAGTGTAAACTGATGTTCGATGATTTGAAGAAATGGCAGAGAGACATACTTAAAAACAAAACATCTGGTGGAAATTGGAAAAATCTGACTCATTCGCATTCATTGTCAGGGTCATTGCTTTGTTTAAATATTAATAAATCATTGAATTTGCTAGTAATCGAAGTGGAAATTGATTCTGTTTATGGAATAGATTCCATGAAATTTGAAATCTGTGAAATATCGATAAAAATCTTTTTTTGAATATTTTTTTTGAAATTCTTCATCAGTCAGCTTCGATCAACTCAAATTTTTAAAGGTTGGAGGTGAGAAACCATGTTGAATCTATTGTTGATGAAATTTTCACTTCTTCAAAGCCAAATCTTAATCAATTATCTGAATTTTTCCATTATTTTCTAATTTTTGCATTCTTAGAAAATTTTATTCTGTTGTTGTGGAAAGTTCCGTCTGTGTGGACGCATAATACATGGGTTTGAGTGCAATAAATCAGTGCGAATCATCAGAAAATCAATCATAATTGAAAGAATTTTACTAAATTATACTACTTGTTTTCGACATTCTTTTCTTTCTTTTTCTTCAAATGAATGACGAATTCGGAAACTTCATTTTCATTAACTGAAAGGAGGGAAGAGGTCATATCCTAAATTTTAGGACTTAGAATCAGGCAATTGATTAATGGAATAGAATGAATTCCATGCAATCAGTGATGAAAGAGATCAATAGCATTAACCCTCTGTGTACCTGTCACTCAATAGTTGTTTCGGAGAAATTGTCCCCAAGGCTGTTTAGAAAAGAGATTTGAACAAAAATTGAACAGTTTTTGATTCAAATAATGAAGAATCTTTTGTTGAAATTTGAACTTATTTCGAGGTTCAGTTTTCAAGAAAAGAAAATTTGAACTTACGAGTTTTACACATAGAGATTCCAAGGGAGTGGTAAAATTCTTGAAATCTGAAAAACTGGACCCAAACCACGAATTAGAGTCCCTTGATGTAGTGTCAATATTCACTAACATCCCAAAAGAGTTGGTGTTACAGATAGTTGAAAATGACTGGGTTAGAATATCAAAAATGACCAAACTAGCGAAGCACCGCTGTCTCTGAATTTTCAATTCAGAGAATATCTCTAAGATAAACTGTGAACATGAGATAACTTTTCAGAGTCTTAAGGTAGTAGTAGTTGAATAGGGGTTCATCTTGAACATGATTTCTTGCATTCTATTGAATGAGCTGATTCCACTCTATATGTCTGCCAAACTTTGAATTGATTCCCCGTGTACTTTGAGCGTAATCAATAATAATGTAGCATTACACTTATAGTGATATCTCGAGAATGCTTCATCTTACAAAAAAAGCTATAATGACATTTTCTCTTCCCCATTCAATTTCTTCGCTTCCCCATTACAAACTTTTTTTCCTCACATCAATATTTTAGGAGTTATTATTGCGTTCGAACACAAAATACTCTATTTTCAATCATTTAGTTTTCAACCATTTATTCGGATTTTCCTTAAAAGAGATGAACCGCCTCTTTCGTAGTCTATTGCTATAGTTAATTTTCATTTTTATTGTTCCATGCTTTTGGACTGTACATTCGAATTAGTGATTTTCTTTGTTATGAAGATGTTAGGAATGTTTCTAGTTCTTTCATCTTTAATAGTTACTCGTGACTACCTTCTTGGAAATGATTGAAATCCATCATTGAATGGGTATTAATCTCTATCAGTCTAAATCGTTTGCATCTATATTATACAATAATAGATGTTGGCAATATTTTTTTGGAAACTTGATAAATTAAATAATTTAGAATTTGAAATTTCGAGATTATACGTTTTGAAAATTTGATGGCCCTGAAAAGGGCCGATTGATTTTTGATTAGTTATTTACGAGCTGCTTTTTTCTGTCTTCTTTGGAAGTAAAACTGCTTGTATGTTGGGAAGAACACCACCTTGAGCAATGGTTACTCCAGATAGAAGTTTGTTCAACTCCTCGTCGTTACGAATAGCAAGCTGAAGATGTCTTGGTATGATTCTTGTCTTCTTATTGTCACGGGCAGCATTGCCTGCCAACTCGAGAACTTCAGCAGCCAGATATTCCATCACTGCAGCCAGGTAGACAGGCGCTCCAGCTCCTACACGCTCAGCATAATTTCCTTTACGGAGAAGTCGGTGAATACGACCAACAGGAAATTGAAGACCTGCTCGATTAGAGCGAGTCTTGGATTTGGCCTTAACTTTGCCACCTTTACCACGACCAGACATAATGATTCGGTTTAGATGATTATTAACGCTACGAAAGTCGCAGCAGAATTATTCTTTTCGGCCCCCGGCGCCGGTTTATATAGCTCCAGACGTACGTGGCGCCGAGCCAATGAGAGAGCGCCACTCAGAAGCACGACAAAGGCGCCTCCTAATTGGATCGGCACCGCTGACGTCTAGTGTAATATAAAAACACGCTTACTGAGTGCGCAGCACAATTCTTCAGAGTTGCTTCGAGTATCTCTATTGATATCATCAAGTACTTCTACCATGCCACCCAAAGCAAGTGGAAAAGCTGTTAAGAAGGCTGGTAAAGCCCAGAAGAACATTACCAAAACCGACAAGAAGAAGAAACGCAAGAGGAAGGAGAGCTATGCTATCTATATCTACAAAGTATTGAAGCAAGTTCATCCTGACACTGGAGTCTCAAGTAAAGCTATGAGCATCATGAACTCCTTCGTCAATGACATCTTTGAGCGTATTGCTGCTGAAGCTTCACGTTTGGCTCATTACAACAAGCGGTCGACCATTACCTCTCGGGAAATCCAAACAGCTGTTCGTCTGCTTCTCCCAGGAGAATTGGCTAAGCACGCTGTGAGCGAAGGAACAAAGGCAGTTACAAAATACACGAGCTCTAAGTAATTTCGACATTCAATTGATCAATCGGCCCTTTTCAGGGCCACCAGATTATAAAACGTTGGTTAATAATAGTATTTGCAAGTATTGATCGATCAACTATAACATATCATGTCACCTCATCCTTGAGAATCCTCCAAAGCATCGCAGCAGTATAAATTGTCTATTGATAATTGAGCAAATGCGAAACTTGAAGTTTTTGTTGAAAATTTCAAAACATCATTCTATGATTGAGTTCAAAATTAACTGATTGCTTAGAATCCCAAAATTCAAATTATGATCTATGTAAACCAGTCTCGTAAGTAATCTCCAATGATAATTAAATTATGGGAAGAAAATCAATTATGCATTGAATGAATAGTTATTTATAATAATGTAATTAGAGAGGTTATATATTGTACAACCGAGAGAAATGTAACCATTTCATTTTTTTTAAGATATGTGTACAAAGATATCGCTTAGGGAGAATAATGTTTATCAATCTCATCTCTTCCTTCCTCCGCCTAAATTCATAAATATTCCAATCTCCAAACGATTATCAACTTATATTTCACCGGGATTTCAAGAAAAAGAGACAAAAAAACTGATCATATTTTATTTGGAAAATATTCAATGAGTTACTTTTTACAATAGTCTAGTTATTCCATTCAACTAGAGCTTTTCGACGTTATTTTGACTCATTTGAAAAAAACGAAGAAATGTTTTGCGGAAAGAATGATTCATATTTTTTAAGAATCAACAACAGAACACCAATTAGTCGCCCATAGTAATAGTTCGAACAAGAGGCTCCCATCGTGATAACTGCCGCAATAACAGCTTTGCATTATTGGCACATACTCCCAAGTTAAAACTTCAGCAGGCTTTGGTATATAATGCACACTGCTTTAACTGCAGTCATGATCAATAAAGAAGCATTCAGGGTGTGAATCTATGAATGCCATTGTTAATTTGATTTCAACTTAGTCATCAAGAGGTCAGTTCAGATTAATGAATCTCTATTATTCATTGTACTTATTCCTCTTGTTGAATGTAGCGTAGAGATAAAAAGGGTGTCATGCATTAAGGTAGCAAATTGATGAAATTAATCATTCTCATTTTATTGAATGATATTATGCAAGTAATGAGTATTCTGCGTTTGAATGATTTTGTGGCCCTGAAAAGGGCCGATTGATTATGTTTATTTGACGAGGTACGTTTTTAACCTCCAAATCCGTAGAGAGTGCGTCCTTGACGTTTCAATGCATAGACTACGTCCATAGCAGTGACAGTCTTCCTCTTGGCGTGTTCTGTGTAAGTAACTGCATCACGGATAACATTCTCAAGGAACACTTTCAGTACACCACGAGTTTCTTCGTAGATCAAGCCAGAAATACGTTTGACACCGCCACGACGAGCAAGTCGGCGAATTGCTGGTTTTGTGATACCCTGAATGTTGTCACGAAGAACTTTACGATGGCGCTTGGCTCCTCCTTTTCCCAATCCCTTTCCTCCCTTTCCGCGACCAGTCATAATGACAATTCAATAATATACGTGTGATACACAACTGCTTGTTCAGAGAACAATGATGTTCCTCTATCATTGCGTTGGGGTTTTATAGGCGTTCGCAATGGCATCTCCCCACTCTTTAGGAATTATCCAATCAGGAAGCAGTGATGTCTCTCTCTCCCACTACGAGCGTTTTGGCCAATCGCAGAGTAGGTAGCGCAGATATATAAAGGGAGCGCATTTTCCCAAAAGTCACATTCGTTGGAGACTTTCATACAACGAAACTTTGACGTCATGGCTCGTATAGTCGTACTAAGGAAAGCTTTGACACGGGGAACGTTAGGAGCTAGGTTGCCCCACCACTATGTTTTCCCATATGAGTCCGGCTCCCCCACCCTAACGTTCCTCGTGTCAAAGCTTTCCTTATTACGACTATACCAAGCAAACTGCTCGTAAGTCGACTGGAGGTAAAGCTCCACGCAAACAACTGGCAACTAAAGCCGCTCGTAAGAGTGCGCCTGCTACAGGAGGAGTTAAGAAGCCCCATCGATACAGGCCCGGAACAGTAGCTCTTCGTGAAATTCGTCGTTACCAGAAAAGTACAGAACTTCTCATCCGTAAATTGCCGTTCCAACGCCTTGTCCGTGAGATTGCTCAGGATTTCAAAACTGATTTGAGATTCCAAAGCTCAGCAGTTATGGCTCTTCAGGAGGCTAGCGAGGCTTACCTTGTTGGTCTATTTGAAGACACTAATCTCTGTGCTATTCATGCCAAGAGAGTAACCATCATGCCCAAGGACATCCAGTTGGCTCGTCGCATTCGTGGAGAAAGAGCATAAGTTTTTATCAACTTAGACAACTTAACAATCGGCCCTTTTCAGGGCCAAAAATTTTTTCTTGCTGAAAAACTCGAATTTATAGCTTCAATTTATTGTAGTCTGATTTAATTCAATTATATTGTGAGTAATTATTTCGTTACAACAATATTCATTTCATTGATTTAACTCGACGTCTATTTATCGTTTTAGTTGATTCGATAACCCATAAATTGCGATAAGATTTTAAATGTATTAGTGTTAAAGTAATTACGAACGAATCGAATTTTATTAATTCATATGTCAACATCTTCTGACGATATTCTTTCCTCTGATACTTGAAAATTGAATCATCAATACAATTGACTCATCGAATAATGACCCTGGCTATTGGTACAATGGAAACAGAGCGTGGAAGTAACATCCCACGATAAACTCATAATAAGCAAACCTACTCTACATTGCAGGGAAAAAGACACCTTTAAATAAAATGATTGTAAATTGATAATGTAATTGTGACTTATTATTTTTTTAAATTAACAAAAAGATATATGGACGTTAAATATCCAAAGTATTCTTTCGAAGTAAAAAAATAGTAATCATTAACTATTTCATTATGTTGAAATTACTTATTGAAAAAAAGACAAGTATTTAAAAGAGCTCTCTCCTTTTCAAATTGTATTAATAGCTAGGGCAAGAATCAATTGCATAGCTTAGCCTTTGATTCATTTTGTGGTGTCACGTTGAAGTAAGACCAATTCAAGCTATGACTCATTTCTCTAATAAATTTCAGTCATATTGGTCACAAAAGTAGCATTAGATCAATTTCATCATCAATTAGCAGTTATTATTCATTACAGGTTGATCTTATTAGCCCCAGTCTTTGACAGGACTTTTTTTGGTCACTTTTTATTAGTTCTCAATTCTGTGGGATAAATCTCAAGATGTTCATTTCCAAACTTGAATTTCTTTCCAATTTGGAAATTGTCTTCTATTTTTATCTCATAATAATAAGAACTATAGTATCGTAAAAGAGAATATTGAATTTCTACGTTATGAATAATTGTTGGCCCTGAAAAGGGCCGATTGATGTCTAGCGTTTAATAAATAAAAATCTCTCAAATATGATCTCCATGCTCATTTCTTTTGAGCAACAGTTTTTTTAGTAGCTGACTTCGCTTTAGACGCAGTAGCTATCTTGGGTTTCGGCGCTTTTGGCTTAGTAGTTGGTCCTTTCGTTGCTTTTTTCGCCTTGGACGGGCTCTTAGCTTTGACAACCTTATCAGCCTTAGGCTTAACAGCTTTTTCAACTTCTGCCTTCTTCACCACCTTTTTAGGTGAAGCTTCTTTTTTACCCTTGGCTTTAGTCTCACTTTTCTTCACGGGTTTCTTCACTGCAGCTTTCTTCGGTGACGTTTCCTTCGATGCAGCCTTCACTTTGGGCTTGGCCTTGACTTCGGTTTTCTTTACAGCAAGCTTGAAAGATCCAGAAGCACCTTTTCCTTTAGTTTGCACCAAAGTTCCAGCAGTAACTGCCGTTTTCAAGTATCTCCTGATGAAAATCGCGTGCTTTTCAGCATCCACCTTGTAATTGGCACCGACATATTTCTTAATCGCTTGAAGTGACGATCCATTGCGTTCGGCTAATGCTTTGATTGCAGCATTGACCATGTCGGCCGTACTCGGATGATCCGGCTTTGGTTTAGAATTCTTAGCTTTAGCTGGTTTCTTAACCGCCGCTGGCTTCACTGAAGCTACTTCGGACGTCGTCGTCGTAGCGACTGATGCTGTTTCGTCGACCATTTTGTTGATGTGAGTCAAATTGACACTGCGAAAGTATCACCGAAATTAAGATGAGTAAATTCTCAGATAATTCGTTCCGTAGAATGAAACCCTATTGCTGGAAATGCGCCCCCTAACAATAAAGCGCGGACTATGGAGAGAGGCCGGTCCGTGTGATCCTTTGAAATTCACCGCTCCTCTGCCACCAACGTCATTATCTCCGTGATATTCGCAGCGTTTTCACCAGCATTTCGTTACTAATGAAAGGAGTAAAAGAATTGGGTAAAGTTTATGAATGTATAATTGTGTTAATAAGCCATGGGATTGATGAATGTGTCAATCGACAATTGAAGAGTCAGAGGATTACTTGGGTGCAGGCTCTGAGTGTCATGGTCTTAACTCCATTAAAACTTCGATAAAATGACAAATTATTGATTTTATCTTGAGAATTAATTTTTATGGGAGAGCAAAAAGGTAATTCCATCGAGAGAATCAATGGGCTTAGTCGTAAATCGACGCAAAATATTTTTTTTTAGGTAAATAATTCGGCAATAGGGATCAATTCATCGAGTGTATCCATAACGTACGAGAAATATAATAAACTATCGACTCAATAATCGGCCAAGGTTGAAAATTATTTTTCGGTAGATAAAAAAGAATTTTGAACTCGATAAATTCTGTAAGAAAAGAAAGTGCAACTATTTATTTGTTCTGAGTCTTTTTTTTTCGTGTAAAATTTGCAGCCTTTATGAAGTATTTCGTGATAAATCCTTCTAAACCTCACATTTTCTAAGTTATTCTCGAAATAATGAAGACATGATACCTGGACTTTCTACTTTTCATAACTTCTTTACGGAATTTATCAATTGTGATTGATTGAAATTCATTCGTAACTCGATCCTCACAAAATAAAATAGAGTAGTTCTATCTGATCCCAATCCTCAATTATCCCTGCTATCAATCATTTTCAAGTGATAAACAGGAAAAAATGATTGAGAATGTATGCAGCATTGAAGAATCTCGAGTTACATCAGCCCATTCACCAGAAATTTTTTAATCAAATTTGAATTTCATTACATTACACGTTATCTGTAAACATGCGCGATATGGTAGAGGAAGTTGTGGATAATGAAAACTGACATCGAATGTTTTAATCACGTTTTCCTCTATTCTCCAGTATTAATATCAGAAGGAATTCGATGAAAATTTATCGATGAACTCATCCAGTAATGAAGAAGTAAAACACGACAAATCAACTTATCTTCGTGATTTTGCCATAATCCTTTCTCGTAGGAAATTCCAAGAGCTATAAAGAAAGCCTCAGGGCGATAAGGGCGTATCTACAATGGTTTCGGAGATATTTTCGGGAAACTATGGAAAGAAAAAAATAGACGCATCCTGTCCTACTTCTTCACTACTGGATTAACCATAGTTTTAATAATTTTGTTATTATTTGGTGAAGCAAACATTCCTCAAATTTTCATTGCCCTCGTTACCTCATAATTTCTCTAATATTTCACAAAGGGAACCCTTTCCAACCTGGCTATTGATTATTTTTAAATTGCCAAGCTCATGGCACTTCCATAATTTCAAAAATAATGATAAAAGAAAAAGAAACTTTAAGTTATCAAATAGCTGAAAAATTTTCAATTTCACATAAACTACGATAGTTAAAAAAAATATGCTGATAACGAACTACCGATTATTTCAAATGCAAACTCAAACCCAATGACCTTGATCAATAAATTACGCTCGAGCGAATACTATCAGTTTATCAAATTTGGCAGTGACGTCATCATGATAGTGCATTCAAGTAAATTCGAGTACTCAATTTTTTTTTAATCTCACTCCCGCGTATGAATTCACACGTAGCAATTATTTCCAGAATATTTCGGTAACGACAAGATTTGAGTAAATTTACCAAAAAACCTCTTTTGTAGCCTCTAAAATTCTCTAAAAAAAAGATAGAAGAAGATATTCGTGGAAGAAAATGCGATAATTTTTATTCAATTAATTCTCCCCTTTTAAAAATATGAAGTTCTTTATTTCATTTTTTCCCTAATTTATGTCGTCGCCTTAGAATTAAAGGGGCGTAAGTGATATGCTAATGCACAGCACTTATGTTACTTTATTACTAAGATGACAATGTTATGAAGATCTCAGACACTAAGCGAGATAGAACGATTTTGTCCCAAAATATTCTAATGGGAAACTTCAAGAGCTAAAAAAAAAAATTTTGAGCAAAATCGCTCCATCTCACTTAGTTTTCGAGATTATTCTTGAAAAATCGATGTAATCAAATCGCCTCTTTTATAAAACTCTACAGTTGTCTTCTTTTTCGAATGAGCGCTGACTGCTGGCAGCTGTGAGCCAAGTATTATATAGTCAGTGTGTTGCGCGTAGTCACACAGTTCGGACTGTCGATGTTAATCCAACCTAACAAAACACGGATACCCTGTTCCATAGTACCGTCAAAAATTTATTTGAAAAGTTTGGTTACTTCGAGTTAATTGAGATAAATGGTACAATGGATAATTCAACAAAATACGAAAATCCGAGTCCTCGATTAACAGCAAATCCATTCAGCAGACTAATTTTCTGGTGAGTTGTTTTCTTCAGCGATTTTAACATGCGAAAAATCGAATGATAATATTCACGGTTAAGTGCTTCATACTATATCCTCGTGAAAAATGAAGAAAGGAAAAATTACATGTTTTCATTGACACAACGAATATTTGTTGCACGGAAACTTTCATTGTCATTAAAACGATAACAAAGGATTGTTCCTGTGGAGTCATGTGTCAGTTCTCGTGACTTGTCTATAGCTCAAATTGATCCGTTTCAATTGATACTATAATTGACGTAATGCACGTTGACAGAAAAAAACATAATCAAATAATATATATTGTCTCATCATTTATATGAGATGGGATGAAATCGCGTGGTCATTGATGATAGTAAATTGAGCAATGCTTCGGGAGATTTATGACATAATTCATTTCATGGTAACTAATTGGGTGATACAAAGTTTAGCTCAATGTTGTGCTTGAAGTATTTTTTAAAATTGAATTCCCTCTTTCTTGAGTGATTACAAGAAATGTCAGAAGCGAAGGGATAGAATGAAATGTTTTTGTCGTTTGTTTATGAACAATATCTCGGAAACTAAGCGAGATAGGTAAAGTTTTCTCAGAACCTTTTTGTAGCTCTCATTTTTCCCTACAAAAAAGGATTTTATGGAAATTTAGCCATCTCACTTGGTTTTCAAGATATTCTGAATAAAATGTTTGCGAAAAATGAACTTATTCTGTTTTACTTCTTCGCTACTAAAAGATGTGATGGTCTCGAGTCGTTTTTTTTTGGGATAACTGGAGAACTGAAGACGAAACGAGGATCTTTTTGTAGGGCTGATTGTGCTCTTCAGAAAAGGTATCCATGAAAATTTTTGTATTTGTCTGGCATTTCAAGATATCTCCAAAAAACTCGGAATGGAAATCGATTCCTTCAGCTCTTCGGTACAGTTGCATTTTATTTTGATGATGATTACGTTATCTCTCGAGGAAGTAACAATTTCTACATGCATCGATTTCCTCATGCTGAGTCTCTCGTTAAGAATGTGGAATCGTGAGCTTTACAGAAATTTTCAGAGCGATCCAACTAATTTTTTCAATTACTTAAAATTTGAAGAAAATACGAAAATTTTGGGAAACTGTTCAAATTAGCTTTCTGTAAATATCTCAGAATCTAGTAGAATTAGAAGAATTTTCATCGAGACCTTTTTGATAACTCTGATTCTACTCCACAAAACGGATTCCAGTAAATATGTACATTAAGGGGCCTTTTGAAGGCTGCTAATGCACATATTTACCAAATAGGCTCCTAATGCCTATTTCCATTTTTAAAATTTCCATATTTTTTCCCAATTCCGAAATCTTCCCTTAAAAAACGATGATCCCATGAGTTACGATGGTATCGTGGGATACCTCGGATATCATAAAACCAAAGATAAATTGAATTTGATTTTTTTAAGGTGGCTCAGACCCTTATTCCAATATGGTAAAAAAAACGATTTGGGGGTGAAAACTTTGCACAATGCACTGCCATCTGATTTGAGCGAACCACTGGGAAATGCACTCGAAAAAAACTGGAAAATCGAGCAAGATAAAGCCCGAATTGAAGAAAGAGAACCACAATTATTCACAGCAATAAGGAAAACATTTATGTGGTCGTATATTTATTTTGGTTTCTGGATTCTTTTATGCACATTTCTGAGGTAAAAAATAATCCATAAAAACAAAGCTATTACAACTGAATTTGCATTTATAAATAAATTACAACTAATCTCATGTTTCTACAGAGTATTGCAACCTTACACATTGGGTCTTCTTATCAGCTACTTCGCTCCTTTTTCAACGATAACAACCGAAGAAGCTTATATGTATGCATCAGGTGTTATTTTAATGGCAATTGCCATTGCATTAATTGATCACCACATGAACATGGGACAATTGGAAATGGGAATGAGATTGAGAATAGCTAGCTCCTCATTAATTTATAGAAAGGTAAATATTTGAGTGTCAATAATCAATTTCAGCTATTTATTTTTTCTCACTGGACAATAAAACATTTGATAAGCTAAAGCAAATAGAAAGAGATAAGATAATTTTACTCTTTCAGTATTTTGAGAATATTTCGGAATGTAAAGGAGATAGAGCAATTTTCATTGAGATCTTTTTCGTTCGTCTCGATTTTCTTCAGAAAAAAAGTTTTCATGAAAATTTCTCCATTTCCCTCACTTTTATAGATATTCAGTGAAATGAAAGGCGGTTTCTTAGACAATCAGCTTATCTCTGAGTTAATAACCAAATTACTTCTTTACTCTCACAATCTCAGAATATTTAATCGATTCCTCATCATTCCAGATATTGAAACTTTCAAGATCAGCAGCTAATAAAACAGCGGGTGGGCTAATAATTAATTTATTATCAAACGACGTTGCAAGGTTCGATCAAGTTTTTGTGTTTCTTCATTATATCTGGATAATGCCAATACAAGGTGCAGCGATAGCCTATTTAATTTGGCAGAACGTGCAAATAGCATCGCTGGCTGGTATATTCTTGATAACCATCCAAACAATACCACTCCAGGGCTACTTGGGTAAATGGACATCAAAATTGCGTGCAAAAATAGCGATTCGCACAGATGAACGTGTCAGACTAATGAGTGAAATCATCACCGGTGTTCAGGTCATCAAAATGTACACGTGGGAGAAGCCATTCCAGGAGCTAGTCGCCTTTGCCCGTAAATATGAGATCGATGTCCTGACAGTAACATCATACTTACGTGGATTTAATCGGGCAACGTTCGTATTCACCGAACGCACAACATTATTTTTTACAATAATGGCTTATGTCCTATTGGGAAACACAATATCGGCTGATAAAGTATTTTCAATGGCACAATACTTCAATCGCCTGCAGTGCACAATGGCAATTTTTTATCCGATGGCAATTGCCTTTGCATCAGAGGCATCAGTAACAATTAAGAGGCTCGAGAATTTTTTATCGCTGGATGAAAATAAACCACTGCCATTAGAACAATCGCCGAATGAGAAAATTGGTATTAAGATTAAGGAGATTGATGCATCCTGGAATCAGGACACAATTGTCAATACTCTGCATGACATTAACGTGACGATAAAGTATGGAACATTGTGTGCACTAGTTGGTCCAGTTGGTTCTGGTAAAAGTTCACTGTTGCAATTGATTCTTGGTGAACTGCGAGGTACTCGGGGCCATGTTGCAATAGGCGGGAAGATATCATATGCTAGCCAGGAACCCTGGCTCTTCGCTGGCACCGTCAGAAACAATATTCTTTTCGGTCAGCCTTACGATGAGCTGCGATATCGCCAGGTTATTCGTGCATGTGCATTGCTGAAGGACTTTATTCAACTGCCCCAAGGCGATAAGACCATTGTTGGAGAACGAGGTGCATCATTGAGCGGTGGACAGAGGGCGAGAATTAATTTAGCAAGAGCTGTTTACAGGAAAGCCGATATTTATCTTTTCGATGATCCACTCTCTGCTGTTGATACGCATGTCGGCAAGAGCTTGTTCGAGGGGTGCCTGAAGGAGTACCTTGCCGACAAATCGAGGATCCTTGTTACTCATCAAGTGCAGTACCTGAAGGACGTTGATTACATCGTCATGCTGAATAATGGAGTCGTTGAAAAGCAAGGAACTTTCGGAGAGTTTGATAAGCAGGACTTCAAACTACTGAATGAGACTGCTAATGAGGAGGAAAAGGAGCAGCTAGATGAGAGAATGAGTCCAGTTTCAGAGATCTCCTTCCTTTCTGGCGACATTGAAGAGCAGGAAGAAGAGCCGCAGGAAACTGAGGAACTTATGGAGAAGGGAAAAATATCCAAGGCACTTTTTTGGAAGTATTTCAGGGCTGGGAATACATACTGTGGGCTGTTGATGCTTATTTTATTTCTGGTGCTTGGACAATTGGGTAGTAGTGGTTCTGATTACTGGGTCGCCTACTGGACCAATCAGGAAGAGTTGCGACTTAAGAATTATGGAACAGGAAATTATACTTCCGATAATAGATTCGTTGATAATAATCTCAATGAATCGGTTGAGAGTAATTACAGCAGAGTTCTAGATCTCTTGGATATTAATTCGACTTATTCTACTGGTGATGATCACGCTGAGAATTATTATTATGATAAAGATACAGCACTATGGATATATGGAATATTTATTACGGGCTGTGTGATTTTTACGACAGCAAGAAATATTATGTTTTATCAAATTTGCATGAATGCTAGTAAATATCTTCATGATCTCATGTTTGGATCGTTGCTGATGGCACCGATGAAATTCTTCGATACTAATGCGTCAGGTAATTATTCTAAAATATCATTTGAGAGGGAAATTTTCAAAATTGAAAATTCGAATGATTTGACCAAAAAAATTAAAAGCATGAACTTCCTTATTTTCGAAGATACTCATGTTCTTCCAGAATATCTCAGCTGCTTTTTTATCATTTGAAATATCAAATTTTTGGTCAAATTCAAATGTTCATTCTATACCACCTTCTTTCAAGTAAGGATTAACATAACTATTTATACAATCTTTCTCGCAGGTCGCATTCTCAATCGCTTTTCCAAGGACATCGGCAGTGTCGATGAACTCCTGCCAATGGCTCTATTAGACTCCATCCAAATATTTTCAGTGATGGTTGGAATTTTAGCACAAGTCATCATAATTTACTGGTGGACAATATTTCCAATGATGGTAATGGGTTTTTTCTATTGGAAAATACGAACAATTTATCTGGCAACAGCGCAGGATCTGAAACGATTGGAGGGTGTAACAAAGAGCCCAGTTTATTCGCATGTTAATGCATCGTTGGCTGGATTGTCAACAATAAGATCAGCTCGTGGACAGGAAATGATAAGAAAGGAATTTGATTCACATCAGGATGTACATACTGGTGCTAATTCATTGTTGATTGCCACGAGCACTGCCTTTGGACTTTGGCTCGATGCCGTAACTATTGTATTTGTCGCCTTCATCACTTACAGTTTCATTATTTTGAAGAATGGTGAGTGGCAATTATTCTCAATAGCAATTTGATCTGAATAATTTCAGTGACGGAACTCCTTTTTTTTTGGATTATCTCGGAAATTGAGCGAGATGGAGAAAAATTCGTAGATATATTTTTATAGAGGAAACGAAAGCAACGAAACATATCTCTACGAGAATCTCTCTATTTTTTCTAGTTCTCGAAATAATTAGAAGAAACTAAAGCGATTTTCTCCTAGAAAATAAATTGATATTAATTATTATTTATACATTGTTTTTATTCAGATGAAACATTCGCGGGAAATGTTGGCCTGGCAATATCTCAAATTTTGATACTGTGCGGTATGCTGCAACATGGTATGCGTCAAACTGCGGAAATGCTGGCACAAATGACGTCAGTCGAACGTGTATTGCAATTCACTCAACTGGATAAGGAGGGACCATTCGAGAGTACCATTAATTCCAAGCCACCAGCAAGCTGGCCAACTCAAGGACAAATTAAATTTAGTCATGTTTATTTAAAGTATTCGAATGAAGACCCACCTGTTCTGAAGGATTTGAATGTTACTATAGAGCCAGGAATGAAGGTAATCACGTATCTGCAATCTTTTTTGTGGGATATCTCTGAAACTATTGAATACCACTTTTGATAATTACAAATTTTATGAATTCAGGTGGGAATCGTGGGCAGAACTGGAGCTGGGAAATCTTCTCTTATCAGTGCCCTATTCAATCTAGCAAAGCTTGAGGGAACAATTTCAATTGATAACATCGATACAAAAAAAATTGGCCTCCATGACTTAAGAAGTAAAATATCAATAATACCTCAGGAACCAATGCTGTTTTCAGCAACACTGCGTGATAATCTGGATCCATTTCACCAATACAAGGATGCTCAACTGTGGTCAGCTCTCGAAGAAGTAGAATTAAAAAATAGCTGTCAATCATTAGATTATGTTGTTACGCAGGGTGGTACAAATTTCAGTGCAGGACAGAGGCAATTGCTCTGTTTAGCACGTGCTATTATTAGAAATAACAAAATTCTTGTATTGGATGAAGCCACTGCCAATGTTGATCCAGGAACTGATGCACTTATACAAAAAACAATACGTGATAAATTCAAAAATTGTACAGTTTTAACAATTGCACACAGATTAAATACTATTATGGATAGTAATAAGATACTAGTTATGGATCATGGAGAAATTATGGAGTTCGATACGCCCCATGTATTATTGCAAAAATCAGATGGTTATTTAACGAGAATGGTTAATGAAACTGGGGTGAATATGACCAGCAAGTTGAGAAGAATTGCTGAGGAAGCATTCAATTCTGTTTCACATGAAATTGTTGAACAGCAGCATCATTTGGAACCTAATGGAACGTCCAAAACTTGAAAATAATAACTCATTTGTGGAGAAAAGAAACTTATTAGATTTTTTAATGAAAGGTCAAGGGGACCTTTTTTTTCTTATCCGGAATGTCTGTAAACTTTGGTGGAACTTTTCATAACAACTAATTTTTTTCTATGAAAAATGTCCTCAGTAGAATTTTTGCATCTCCCATAAATTCCGAGATATTTCAGGGAAATATGAAAGTAATTCATCTTATATTTAACCATTTGAACTGAGTGTATTCAGATGCTTAGGATATTCCACCGACCATAAATTATTTTTCATCATACATTCAATTCACTCGAGTAATTACGTACTTATAAAGAATGGAAACAAACCATTGATTCATGTTCAAAGATTTTTTTTATGATAATACGTAAGAACTGATACAGTGGCCTAAATACTTACGAAATTCGAAGAGACAATAACTTAAAGTGCTTCGATATAATCTAAAAACCCTTATTTTCATTAATGTTTATGGTTCTACTTTTTGAATTAAGTTATTGATAAGTAAATGCAGTGACACCGATGACTTGATTTCTTATTTTGTTTTGTGGTTAATTTTTTGTTCGTAATTAATGAATCATTCAGAGTTTAAAAAGTTACAAAGTTTTTTTTTTGATAACAGATACCTCAACTGTTTGATTCAAATGAGAATTTTTTACTTGAAAAAATATATAATATATTTTTATCACCAAATAGTAATGTACGTTAATAAAGAAAATTAATATAATAATTGCTTGATTTTTTTTAATTCAGTAAAAAAATTGTGAGACGAGCCACTTTTTTTTTGCGGATTGCTCTGACATGATCGACTTCAGGAAGAATTACCAGAAAACCTTTCTTATAGCTCATGAAATTTCTTTTGAAAAAGGCTTTACCATACATCTTTCCAAATTCACTAGTTTCTGGGTTATTAATAGTTTTCTGAAAACAATTTTTAGATTTCTCAAGCTATTCTGGAATTCTCAAAATTTCGTGAATATCGTGAAAACTACTGGATTCACGAAAAATAATAGCAGATCTTATTCGTAGACAATTGAATTTTTTACAAAAATAGACTTGAAGAACATCCCTTAATGCACTCCTTTTCGAAACATCCTCAATTTGCTTCTTATTCAATATTACCTTCATTAGCCTACTTGCTCAGATCAACTGAACAGAGCCGTTATTAACTAGATCAGCAACTGCTGAGTATTGTATGATGTGCTGTGAACCCTCAGCAAAATCAACTTCTTCATCAACAGTCCCAGGAATAATAATACCCTGTATTGTCTTATTGGCACGTAAAAAAACGTGGGAATGTCTGTTTGGTTTAATCGACAACTTATCAACTTCTAACTCTTGAAAATTTTGTGGTAAATGTTGCAACACAACACTCTTGAACAATGTCTCCATGTTAACTGCATACTCATTGGCATACTTTAGTTCAGAATCAGTCAAATAACGTTCTGCCTCTTCCTTCTGTGCCTCACTTTTCAGGATCTCAATGACGTAACGTTCGATTTTCTCCAGTCGTAGCCGCAAGTAACTGGAGATCAAGTACCTGATTCTATCGATTTCCATTTGGTGAATTGTCAGACGTAAATCGCCTTTCGGCAACTTCTTCAAGTTCTCCTCCATATAGGTGATGTGATGAAGAAGACATTCAACGTGATCAGACATGTGTTTCAGGATTTCGGGTGCAAATTTTTCATTTATCCAAGCATTTTCAATTTCAATGAGAACTTCAGCTACTGTTTTTTCTTCACCATCGTCACTGGCATTATCCATTGACATATTTTCTGCACTTTCTTCCATTTTTCAATAATTTGATTGACACTTGATTTTTGGAAACTGGGAATTTTTATTTATTGAAGGATTTTGAATTACTCCGAGCACTTGTTGCTTGTTGACACTTTTGAGGTTATGGATGCTTCGTTCGCGCCAACCGGCATCGTGTTGTGAACTGAAGTGAACGATGTTGAAAAGAGATGGAGACACTCTTCAGTTTATATAACTGTATATAGAGAAAGATGAAGAATCACGTAGCACAATAAAATGGTTTCATTTTCTGAATAAACTCGTTATATTTTCATGTTCGATACAATGTTATTCCATAAAATCTATTATTCAGGAAATTTATACATTATCCAACGTTAGAAAATTTGATGGCCCTGAAAAGGGCCGTTTGGTGATGAATGACGAATTTATTTGGAGCTCGTGTATTTAGTAACTGCCTTGGTTCCTTCGCTCACAGCGTGCTTGGCCAATTCTCCAGGGAGAAGCAGACGAACAGCTGTTTGGATTTCTCGAGAAGTAATAGTCGATCGCTTATTGTAGTGAGCCAATCGTGAAGATTCAGCAGCAATACGCTCGAAGATGTCGTTGACGAAGGAGTTCATGATGCTCATAGCTTTGCTTGAGACACCAGTGTCAGGATGAACTTGCTTCAATACTTTGTAGATATAGATAGCGTAGCTCTCCTTCCTCTTGCGTTTCTTCTTCTTGTCGGTTTTGGTGATGTTTTTCTGGGCTTTACCAGCCTTCTTAACAGCTTTTCCGCTTGCTTTTGGAGGCATGGTAGAACTACTTGATTGAATCAATTGAGATACTTGAAGCAACTCTGGAGAATTCAGCTATGCACCGAATGAGCGCGTTACTATATGGAACTAGACGTCAGCGGCGCCGAGCCAATTAGAAGACGCCTCCATAGAGCGCCCGAGTGACGCCACCTCATTGGTTCGGTGGCGCCAACGTCTGAGACTATGAATCCTTGCACGAGGGGCATCAAAAAAATATCTCAGCTACGGCTTTTGTAATACACATTGATTAATATTTCCAACCAACATGTCTGGACGTGGAAAAGGTGGTAAAGTGAAGGCCAAGCCAAAGACCCGCTCCAACAGAGCTGGACTTCAATTTCCAGTTGGTCGTATTCACCGTCTTCTCCGCAAGGGGAATTACGCTGAACGTGTTGGCGCTGGGGCTCCAGTCTATCTTGCTGCAGTAATGGAATATCTGGCGGCTGAAGTTCTCGAGCTAGCAGGCAATGCTGCTCGTGATAACAAGAAATCAAGGATCATCCCGAGACACTTCCAGCTCGCTATCCGCAACGATGAGGAGCTGAATAAATTACTGTCTGGAGTTACCATCGCTCAAGGTGGTGTACTTCCAAATATACAGGCAGTTCTACTTCCAAAGAAAACAGAAAAAAGCAGTTCATAAATAACAAAATAAGTAATAATCGGCCCTTTTCAGGGCCACAAACAATTCATAACGTATTTATCCATTTTTTTAATAATTCCCCCTCTCTTTGATCTGCATACAATTATCGATCCACCAAATTGTTAAGGAAGAAGAATATTGAAAAAAGCAATTCGAAAATAAAGATCTTAGCATTATATCCACCAATTTTTTTGTACAGTCGAAATATTAGCCTGTTTCAGGGTTACCAGACTCTGTACGGCTGATCCTGGTACTAGCCCGAGAAAAAGATGGTATTTACTGACTTTTCCTTGAAAGTGAAAACGAACTATTTCAAATTGATAATCGCACCTAGAATTATAACTAAAACAGCTGTATTTAATAAAAATTTGTTTGCTGTTAATATATACCATAGTCAAGGTCCTTCCTGCTATATCTTTAGTTCCAGAGTTCGGAAAATTCTCTCAGTGTACCCTGATTCTCCGACTAGAAAGTCACCTGATTTCGAACGAGGTCTCAATAAAAAATTCCCTATCTCGCTCAGTTATCTGAGATAATCAAAAAGAAAACTGGTTTGAAGCGATTTTTCTTTCGGAGAAATAAATACTGATTATTATTTACACATCGGTTATTCAGATGAAACATTCGCGGGAAATGTTGGCCTGGCAATATCTCAAATATTGATACTGTGTGGTATGCTGTAGCACGGTATGCGTCAAACTGCGGAAATGCTGGCACAAATGACGTCAGTCGAACGTGTATTGCAATTCACTCAACTGGATAAAGAGGGACCATTCGAGAGTACCATTAATTCCAAACCACCAGCAAGCTGGCCGAATCAAGGAGAAATTAAATTTAGTCATGTTTATCTAAAGTATTCGAGTGAAGACCCACCTGTTCTGAAGGATTTGAATGTTACTATAGAGCCAGGGATGAAGGTGATCACGAATTTCAATAGATTTTAAACTATTGGGTTTAGAGAAATTCATCGTGAGACAATTTCTATAGAGAATTTCATAAGTTACAAAAAAGTTCTCGTTATGAATTCTTCTAGACCCAACAATTTTAGAGATATTTCCAGGTAGTAAAAACCTCAAGTAAATAAATCAAGAAAATTTACCGGGATACCACTTTTGTAGCCTATTCAAAGCTGTACGAAAGAGATCGCCCGACATTTTGCTCTAAACTTGCCCATTTTCAAGACATTTTCAAATTAATCCACCTACTTTTCCAAATCACTTGCTCTCAACAGATCATTAATTTGATTAATTCTCATATCACTTTTGATGATTACAAATTTTATGACTTCAGGTGGGAATCGTGGGCAGAACTGGAGCTGGAAAGTCTTCTCTCATCAGTGCACTATTCAATCTAGCAAAGCTCGAGGGAACAATTTTAATTGATAACATTGATACAAAAAAAATTGGCCTCTATGACTTAAGAAGTAAAATATCAATAATACCTCAGGAACCAATGCTGTTTTCAGCAACACTGCGTGATAATCTGGATCCATTTCATAAATACAAGGATGTTGAACTGTGGTCAGCCCTCGAGGAAGTAGAATTAAAAAATAGCTGTCAATCATTGGATTATGTTGTTGCGCAAGGCGGTACAAATTTCAGTGCTGGACAGAGGCAATTGCTCTGTTTAGCACGTGCTATTATTAGAAATAATAAAATTCTAGTATTGGATGAAGCAACTGCCAATGTTGATCCAGGAACTGATGCCCTTATACAAAAAACAAGACGTGATAAATTTAAAAACTGTACAATTTTGACAATTGCACACAGATTAAATACTATCATGGATAGTGATAAGATACTAGTTATGGATCATGGAGAAATTATGGAGTTTGATACGCCCTATATATTATTGCAGAAGTCAGACGGTTATTTAACGAGCCTGGTGAATGAAACTGGTGCGAATATGATCAACAAGTTGAGGAGAATTGCTGAGGAAGCATTCAATAGTGTTTCACACGCCATTGCTGAGCAGGAGAATCATTTAGAGCCTAATGGAACGTCCAAAACTTGAAATTAATAACTCATTTATGAGGAGGAGAAGCTCATTAGAATGTTCGAGTAATGAAAGGTCAATTGAGGTGATTCAATGCAGATTAAAATTCATTTGCTCTCAGAATACCTGCGGATCTGAGAGAAATAGAGAAATTTTTATTGTAATCCTTTTTTTTTCATGAAAAATGATTTTACAATTATCTCACCATTTAATGTAAATGTATTCTGATACTCAACATATTCCATTTACCATAAATTATTTGGAGCATAAATTTCATTCGATTCTGTAATTACGTATTATGAGGGATGGAAACAAATCATTGGTTCAAGTTCAATGATTTATCTCTGTGATAATACTTGAAAACTGATACAGTGGCCTCAATATTTATGAATTTTAAGGAGGCAACGACTATTCGATATAATAAAAAAAATTCTTATTTTCATCAATGTTACTGATTCCACTTTTTAACTCAAGCGATTGATAAATAAATTCAGTAATACCAATGACTCAATACATCGTTTCGTGGTTAATTTTCTTTTGTAATTAATGAATCATTGAGCTTCAGGGCCACAAACAATTTACTAATGTAGTTATTCATTTTTTTGACGATTCTCCCTCTCTCCGATCCACATACAATTCTGTATCGATTCACCAAACTCTTGAGAATGAAAAATATTGAAAAAGACAATCCCTATCCATGCTTGAAGTTTTATCGGAACATGAATATTGAAAAGAGTTAAAGTCTACAAGTGTCACTCTCAGTCGATGATTCTCTGGTTGAGCCAAAAATTAAACTATTTCTTTGCTTCAGAACATCAAAGTTATAATCAACTTATACAAATGCTGTAAATGATTGCTGATGGAAGAAAATGTTTACACCTAATTAGAGCTCGACGAAAGTGCTATCACTGTAGATAGGGAAAATTTCAATTTCCAGACGTTTTTATTTTGGTCGAAAAATTATAAAAAGGGCAAATAGGTTCCATAGGGCAATAGGTCTTCATAATTCAGGATGTATCGTGAATTATAGCAAGATCACCGTATATATACGCATTTCTTTCTAGACTCAACGCTTTCGCTCTCTCCGTGGCAGAGGGGGGATGTGCGTTAACCATAAGGAATAGAAGGGGATGTGCGTAAGTGTTCAATTCTGTGAATCGGAACCCTACATGTCAGCATAGCTGTCTAACAACAGGTTTCACTGCACAAACAGCTCACGTGCCACGTAGTAGTCTCAACATTCTTTTTCAAAAGTTCAGTTATTTCGGGTTAATCAAGATAAATGGTAAAATGGATTTTTCGACTAAATACGAAAATCCGAGTCCTCGATTAACAGCAAATTCATTCAGCAGATTAATTTTCTGGTGAGTTGTCTCTCCGCTGATTCTCATAAGCGTCGAATAAAATAATGATAGTCATGGTCAAGTATTTCATGCTATTTTCGCGTGAAAAATGAATAAAATAAAAATTGCATGTTATCGGTTACGTCACATATCGTCCGCAGACAAATCATCCGCGACCTTTCTCCCACAGACAAAACATCTGAGAGACAATCTATCCAAAGGATAAATCAACTGAATTGATTCGATTCACGGCGAAACATCCTTCCAATTTCCTAAAAAAAATCAATAATAATAATGAATTAATACTAGCTAATCAGTTTGTATGCATCATCCATAGAATGCGATTGAAATTAACAAAATCAATATAAAATTTCATAAAACACAAAATTAAGTAGAAAATAATAGCCAACTAGACTAACATATAATCACATAATTACTTGACGAACATGACTGATGCAATTTTTTTCAAATGCTTCAATTTTTTATCAGAACCATATTTATCACGATAAATATACCGTTAGAATATGAGATTTTTAGGTGGACGTTCTACCGTTATCGGCTCTTCTTACATCAAACGTGTTTGAAAAGCAATTTCATAAATTAATTACTCAGAAATGGTGTGGTGAATCGATTTAGAATTTTGATCGTAAACAGTCATATATTCATTTATCGCAGTTTTGAAGAAAGGGAAACAGAATGACAGAGAAATCGAGCAATTGTCCGAAGTGTAGTAAAACTAACAATCCAATGAATTTTATTGTTTCAAGGTGGCTTAGACGCTTATTTCAATATGGTAGACACAACAATTTAGAGGTAAAAAATTTGTACAATCCGATGCCATCGGATTCAAGCGAACCACTTGGCAATGCACTCGAAAGAAACTGGAAAATCGAGCAGGATAAAGCCCGCAGGGAAGAGAGAAAACCACAATTATTCACAGCAATAAGAAAAACATTCATGTGGCCATATATTCACTATGGCATCGGGTTACTCATATGCGAAACTATGAGGTAGAAAAAAACCCATGCAAATAAAGCTTATTACAACTGAATTTGAATTTATAATTAATTTATCATTAATCTCATGTTTCTGCAGAGTGATGCAAACTTACACACTGGGTTTTCTTATTAGCTTCTTCACTCCTTTTTCAAAAACAACATACGAAGAAGCTTACATGTATGCAACAAGTGTTATTTTAATGGAAATTTCCGGTGCATGGATTAATCACCACATCAACATGGGACAATTGGAAATGGGAATGAGATTGAGAATAGCTAGTTCCTCATTAATTTATAGGAAGGTAAAGGTTTCAGTGTCAATAATCAGTTTCCACCGTTCATTTTTCCTCGTCCTTCATTGAACAATAAAGCAATTGATAAGCCGAGTAAATAGAACGAGATAAGATAATTTCAGTAATGAAGCGGAATAACAGGTCGAAGAAATTGTCATGCTGTCGGCATAGTATCAGAATATTTTGAACTTCTGTACGCTTATTAGAAATATTGAATACACTCACCCTTGAAACGTGAAGTCTATTGAGATAGTAGGATTTTAGATAGATATGCTCTTCGTTGAAGTCTATGCACCACTATATCCTCGACATGGCTCCGGATAATCTGAAACGTGGTCATAATCTCAATATTATGCCATTTGTTTCATTGTTTTCGTTCAATTGGCTGAAAAACTTCTAAAAAAAAGATCTTTCTTGAATTGAGAAAGTCTTGATTAGAGATAGAAATTCGTCATTTCTATTTGTAATACTCAAAATTCAATTTATGAACGATTCAATCAATGATGTGCTTGGAAAAAAGTGCTCTGGTTTGATGGAATTACTGGAGTGACCCAAGACCAAGATAAAAAGTATTTATAATCTGAATTTTGACTACGATACTTCAGTGATGAGAGAAAAATAAGACATAATTGGGATTTCATGAAAATCTCTTCATTATGTCTTTTTTTTATTGGATCGAAAGAGTGTTCTTTGAGTATTCTTTAGATCTCTCCCAAGTTTTTTTCATATCCCCCCCATGGTTCATTTTATTCTTCAAGATTTGCACCAGCTGATGAGTTCATTAGGTACTTCAACAAATCTGAAAAGGGAAAATTTCGAAGAAGACTTGAAGAAAATTGAAAAAAAATACTGTCTTGATTCACACCAGTATATTCCATCAAACCAGAATACTTTTTCTCGAGCACATTACTGATTCAATCGTTCATAAACTAAATTTCAAGTAGTATAAATGTAAATAGCGAATTTCTTCTAAATTTGACATTTTCTATTATTTATTTACTCCCGTAACCAAGGTATCAGCTAGGTCGTAATACTTTTAGTTATACCAAGTTCCTGGCCCTGCACATCATTATTGAATAAAAATCTGTAAAGAAAATAATTCATAACAATAGTCTGTGGAGTGTCCCGAAAGTAATACTTTACCGATCAAATTATTTATTTATTCGCACAGTATTAGAATATCTAATCGATTCCTTATTGTTCCAGATATTGAAACTATCCATATCAGCAGCGAATAAAACAGCTGATGGGTTAATAATCAATTTATTATCAAATGACGTTGCAAGATTCGATCAAGTCTTCGTGTATCTCCATTACATCTGGATAATGCCAATACAGGGTGCAGCGATAGCCTATTTAATTTGGCAGAGCGTGCAAATAGCTTCGCTCGCTGGCATGTTCTTGATAACAATTCAAACGATCCCACTCCAAGGCTACTTGAGTAGATGGACGTCAAAATTGCGTGCGAATCTGGCGATTCGTACAGACGAACGTGTCAGACTGATGAGCGAAATCATCACCAGTGTTCGAGTCATCAAAATGTACGCGTGGGAGAAACCATTCCAGAAGTTAGTTGCCTTCACCCGTAAAAACGAAATTGATATCCTGACAATAACATCATACTTACGTGGATTCAATCATGCAACATCCGCATTCACCGAACGCACAACATTATTTTTCACAATAATAGCTTATGTCCTATTGGGAAACACAATATCAGCTGACAAAGTCTTCTCGATGGCACGATACTTCAATTGTTTGCAGCTCATAATGACACTTTATTATCCAAAGGCGGTTGCCGGTGCATCAGAGGCATCAGTAACAATTACGAGACTTCAAAAGTTTTTATTACTGGATGAGAACAAACCACTGCCACTAGAACAATCACCGAATGAGAAAATCGGGGTTGAGATTGAAGAGATGGATGCACGCTGGGATGAGGCCACAATCGCCAATACTCTGAATGACATCAGCGTGACGATAAAGTATGGAACATTGTGCGCACTAGTTGGTCCAGTTGGTTCAGGTAAAAGTTCCCTGCTTCAACTAATTCTTGGAGAATTGCCTGGTACTCGGGGCCGTCTCGCAATAGGCGGGAAAATATCGTACGCTAGCCAGGAGCCTTGGCTCTTCACTGGCACTGTCAGGAACAATATTCTCTTCGGGCAGCCCTATGATGAACTGCGTTATCGCCGAGTTATTCGTGCGTGTGCATTGTTGAAGGATTTCATCCAGCTGCCCCAGGGTGACAAGACCTTGATTGGAGAACGAGGCACATCATTGAGTGGTGGACAGAGGGCGAGAATTAATTTAGCGAGAGCTGTTTACAGGGAAGCCGATATTTATCTTTTCGATGATCCGCTCTCCGCTGTTGACACGCACGTTGGCAAGAATTTGTTCAAGCGGTGCTTGAAGGAGTACCTGGCTGATAAAACGAGGATCCTCGTTACCCATCAGGTACAGTACCTGAAAGATGTTGATTACATTGTCATGTTGAATAATGGAGCTGTCGAGAAGCAGGGAACATTCGAGGAGTTTGGTAAACAGGACTTTAAACATCTGAATGAGACTGCTAATGAGGAGGAAAAGGAACAGCCAAATGAGAAGATGACTGCAGTGTCAGAGTCGAACATCCTTGAAGAGCAGGAGATAGAGTCGCCGGAGGTGGAAGAACACATGGTGAAGGGGGAAATATCGACGGCACTTTTTTGGAAGTATTTCAGGGCTGGGAATACATATTGTGGGCTATTCATGCTTGTCTTATTCTCATTGCTTGGACAATTGGGCAGTAGTGGTTGTGATTACTGGGTTGCCTACTGGACCAATCAGGAGGAGTTGAAATTGAAGAGTTATGGGGTTCACTATCTTATTTCTTATGATAGATTTGTTGATAATAATCATAATGAATTGGCCGAGAATAATCACAGCATCGTTTTGGATCTCTTGGAAATCAATTCAAATCATTCTGCTGGTGAAGATCGCGCTGAGGATTATTATTATGATAAAGATATAGTACTGTGGATTTATGGGATATTTATTGGGGGCTGTGTGATTTTTACTACAGCAAGAAATCTCATGTTCTATAAAATTTGCATGAATGCTTGTAAATATCTTCATAATCTCATGTTCACGTCGTTGCTGATGGCACCTATGAAATTCTTTGACAGTAATGCGTCAGGTAGATTTTTCAAAATGTTATTTAAGAGGAAAATTTGTGAAATTGGAGATGTGAATGATTAAGACTAAAGGAGATTGAAAAAATTGAAGGCATGAACTGTTTCATTCTTTGAAAATGTTCAATTTTTCTAGAATATCTCAGTTTCTCATTATAGTTATTTTCAAGCAGCTTTCATCACTACAAGTCATTATACAAGTTTTTTTGTAGGTCGCATTCTCAATCGCTTCTCCAAGGACATTGGCAGTGTCGATGAACTCCTTCCAATGACACTATTAGACTCCATTCAGGTATTCTCAGTGATGGTTGGAATTCTAGCACAAATTATCATAATTTACTGGTGGTCAGTATTTCCAATAATGGCAATGGGCATTTGTTATTGGAAAATACGAACTATTTATCTGGCAACAGCACAGGATCTCAAGCGATTGGAGGGTGTAACAAAGAGCCCAGTTTATTCACATGTTAATGCATCATTGGCTGGATTGTCAACAATAAGGTCAGCTCGTGGACAGGAAATGATAAGAAAGGAATTTGATTCACATCAGGATGTACATACTGGTGCTAATTCACTGTTGATTGCAACGAGCACTGCATTTGGAGTTTCGCTCGATGCTGTAACGATTGTATTCATCGCTTTCATCACTTATAGTTCCATCATTTTTAAGAACGGTGAATAACATTTCTTTCTCATTATATTTATGACGTTTTCGGTCTTCTACCTCTTTTCTTCCCTTTCTCACCCCTCTTGCGAGACCATAGAACGACTTCTTGCCAGACAAAACCATTTAAGACCCACATCAGCACAGTGGGGTTCATACAGAGCCCTAATGCGCCTTTCAGTCACGCTGACGAGAAAGGCACAGTAATTCTCTGTAATTGCACCTCACCGCTCAGTTTGTTATTCGGATCTGTGTACGGCAAGCGGTCACCCATCCAAGTAGACTCAATGCTGCTTAACCCGGTAGGCCCACCAAGCTGTATGCAGAACGAACAATCAAACTATCCGTTCGGTTTTTTTGTCTTATTTCGGAAATCAAAGGCCATGAAGAAAAATCTGTAGAGACCTTCACACGAATTTCTGTGGGTTGAATTATTCCAAATTGAATGAAAAATTCCGATAAACCCTCAAATTCGCTAACTCATTCTCCTATTCCTACAAAAACTTTAAGCTATTGAGCGACAGTTGTTGTCATTAACTATTAATCGATAGGCAAACGAACAGTGTTGCAACCTTTCTTAAAGAGGAAAATGAGAGCTACGAAGAAGATCTCTGCCAAGAAATTTCATCTCGCTTAGTTTCCAACATAATTCAGAAAAACTAGTTTGAAGCAATATTTCTACTGGAGAAATGAATATCAATTATTATTTACACATTGCTTATTCAGATAGAACACTCGCGGGGGATACTGGCCTAGTAATATCTCTGAGTTTGATACTGTGTGGTCTGCTGCAGTATGGTATACGTCAATGTGGAGAGATGCTGGCACAATTGACGTCAGTCGAACGTGTATTGCAATTCACTCAACTAGATAAAGAGGGATCATTCGAGAGCAATATTCACTCGAAGCCACCAGCAAACTGGCCAACTCAAGGACAAATTGAATTTAGTCATGTTTATTTGAAATATTCGAGTGAAGACCCACCTGTTTTGAAGGATTTAAATTTTACGATCCAGCCAGGAATGAAGGTAATCAAGTATTTGCAATCTGGGTTTGGGGAATATCTCCGAAACAATTCAATTCAGAGAAAATTGTCACGAGATAATTTTTGTAGAGCGAGTCATATACTACAAATAAGTAATACATCTCGATATATTCTCCTAAAACTAACGATTTTGAAGATATTTCAATCATAATTTTCTACAAAACATGGAGAAGAGGAATTAGAATAATTTTCATAGATATTCTCTTGCAGATATTTTAGACATTGTTCACCTTATAAGAATACCAAAAAACAAACCTTTTTTGTAGCTCATTAAATTCTCTAGAAAAAAGTTTACTTGAAACGTAACGAATTTGACGCAAGGGAACTAACAAATCAGTCATCGTTAGACTCAAGATGTCCAGTGACACCTCGGATATCGTCAAGAAATAATCAACTCCACCTTTCCCACCTTTTGGGCACAAAGAGAGCCCACACTTTTGGAAATATCACTCCCGTAACAGTGATTAAGAGATGCGCGTCTTCAAATAAATTCTCAGTAAAACTCTCAATTTGTGAATTTCACAGTAATTTCGCACTATCAACAGAACTGTAATAATTGTGGTGAATTTGAAGAGTAGGTGCCTCCAGCTTGAAGATAAACGGTTTTGACCTGATTCATGCAACTGATTATCCATCTCCCACTGAAAACCCTACTGACTATCACCAGGAAATCATCTAATTTCGAGGATTAGTTTTCCGAGCCAGACGTAAATTGTCAGGTCTCAAACAAAGTCTCTTAAAAATTTGCTCGAAGCCTACTCATTTTCAAGATATTCCCAAATTAACCCAGCTACTCCTCTAAATCACTTACTATCAACAGATCACTAATCTAATTGACTCTCATATCACTTTTAATAATTATTTTTCATACATTCAGGTGGGAATCGTAGGTAGAACTGGAGCTGGCAAGTCTTCTCTCATCAATGCGCTATTTAATCTAGCAAAGGTTGAGGGAACAATCTCGATTGATAACATTGATACAAAAAAAATTGGCCTCCATGACGTAAGAAGTAAAATATCAATAATACCTCAGGAACCAATGCTGTTTTCAGCAACACTGCGTGATAATTTGGATCCATTTCACCAATGCAAGGATGCTGAACTGTGGTCAGCTCTCGAAGAAGTAGAATTAAAAAATAGCTGTCGATCATTGGATTATGTTGTTACGCAGGGCGGTACAAATTTTAGTGCAGGACAGAGGCAATTGCTCTGTTTAGCACGTGCTATTGTTAGAAATAATAAAATTCTTGTATTGGATGAAGCCACTGCTAATATTGATCCAGGAACTGATGCACTTATACAAAAAAAAATACGTGATAAATTCAAAAATTGTACAGTTTTAACAATTGCACACAGATTAAGTACTATTATGGATAGTGATAAGATACTAGTTATGGATCATGGAGAAATTATGGAGTTCGATGCACCCGGTGTATTATTGCAAAAATCAGATGGTTATTTAACGAGTATGGTCAACGAAACTGGCCCAAGTATGAGCAGCATGTTAAGAAGAATTGCTGAAGAAGCATTATATTCTGTTTCACATGCATCTGTTTAACTGCACATTACGCAACTGGGGCGACAATTTAATTTCGACAAAATTTTCCCTTCAAGCAAAGTTCGGAACAAAGCTTAATCCAGACAAGAATTTTTCTTCTTCAAATATGTAAGATATATTGTCTACCAAATGGCAATGTACGTTAATAAAAAACAATAGTATAAGAGTTGCATCTATTTTTTTTAACAATTCAATGATCACATTGTGAGACAAGAAAATTATGTTCGTTGGATTTTACGAATAATTCGGAAGCTATCGGTTTGAGGAAACATTGCCAAGCGACCTTGTGACGTTTAGTGCAATTTGGTTAGTTAACGACAATCAGATTATTACACGACTTATTATAGGGAATACTTTACCTTTTACTCGACTACTGTAAATTTATAAGTTGCTGCTTCATTTTCTCTCCGATTTTGAATGACCAACAATCCGACAAGCTATTATTTCAAGGGAGAAGGTTGATACTTCTTACGTCCTTCACTTTGAAAATTAATGAGGCAACAGCGACAAACTGCACGTTTTGCTGAATAATAACTAGAATTGTATTCAAAAAAAAATTGACTAGGGTTTCGAAGCCGTAATAGAAAAAAAAATTGACTATCTTACGCCAATTGAGAAACTCCACGATGAAAAACATCAACCCTCTAACGCCGCATTCAGACGAAATCGTACCCTCGGCGTATGTATTTTGTCCGAATGTGGCGTTAGAGGGTTAATGATGTAGCCGGAAGGACGGTGCGAGTGAGTGTATCTGACCTTGGATGTCAGGATGGCTGCATAGTCTGTGGACTAAAGGCCAGCTGCACCATATGCAGCCCAATAAAGAAGCAGACCTTGGATGACGATAGACTTTACGTAGACTGAAACTGGACTTCATGTTGAATTTCTGTTGATAATCGACTCTCTTCAAAGGTGTCTCTTAGACTGACTTATCTTTACTCCAAAGAATCGGTAACACCTCCAGATTTATTGAGATATCCTCAGCCTTCATGATCCCTTTAAATCTTGAGTTCATGTAACTATATTGAGAAAGATGAAGAATCACAATAAACAATAAAATTCTATTATTTACAGGGCCAACTTGATTTATGACAGACTCTATATTAACGTTCCACACGACATTATTTTTCAAATCGTTCAACTAGAAAATCAGGACATTATCCAACGTTAGAAAATTTAGTGGCCCTGAAAAGGGCCGTTTGGTGATGAATGACGAATTTATTTGGAGCTCGTGTATTTAGTAACTGCCTTGGTTCCTTCGCTTACAGCGTGCTTGGCCAATTCTCCAGGGAGAAGCAGACGAACAGCTGTTTGGATTTCCCGAGAAGTAATGGTCGATCGCTTGTTGTAATGAGCCAAACGTGAAGCTTCAGCGGCAATACGCTCGAAGATGTCATTGACGAAGGAGTTCATGATGCTCATAGCTTTGCTCGAGACACCAGTGTCAGGATGAACTTGCTTCAGTACTTTGTAGATATAGATAGCGTAGCTCTCCTTCCTCTTGCGTTTTTTCTTTTTGTCGGTTTTGGTGATATTTTTCTGGGCTTTACCAGCCTTCTTAACAGCTTTTCCACTTGCTTTGGGTGGCATGGTAGAAGTACTTGATGATATCAATAGAGATACTCGAATCAACTCTGAAGAATTGTGCTGTGCACCAAGTAAGCGTGTTACTATATTAGGCTAGACGTCAGCGGCGCCGAGCCAATTAAAAGACGCCTCCATAGAGCGCCCGAGTGACGCCACCTCATTGGTTCGGTGGCGCCAACGTCTGAGACTATGAATCCTTGCACGAGGGGCATCAAAAAAATATCTCAGCTACGGCTCTTGTAATACACATTGATTAATATTTTCAACCAACATGTCTGGACGTGGAAAAGGTGGTAAAGTGAAGGCCAAGCCAAAGACCCGCTCCAACAGAGCTGGACTTCAATTCCCAGTTGGTCGTATTCACCGTCTCCTCCGCAAGGGGAATTACGCTGAACGTGTTGGTGCTGGGGCTCCAGTCTATCTCGCTGCAGTAATGGAATATCTGGCGGCTGAAGTTCTCGAGCTAGCAGGCAATGCTGCTCGTGATAACAAGAAATCGAGAATCATCCCGAGACACTTCCAGCTCGCTATCCGTAACGATGAGGAGCTGAATAAATTACTATCTGGAGTTACCATCGCTCAAGGTGGTGTACTTCCAAATATACAGGCAGTTCTACTTCCAAAGAAAACAGAAAAAAGCAGTTCATAAATAACAAAATAAGTCATAATCGGCCCTTTTCAGGGCCACAAACAATTCATAACGTATTGATCCATTTTTTCAATAATTCCCCCTCTCTTTCATTTGCATACAATTATCGATCCACCAAATTGTTAAGGAAGAAGAATATTGAAAACAGCAATTCGAAAATAAAGATCTTAGCATTATATCCACCAATTTTTTTGTACAGTCGAAATATTAGCCTGTTTCTAAGCTAGGAGTGAGTTTGTGAAAATTGAGTTTTAGAAATATTTCAAATGACGGCTTCATTGGATTCTTTTCAAATAAAAAAATTTCAAATAATTCATTGTTCTCAACCACTCAATGAATATCAGTCGGAATTGGGTCATTAACAAATCTTCAACCAAAAATTCCGAGTGACGTTGATAAGATGGATCGTGATAATCTTTTTGTCACCGCATATTCGCCACAACATCATCGTCGTGGCCTTGGGTAATGCAAATTGTAGTGATAATCTCAATAAATAATTTTTTTTTATCAAATAAATAATTTTTCTTCACTTAGTTACTTGATTAGAAACTTTCAAAAAAGTTCAAAGTTAATTTTGGAAAAGAATACAATTAATATTCGCGTTATTGGCCTTGAAATCTTTTGACTAATTCCTGATCGATCAAGAAATACCAATTCAGAAATAAAAATGTATAAGTATACAAAAAAAAATTATAATAGCTGGCAGAGTGAAACTACCTATGCATCAAATATTTATCACCGATGCAAATAACATTTTAATTTCGGAATTGAAGTACTGAATCCTGTAGGCACGAAACTGGCAAGTGACTGTAACTGACAATTGTTGCGAATTCCTCAGTTTTATTTGAATGGACGACACATTGTTCAATATGTAATTGCCAAGCTTGTTTTGCGCAAAAAAAATATTGATATAATCAAATTGCATTCAATAAGCAAATAGTAGTTGCTCTGGATTTATGCCGTCAGAAGTTAGCATTAAAGTGTCAGAAACTGAGCCGTTGACGGTAAATCACGAGCATTGAAAAAACTGATAACGAACTAGCGATTATCCTCCCTCACATGCTCAAATCCAATGACCTTGATCGACAGATTACGCTTGAGTGAATACTATCAGTTTATCAAATTCGAAAACAACGTGATCATGACACAGCGCCCAAGCGAACTCGAGTACTCGATTTTTCAATCGCACTTCAATGTAAAAAATCACACGTGCTGATTATTTGCAGGATATCTAATAATATGAAGTCTTCAAACGAACGCATTTTATTCAATCATCTGTTTTTTGAGAATATCTTGGTAACTAAGCGAGATAGAGCGATGTCACTCTAATCTTGTTTAAAAGCAGTATTTTTTCTTTTTTTTTCTATTTCAATGATAAACGCCTCACAAATGATTCATGTTTCAATTATATTATTCTTTCAATAAAAAGAAAAAAATCATCTTATTCTTCTATTGATACTTTAATTCCATTTGTGAAATTTTCGGATGCTATAGAGAAGACCGAGGCAAACTGGGAAAGTACCTTGAAATTTATCGATTTTTCTTTCAATTTCATTGACAAAAAAAAAGACAACACTGGCCACACAAATCAAATTCCATGTCTGGTAATAAGATTTTCTTCAGTAATTTCGCACCATTTTCATTTTTTAAATTCACTGATGTAGTATGAATAGTTTGAGCACGCTGAAAAAAGGAAACATTTTTTCTGAATGACTGTGAATTTAAATACGTATCCATTAAATCATGCGAAATTGATAGTTAAAAACTCAGCAGAGATCACCATTTTATATTTCCAAAACTAGCACTGAGATTCCACTGGCACCTGAAATCTGATCCACGGTGGGTCAATTCCTAATCCGGAGTGGGGAAGGAAAAAATAGTAATGGTTGTGATCTTGAACCAATAATGACAAAATATTGGAGCGTGACCACGGATCAATATTGGCATGTAATTTCAGCCAATATTGACGTATAATTTTGGGCCAATATTGGCTCGATATATGCCCCGAAAATTGCCGTTATATTGGATGGGTTCATTGGTTACCGAATTATGAGATACCAAAACACTTTCCCGCCCTCAGATATCCCGATGTGCTTCGCCTCCGGTCTCTCCTACTTCATTCGAGATACAAACCGCGATTAGATCTCCATCTGCTACTTCACCAGTGATTACTGATATCTGTGTATCAAATGGTCAGTATGTTATTCACTGCCGCACAGTCTGGACAGTTGGTGGCAATTGCGCCTAACGAAACACAGACACCCTGCCATATAGTGGTGTCAATAGTTTGTTTAAAAAGTTTGGTTATTTTAAGCCGATGAGATAAATTGGAAAATGGATAGTTCGACCAAATACGAGAATCCGAGTCCTCGATTGAAGGCGAATTTACTCAGCAAATTAATTTTTTGGTGAGTTGTTTCTTTATCGATACTAATGATCGAAAGATAGCAATCATAATGTTGACGGTTTCCTCGTAGACGTGAATCGGCTCTAGAAACACTTTGGAAAGTCGGTGTAAGTGGAAACAATGTGTAATCATGCTGGAACCAATATGTTTACACATCCTGTTGCCAGTGTGCGTTTGTTCCATAGAATTTACAGATGAATTTGCCACAATATTTCCAGAGTGTATTCAGAGTGAATATTTGTTAGACCCATACTGGTTATGCAGTGTAATCAGACGAATCCTTACTGAATCCACGGCAATACACTACGAAATTGATTCATTAGGCTGAAAGGATCCTCGTTTACTGTTAACGGATGGTAGTTAGAATGGTAACCAAACTAATATTCGTTAATTCAACGAATGGTTCGTTGAAGGGACGATTGAGGCAAGTGGACTCAATAATTCGAAGTATCTGAAATGTACGGAAAAAAATGAATTGTCATGAGAATAATTGAAGTAAATTAATTCATAGAGGAAAAACACATCCAAGCAGAAATAACGATTGTATTTGCCCATCTTAGTGCCTCTACTGCGTATTCGTTAATATTCGTATGTGTATATGACAATAAAATACGTGAAAAATAGCAGAAAGAATAGCTCCACTTGATCTCGACTACATAATTTCGTTAAATTTTCCTTTGAGAATTCCCTCAGTGTACAGATTTTAGGAGTGATTATCATCACCCCTTTGAATGAATGATTTTTCGCGAATATGTCACAAATTATCAAATCGACTATGCTCAGATTCGATTGTAGCTCTAATTTTTTGCAGCTCTGATTCCGCTCCACAAGAAAGACTTCTACGGAAATTTGCGTATTTCCTTAATTCATTAATTTCAAGATATTCTCCAAAAAAGAGGAACCCACCATTGATGATGATAACTGAAAATGCTATGAATTTTATTCTTTAAGGTGGCTCAGACCCTTATTTAAATATGGCGAAAAAAGTGATTTAGAGGTGAAAAATTTGCACAATGCACTACCATCTGATTTGAGTGAACTGCTGGGCAATGCACTCGAAAAAAACTGGAAAATCGAGCTTTCTCAAGCTCAAAGTGGGCAGAGAAAACCAAACTTATTCACAGCAATAAGAAAAACATTTATGTGGTCATATATTTATTATGGTTTCTGGCTATTTTTAAGCGTAATTCTGAGGTAAGAACAATATGTAGAAACAAAGCTATTACAACTAAATTTGCATTCATAAATAAATTATCATTAATCTCATGTTCCTACAGAGTATTGCAACCTTACACTCTCGGTCTTCTTATCAGCTATTTCGCTCCTCTTTCAAAGATAACAACTGAAGAAGCTTATATTTATGCATCAGGTGTTATTTTAATGGCAATTGTCATTGCATTGATCGACCACCACATGAATATGGGACAATTGGAAATGGGAATGAGATTGAGAATAGCTGCTTCCTCATTGATTTATAGAAAGGTAAATATTTGAATATCACTACTCTATGCCAGCTATCTTTTTTTCCTCGTTGAACAGTCATTCGATTGATAAGTTGAGCAAGTAGAACAAGATAGGATTTCTATGCCTCCAATTTGTTGTGGACATCTCGAAATATGAGGGATATTGACCATTTGAGACCTTGCAAAGATTGATACAATTTATATTGTCGTCTCTGAAATTTGACTGTTGACTCTACTTTGACGCAACTTCGATTTTTGGCGCCAGTTGCTCTATTTTACAATAATTGCCGAATGATCAACAATTCGACTAGCTAGAATCTCAGAGCTAAGCTCTACAGACTTTGATCAATATTAATTATGGTTTATTTAAAGAATAAATGACTCGACTTTATGCTAATTATCAAATTTCTTATCAATAACTTATTTTGTTGAGAGCCAAATGAATACTGATAGAAGTGAGGTTGATTCTGGTCTTGATCGTGTTTGAGATGTCGCTAGATCCCCCTCTCTCCTTCAGTCGAGTCTCCCTTGAAAGATCGCTGAATTTCGCGAGACCTTAGTTGCGTTCCAAATATGGTCTCTACAAACATTCCTCTATTTCCCTTACTTCCCGAAATATTCAACAAAATAGAAAACAACTCCATAGAGAACTTGCTTATCTCCAAGTTAACAATTAGATTCTTTTTTATTCTTACAATCTCAGAATATTTAAATGTATCCTTATTTCAGATACTTAAACTATCCAGATCAGCAGCTAATAAGACAGCTGATGGACTAATAATCAATTTATTATCAAACGACGTTGCAAGATTCGATCAAGTCTTCATGTATCTCCATTACATCTGGATAATGCCAATACAGGGTGCAGCGATAGCCTATTTAATTTGGGAGAGTGTGCAAATAGCATCGCTAGCTGGCATATTCTTGATAACGATCCAAACAATACCACTCCAGGGTTACTTGGGTAAATGGACGTCGAAATTACGGGCGAAAATGGCCATTCGCACAGACGAACGTGTCAGACTAATGAGTGAAATCATCACTGGTGTTCAAGTCATCAAAATGTACACGTGGGAGAAGCCATTCCAGGAGCTAGTCGCCTTTGCCCGTAAATATGAGATCGATGTCCTGACAGTAACATCATATTTACGTGGATTTAATCGGGCAACGTTCGTATTCACCGAACGCACAACATTATTTTTTACAATATTGGCTTATGTTCTATTGGGCAACAGAATATCAGCTGATAAAGTCTTCTCGATGGCACAATACTTCAATCGTCTGCAGGCCACAATGGCAATTTTTTATCCAATGGCCATTACCTTAGCATCAGAAGCATTAGTAACAATTATGAGACTCGAAAATTTTTTATCATTGGACGAGAATGAACCACTGCCAATAGAACAATCGCCGAATGAAAAAATTGGCGTTAAGATTAAAGAGATAGAGGCATCCTGGGATGAGGACTCAATTGTTAATACTCTGCATGAAATCAACTTGACGATAGAGCGTGGAACATTGTGTGCACTTGTGGGTCCAGTTGGTTCTGGTAAAAGTTCACTGCTACAATTAATTCTCGGTGAACTGCGTGGTACTCGGGGCCATGTTGCAATAGGTGGGGTGATATCATACGCTAGCCAGGAGCCCTGGCTCTTCGCTGGCACCGTCAGAAACAATATTCTCTTCGGCCAGCCGTATGATGAACTGCGGTATCGTCAGGTTATTCGTGCGTGTGCGCTGCTAAAGGATTTTATTCAGCTGCCACAAGGTGACAAGACCTTGGTTGGAGAACGAGGCACATCTTTGAGCGGTGGGCAGAGGGCAAGAATTAATTTAGCAAGAGCTGTTTACAGGGAAGCCGATATTTATCTTTTCGATGATCCGCTCTCTGCTGTTGACACGCATGTCGGCAAGAGCTTGTTCGAGGGGTGCCTGAAGGAGTACCTTGCCGACAAAACGAGGATCCTCGTTACTCATCAGGTGCAGTACTTGAAGAATGTTGATTACATCGTCATGATGAATAATGGCGTCGTTAAGAAGCAGGGAACGTTCGAGGAATTTCATGAGCAGGACTTTAAACTGCTAAATGTGACGACTAATGAGGAGGAGAAGGAGGAGCTGGAGGAGAGTATGAGTCCAGTTCCAGAAGTCTCGTTCCTTTCTGGCGACGTTGAAGAGACTGAGGAAGAGCCTGAGGAGACGGAGGAACTCATGATGAAGGGTAAAATATCGACGGCACTTTTTTGGAAGTATTTCAGTGCTGGAAATACATACTGCGGGTTATTCATGTTTGTCTTGTTCCTACTACTTGGACAATTGGGTAGCAGTGCCTCTGATTACTGGGTCGCCTACTGGACCAATCAGGAGGAGTTGAAAATTAAGAATCATGGACTATACAATTTCAGTTCGGATAATAGATCCGTTGATAATCATCGTATTGAATTGGCAGAGAGTAATTACAGTAGCGTTTTAGATCTCTTGGATATTAATTCAAATTATTCTACTGATGATGATCGCTTTGAGGATAGCTATTATGATGAAGATACTGCACTGTGGATTTATGGACTATTTATTGCGAGCTGTGTACTTTTTACGACAGCGAGAAACGTTGTGTTTTATAAAATTTGCATGAATGCTAGTAAATACCTTCATGATCTCATGTTTGGGTCGTTGCTGATGGCACCGATGAAATTCTTCGACAGTAATGCATCAGGTAATGTTTTCTTAATGTTGTCCAAAAAGAACTGAAGAGTTTTTTTTAATGGTTACTTCTCTGTAATATTGTAAGTTCATTTTTGGCTGGAATTTGAATACTCATGTTACTCCACCTCCTTTTAACCAAAGATTAACCTAAATGAATATACAATTTTCCGCGCAGGTCGCATTCTCAATCGATTCTCCAAGGACATTGGCAGTGTTGATGAACTCCTGCCAATGGCTCTATTAGACTCCATTCAAGTATTCTCAGTGATGGTTGGAATTTTAGCACAAGTCATAATAATATATTGGTGGACAATTATTCCAATGATGGTAATGGGCATTTTTTATTGGAAAATACGAACAGTTTATCTGGCAACAGCACAAGATCTTAAGCGATTGGAGGGTGTAACAAAGAGCCCAGTTTATTCACATGTTAATGCATCATTGGCTGGATTGTCAACAATAAGATCAGCTCGTGGACAAGAAATGATAAGAAAGGAATTTGATTCACATCAGGATGTACATACTGGTGCTGATTCATTGTTGATTGCAACGAGCACTGCCTTTGGGATTTGGCTCGATGCTGTAACAATTGTATTTGTCGCTTTTATCACCTACAGTTTCATTATTTTAAAGAACGGTGAGTTACAATTCTTTCTCATTGCAATTCAATCTGCATAATTTCAGCGATGAAACTCTGTTTTTTTCGGATTATCTCGGAAATTAAGTGAGATGGAGAAAAATTCGTAGAAAATTGAAGATGTGTTCAACTACCCTATTCACCCGATTCAATGCCTTCTGCAAGCTACACTGAGGGAATTTTTTCCTACTAGTATGACTTTTCCTTGAAAGTGAAAACGAACTATTTCAAATCGATAAACGCACCTAGAATTATAACTAAAACAGCTCAATTATAGTTATGTGTACTATCTGATAGCTGTACTTGATAAAAATTTGTTTGCCGTTAATATATACCATTGTCAAGGTCTTTCCTGCTATATTTTCAGTTCCAGAGTTTGGAAAATTCTCGCAGTTTACCCTGACTCTCCGACTAGAAAGTCACCTGATTTCAAACGCGATCTCAATTAAAAATTCCCTATCTCGCTCAGTTTCTGAGATAATCAAAAAGAAAACTGGTTTGAAGCGATTTTTCGTTAGGAGAAATAAATACTGATACTATTTACACATTGGTTATTCAGATGAAACATTCGCGGGAAATGTTGGCCTGGCAATATCTCAAATATTGATACTGTGCGGTATGCTGCAGCACGGTATACGTCAAACTGCGGAAATGCTGGCACAAATGACGTCAGTCGAACGTGTATTGCAATTCACTCAACTGGATAAAGAGGGACCATTCGAGAGTACCATTAATTCCAAACCACCAGCAAGCTGGCCGAATCAAGGACAAATTAAATTTAGTCATGTTTATCTAAAGTATTCGAGTGAAGACCCACCTGTTCTGAAGGATTTGAATGTTACTATAGAGCCAGGGATGAAGGTGATCACGAATTTCTATAGATTTTAAACTATTGGGTTTAGAGAAATTCATCATGAGACAATTTCTATAGAGAATTTCATAAGTTACAAAAAAGTTCTCGTGATAAATTCTTCTAGACCCAACAATTTCAGAGATATTTCTAGGTAGTAAAAACCTTAAGTAAATAAATCAAGAAAATTTACCGGGATACCACTTTTGTAGCCTATTCAAAGCTGTACGAAAGAGATCGCCCGACATTTTGCTCTAAACTTGCCCATCCTCAAGACATTTTCAAATTAATCCACCTACTTTTCCAAATCACTTGCTCTCAACAGATCATTAATTTGATTAATTCTCACATCACTTTTGATGATTACAAATTTTATGAATTCAGGTGGGAATCGTGGGCAGAACTGGAGCTGGAAAGTCTTCTCTCATCAGTGCACTATTCAATCTAGCAAAGCTCGAGGGAACAATTTTAATTGATAACATTGATACAAAAAAAATTGGCCTCTATGACTTAAGAAGTAAAATATCAATAATACCTCAGGAACCAATGCTGTTTTCAGCAACACTGCGTGATAATCTGGATCCATTTCATAAATACAAGGATGTTGAACTGTGGTCAGCTCTCGAAGAAGTAGAATTAAAAAATAGCTGTCAATCATTGGATTATGTTGTTGCGCAAGGTGGTACAAATTTCAGTGCTGGACAGAGGCAATTGCTCTGTTTAGCACGTGCTATTATTAGAAATAATAAAATTCTAGTATTGGATGAAGCAACTGCCAATGTTGATCCAGGAACTGATGCCCTTATACAGAAAACAATACGTGATAAATTTAAAAACTGTACAGTTTTGACAATTGCACACAGATTAAATACTATTATGGATAGTGATAAGATACTAGTTATGGATCATGGAGAAATTATGGAGTTTGATACGCCCTATATATTATTGCAGAAGTCAGACGGTTATTTAACGAGCCTGGTGAATGAAACTGGTGCGAATATGATCAACAAGTTGAGGAGAATTGCTGAGGAAGCATTCAATAGTGTTTCACACGCCATTGCTGAGCAGGAGAATCATTTAGAGCCTAATGGAACGTCCAAAACTTGAAATTAATAACTCATTTATGAGGAGGAGAAGCTCATTAGAATGTTCGAGTAATGAAAGGTCAATTGAGGTGATTCAATGCAGATTAAAATTCATTTGCTCTCAGAATACCTGCGGATCTGAGAGAAATAGAGAATTTTTTATTGTAATCCTTTTTTTTTCATGAAAAATGATTTTACAATTATCTCACCATTTAATGTAAATGTATTCTGATACTCAACATATTCCATTTACCATAAATTATTTGGAGCATAAATTTCATTCGATTCTGTAATTACGTATTATGAGGGATGGAAACAAATCATTGGTTCAAGTTCAATGATTTATCTCTGTGATAATACTTGAAAACTGATACAGTGGCCTCAATATTTATGAATTTTAAGGAGGCAACGACTATTCGATATAATAAAAAAAATTCTTATTTTCATCAATGTTACTGGTTCCACTTTTTAACTCAAGCGATTGATAAATAAATTCAGTAATACCAATGACTCAATACATCGTTTCGTGGTTAATTTTCTTTTGTAATTAATGAATCATTGAGCTTCAGGGCCACAAACAATTTACTAATGTAGTTATTCATTTTTTTGACGATTCTCCCTCTCTCCGATCCACATACAATTCTGTATCGATTCACCAAACTCTTGAGAATGAAAAATATTGAAAAAGACAATCCCTATCCATGCTTGAAGTTTTATCGGAACATGAATATTGAAAAGAGTTAAAGTCTACAAGTGTCACTCTCAGTCGATGATTCTCTGGTTGAGCCAAAAATTAAACTATTTCTTTGCTTCAGAACATCAAAGTTATAATCAACTTATACAAATGCTGTAAATGATTGCTGATGGAAGAAAATGTTTACACCTAATTAGAGCTCGACGAAAGTGCTATCACTGTAGATAGGGAAAATTTCAATTTCCAGACGTTTTTATTTTGGTCGAAAAATTATAAAAAGGGCAAATAGGTTCCATAGGGCAATAGGTCTTCATAATTCAGGATGTATCGTGAATTATAGCAAGATCACCGTATATATACGCATTTCTTTCTAGACTCAACGCTTTCGCTCTCTCCGTGGCAGAGGGGGGATGTGCGTTAACCATAAGGAATAGAAGGGGATGTGCGTAAGTGTTCAATTCTGTGAATCGGAACCCTACATGTCAGCATAGCTGTCTAACAACAGGTTTCACTGCACAAACAGCTCACGTGCCACGTAGTAGTCTCAACATTCTTTTTCAAAAGTTCAGTTATTTCGGGTTAATCAAGATAAATGGTAAAATGGATTTTTCGACTAAATACGAAAATCCGAGTCCTCGATTAACAGCAAATTCATTCAGCAGATTAATTTTCTGGTGAGTTGTCTCTCCGCTGATTCTCATAAGCGTCGAATAAAATAATGATAGTCATGGTCAAGTATTTCATGCTATTTTCGCGTGAAAAATGAATAAAATAAAAATTGCATGTTATCGGTTACGTCACATATCGTCCGCAGACAAATCATCCGCGACCTTTCTCCCACAGACAAAACATCTGAGAGACAATCTATCCAAAGGATAAATCAACTGAATTGATTCGATTCACGGCGAAACATCCTTCCAATTTCCTAAAAAAAATCAATAATAATAATGAATTAATACTAGCTAATCAGTTTGTATGCATCATCCATAGAATGCGATTGAAATTAACAAAATCAATATAAAATTTCATAAAACACAAAATTAAGTAGAAAATAATAGCCAACTAGACTAACATATAATCACATAATTACTTGACGAACATGACTGATGCAATTTTTTTCAAATGCTTCAATTTTTTATCAGAACCATATTTATCACGATAAATATACCGTTAGAATATGAGATTTTTAGGTGGACGTTCTACCGTTATCGGCTCTTCTTACATCAAACGTGTTTGAAAAGCAATTTCATAAATTAATTACTCAGAAATGGTGTGGTGAATCGATTTAGAATTTTGATCGTAAACAGTCATATATTCATTTATCGCAGTTTTGAAGAAAGGGAAACAGAATGACAGAGAAATCGAGCAATTGTCCGAAGTGTAGTAAAACTAACAATCCAATGAATTTTATTGTTTCAAGGTGGCTTAGACGCTTATTTCAATATGGTAGACACAACAATTTAGAGGTAAAAAATTTGTACAATCCGATGCCATCGGATTCAAGCGAACCACTTGGCAATGCACTCGAAAGAAACTGGAAAATCGAGCAGGATAAAGCCCGCAGGGAAGAGAGAAAACCACAATTATTCACAGCAATAAGAAAAACATTCATGTGGCCATATATTCACTATGGCATCGGGTTACTCATATGCGAAACTATGAGGTAGAAAAAAACCCATGCAAATAAAGCTTATTACAACTGAATTTGAATTTATAATTAATTTATCATTAATCTCATGTTTCTGCAGAGTGATGCAAACTTACACACTGGGTTTTCTTATTAGCTTCTTCACTCCTTTTTCAAAAACAACATACGAAGAAGCTTACATGTATGCAACAAGTGTTATTTTAATGGAAATTTCCGGTGCATGGATTAATCACCACATCAACATGGGACAATTGGAAATGGGAATGAGATTGAGAATAGCTAGTTCCTCATTAATTTATAGGAAGGTAAAGGTTTCAGTGTCAATAATCAGTTTCCACCGTTCATTTTTCCTCGTCCTTCATTGAACAATAAAGCAATTGATAAGCCGAGTAAATAGAACGAGATAAGATAATTTCAGTAATGAAGCGGAATAACAGGTCGAAGAAATTGTCATGCTGTCGGCATAGTATCAGAATATTTTGAACTTCTGTACGCTTATTAGAAATATTGAATACACTCACCCTTGAAACGTGAAGTCTATTGAGATAGTAGGATTTTAGATAGATATGCTCTTCGTTGAAGTCTATGCACCACTATATCCTCGACATGGCTCCGGATAATCTGAAACGTGGTCATAATCTCAATATTATGCCATTTGTTTCATTGTTTTCGTTCAATTGGCTGAAAAACTTCTAAAAAAAAGATCTTTCTTGAATTGAGAAAGTCTTGATTAGAGATAGAAATTCGTCATTTCTATTTGTAATACTCAAAATTCAATTTATGAACGATTCAATCAATGATGTGCTTGGAAAAAAGTGCTCTGGTTTGATGGAATTACTGGAGTGACCCAAGACCAAGATAAAAAGTATTTATAATCTGAATTTTGACTACGATACTTCAGTGATGAGAGAAAAATAAGACATAATTGGGATTTCATGAAAATCTCTTCATTATGTCTTTTTTTTATTGGATCGAAAGAGTGTTCTTTGAGTATTCTTTAGATCTCTCCCAAGTTTTTTTCATATCCCCCCCATGGTTCATTTTATTCTTCAAGATTTGCACCAGCTGATGAGTTCATTAGGTACTTCAACAAATCTGAAAAGGGAAAATTTCGAAGAAGACTTGAAGAAAATTGAAAAAAAATACTGTCTTGATTCACACCAGTATATTCCATCAAACCAGAATACTTTTTCTCGAGCACATTACTGATTCAATCGTTCATAAACTAAATTTCAAGTAGTATAAATGTAAATAGCGAATTTCTTCTAAATTTGACATTTTCTATTATTTATTTACTCCCGTAACCAAGGTATCAGCTAGGTCGTAATACTTTTAGTTATACCAAGTTCCTGGCCCTGCACATCATTATTGAATAAAAATCTGTAAAGAAAATAATTCATAACAATAGTCTGTGGAGTGTCCCGAAAGTAATACTTTACCGATCAAATTATTTATTTATTCGCACAGTATTAGAATATCTAATCGATTCCTTATTGTTCCAGATATTGAAACTATCCATATCAGCAGCGAATAAAACAGCTGATGGGTTAATAATCAATTTATTATCAAATGACGTTGCAAGATTCGATCAAGTCTTCGTGTATCTCCATTACATCTGGATAATGCCAATACAGGGTGCAGCGATAGCCTATTTAATTTGGCAGAGCGTGCAAATAGCTTCGCTCGCTGGCATGTTCTTGATAACAATTCAAACGATCCCACTCCAAGGCTACTTGAGTAGATGGACTTCAAAATTGCGTACGAATGTAGCGGTTCGTACAGACGAACGTGTCAGACTGATGAGCGAAATCATCACCAGTGTTCAAGTCATCAAAATGTACGCGTGGGAGAAACCATTCCAGAAGTTAGTTGCCTTCACCCGTAAAAACGAAATTGATATCCTGACAATAACATCATACTTACGTGGATTCAATCATGCAACATCCGCATTCACCGAACGCACAACATTATTTTTCACAATAATGGCTTATGTCCTATTGGGAAACACAATATCAGCTGACAAAGTCTTCTCGATGGCACAATACTTCAATTGTTTGCAGCTCACAATGACAATTTATTATCCAAAGGCAGTTGCCGGTGCATCAGAGGCATCAGTAACAATTACGAGACTTCAAAAGTTTTTATTACTGGATGAGAACAAACCATTGCCACTAGAACAATCACCGAATGAGAAAATCGGGGTTGAGATTGAAGAGATGGATGCACGCTGGGATGAGGCCACAATCGCCAATACTCTGAATGACATCAATGTAACGATAAAGTATGGAACATTGTGTGCACTAGTTGGTCCAGTTGGTTCAGGTAAAAGTTCCCTGCTTCAACTAATTCTTGGAGAATTGCCTGGTACTCGGGGCCGTCTCGCAATAGGCGGGAAAATATCGTACGCTAGCCAGGAGCCTTGGCTCTTCACTGGCACTGTCAGGAACAATATTCTCTTCGGGCAGCCCTATGATGAACTGCGGTATCGCCGGGTTATTCGTGCGTGTGCATTGTTGAAGGATTTCATCCAGCTGCCCCAGGGTGACAAGACCTTGGTTGGAGAACGAGGCACATCATTGAGCGGTGGACAGAGGGCGAGAATTAATTTAGCGAGAGCTGTTTACAGGGAAGCCGATATTTATCTTTTCGATGATCCGCTCTCCGCTGTTGACACGCACGTTGGCAAGAACTTGTTCAAGGGGTGCTTGAAGGAGTACCTGGCTGATAAAACGAGGATCCTCGTTACCCATCAGGTACAGTACCTGAAAGATGTTGATTACATTGTCATGTTGAATAATGGAGTTGTCGAGAAGCAGGGAACATTCGAAGAGTTTGCTAAACTGGACTTTAAACATCTGAATGAGACTGCTAATGAGGAGGAAAAGGAACAGCCAAATGAGAAGATGACTGCAGTGTCAGAGTCAAACATCCTTGAAGAGCAGGAGATAGAGTCGCCGGAGGTGGAAGAACTCATGGTGAAGGGGGAAATATCGAAGGCACTTTTTTGGAAGTATTTCAGGGCTGGGAATACATATTGCGGGCTATTCATGCTTGTCTTATTCTCATTGCTTGGACAATTGGGCAGTAGTGGCTGTGATTACTGGGTTGCCTGCTGGACCAATCAGGAGGAGTTGAAATTGAAGAGTTATGGGCTTCACTATCTTATTTCTTATGATAGATTTGTTGATAATAATCATAATGAATTGGCCGAGAATAATCACAGCATCGTTTTGGATCTCTTGGATATCAATTCAAATCATTCTGTTGGTGAGGATCGCGCTGAGGATTATTATTATGATAAAGATACAGTACTGTGGATTTATGGGATACTCATTGGGGGCTGTGTGATTTTTACTACAGCGAGAAATATCATGTTCTATAAAATTTGCATGAATGCTTGTAAATATCTTCATAATCTCATGTTCACGTCGTTGCTGATGGCACCTATGAAATTCTTTGACAGTAATGCATCAGGTAGTTTATTCAAAGTGTTATTGCAGAGGAAAATTTGTGAAATTGGAGATGCGAATGATTAACGACTAAAGGTGATTGGAAAAATTGAAGGCATGAACTGTTTCATTCTTTGAAAATGTTCAATTTTTCTAGAACATCTCAGTTTCTCATTGTAATTATTTTCAAACAGCTTTCATTACAACAAGTCATTATACAAGTTTTTTTGTAGGTCGCATTCTCAATCGCTTCTCCAAGGACATTGGCAGTGTCGATGAACTCCTTCCAATGACACTATTAGACTCCATTCAGGTATTCTCAGTGATGGTTGGAATTCTAGCACAAATTATCATAATTTACTGGTGGTCAGTATTTCCAATAATGGCAATGGGCATTTGTTATTGGAAAATACGAACTATTTATCTGGCAACAGCACAGGATCTCAAGCGATTGGAGGGTGTAACAAAGAGCCCAGTTTATTCACATGTTAATGCATCATTGGCTGGATTGTCAACAATAAGATCAGCTCGTGGACAGGAAATGATAAGAAAGGAATTTGATTCACATCAGGATGTACATACTGGTGCTAATTCACTGTTGATTGCAACGAGCACTGCATTTGGAGTTTCGCTCGATGCTGTAACGATTGTATTTATTGCTTTCATCACTTATAGTTCCATCATTTTTAAGAACGGTGAATAACATTTCTTTCTCATTACATTTATGACCTTTTCGGTCTTCTACCTCTTTTCTTCCCTTTCTCACCTCTTTTGCGAGACCATGGAACGACTTCTTGCCAGACTGCTCCGCATTCGTCGGGAACCAGGAGAAACCATTTAAGACCCAAATCAGCACAGTCGGGTTCATACAGAGCCCTAATGTGCCTTTCAGTCACGCTGACGAGAAAGGCACAGTAATTCTCTGTAATTGCACCTCACCGCTCAGTTTGTTATTCGGATCTGTGTACGGCAAGCGCTCACCCATCCAAGTAGACTCAATGCTGCTTAACCCGGTAGGCCCGCCGGCCGTATGCAGAACGAACAATCAAACTGTCCGTTCGGTTTTTTGTTATTATTTTGGAAATCAAAGGCCATGAAGAAAAATCTGTAGAGACCTTCACACGAATTTCTGTGGGTTGAATTATTCCAAATGGAATGAAAAATTCCGATAATCCCTCAAATTCGCTAACTCATTCTCCTATTCCTACAAAAACTTTAAGCCATTGAGCGACAGTTGTTGTCATTAACTATTAATCGATAGGCAAACGAACAGTGTCGCAACCTTTCTTAAAGAGGAAAATGAGAGCTACGAAGAAGATCTCTGCCGAGAAATTTCATCTCGCTTAGTTTCCAACATAATTCAGAAAAACTAGTTTGAAGCGATATTTCTACTGGAGAAATGAATATCAATGATTATTTACACATTGCTTATTCAGATAGAACACTCGCGGGGGATACTGGCCTAGTAATATCTCTGAGTTTGATACTGTGTGGTCTGCTGCAGTATGGTATACGTCAATGTGGAGAGATGCTGGCACAATTGACGTCTGTCGAACGTGTATTGCAATTCACTCAACTAGATAAAGAGGGATCATTCGAGAGCAATATTCACTTGAAACCACCAGCAAACTGGCCAACTCAAGGACAAATTGAATTTAGTCATGTTTATTTGAAATATTCGAGTGAAGACCCACCTGTTTTGAAGGATTTGAATTTTACAATCCAGCCAGGAATGAAGGTAATCAAGTATTTGCAATCTGGGTTTGGGGAATATCTCCGAAACAATTCAATTCAGAGAAAATTGTCACGAGATAATTTTTGTAGAGCGAGTCATATACTACAAATAAGTAATACATCTTGATATATTCTCCTAAAACTAACGATTTTGAAGATATTTCAATAATAATTTTCTACAAAACATGGAGAAGAGGAATTAGAATAATTTTCATAGATATTCTCTTGCAGATATTTTAGACATTGTTCACCTTATAAGAATACCAAAAAAAAAACTTTTTTTGTAGCTCATTACATTCTCTAGAAAAAAGTTTACTTGAAACGTAACGAATTTGACGCAAGGGAACTAACAAATCAGTCATCGTTAGACTCAAGATGTCCAGTGACACCTCGGATATCGTCAAGAAATAATCAACTCCACCTTTCCCACCTTTTGGGCACAAAGAGAGCCCACACTTTTGGAAATATCACTTCCGTAACAGTGATTAAGAGATGCGCGTCTTCAAATAAATTCTCAGTAAAACTCTCAATTTGTGAATTTCACAGTAATTTCGCACTATCAACAAAACTGTAATAATTGTGGTAAATTTGAAGAGTAGGTGCCTCCAGCTTGAAGATAAACGGTTTTGATCTGATTCATGGTACTGATTATCCATCTCCCACTGAAAACCCTACTGACTATCACCAGGAAATCATCTAATTTCGAGGATTAGTTTTTCGAGCCAGACGTAAATTGTCAGATCTCAAACAAAGTCTCTTAAAAATTTGCTCGAAGCCTACTCATTTTCAAGATATTCCCAAATTAACCCAGCTACTCCTCTAAATCACTTACTATCAACAGATCACCAATCTAATTGACTCTCATATCACTTTTAATAATTATTTTTCATACATTCAGGTGGGAATCGTAGGTAGAACTGGAGCTGGCAAATCTTCCCTCATCAATGCGCTATTCAATCTAGCAAAGGTGGAGGGAACAATCTCGATTGATAACATTGATACAAAAACAATTGGCCTCCATGACTTACGAAGTAAAATATCAATAATACCTCAGGAACCAATGCTGTTTTCAGCAACACTGCGTGATAATTTGGATCCATTTCACCAATGCAAGGATGCTGAACTGTGGTCAGCTCTCGAAGAAGTAGAATTAAAAAATAGCTGTCGATCATTGGATTATGTTGTTACGCAGGGTGGTACAAATTTTAGTGCAGGACAGAGGCAATTGCTCTGTTTAGCACGTGCTATTGTTAGAAATAATAAAATTCTTGTATTGGATGAAGCCACTGCTAATATTGATCCAGGAACTGATGCACTTATACAAAAAAAAATACGTGATAAATTCAAAAATTGTACAGTTTTAACAATTGCACACAGATTAAGTACTATTATGGATAGTGATAAGATACTAGTTATGGATCATGGAGAAATTATGGAGTTCGATGCACCCGGTGTATTATTGCAAAAATCAGATGGTTATTTAACGAGTATGGTCAACGAAACTGGCCCAAGTATGAGCAGCATGTTAAGAAGAATTGCTGAAGAAGCATTATATTCTGTTTCACATGCATCTGTTTAACTGCACACTACGCAACTAGGGCGGCAATTTAATTTCGACAAAATTTTCCCTTCAAGCAAAGTTCGGAACAAGGCTTGATCCAGACAAGAATTTTTTTTCTTCAAATATGTAAGATATATTGTCTACCAAATGGCAATGTACGTTAATAAAAAACAATAGTATAAGAGTTGCATCTATTTTTTTTAACAATTCAATGATCACATTATGAGACAAGAAAATTATGTTCGTTGGATTTTACGAATAATTCGGAAGCTATCGGTTTGAGGAAACATTGCCAAGCGACCTTGTGACGTTTAGTGCAATTTGGTTAGTTAACGACAATCAGATTATGACACGACTTATCATATGGAATACTTTACCTTTTACGCGACTACTGGAAATTTATAAGCTGCTGCTTCATTTTTTCTCCGATTCTGAATGACCAACAATTCGACAAGCTATTATTTCAAGGAAGAAGGTTGATACTTCTTACGTCCTTCACTTTGAAAATTAATGAGGCAACAGCAACAAACTGCACGTTTTGCTGAATAATAACTAGAATTGTATTCAAAAAAAAATTGACTAGGGTTTCGAAGCCGTAATAAAAAAAAAAATTGACTATCTTACGCCAATTGAGAAACTCCACGATGAAAAACATCAACCCTCTAACGCCGCATTCAGACGAAATCGTACCCTCGGCGTATGTATTTTGTCCGAATGTGGCGTTAGAGGGTTAATGATGTAGCCGGAAGGACGGTGCGAGTGAGTGTATCTGACCTTGGATGTCAGGATGGCTGCATAGTCTGTGGACTAAAGGCCAGCTGCACAATATGCAGCCCAATAAAGAAGCAGACCTTGGATGACGACAGACTTTACGTAGACTGAAACTGGACTTCATGTTGAATTTCTGTTGATAATCGACTCTTTTCAAAGGTGTCTCTTAGACTGACTTATCTTTACTCCAAAGAATCGGTAACACCTCCAGATTTATTGAGATATCCTCAGCCTTCATGATCCCTTCAAATCGGGAGTTCATGTAACTATATTGAGAAAGATGAAGAATCACAATAAACAATAAAATTCTATTATTTACAGGGCCAACTTGATTTATGACAGACTCTATATTAACGTTCCACGCGACATTATTTTTCAAATCGTTCAACTAGAAAATCAGGACATTATCCAACGTTAGAAAATTTAGTGGCCCTGAAAAGGGCCGTTTGGTGATGAATGACGAATTTATTTGGAGCTCGTGTATTTAGTAACTGCCTTGGTTCCTTCGCTTACAGCGTGCTTGGCCAATTCTCCAGGGAGAAGCAGACGAACAGCTGTTTGGATTTCCCGAGAAGTAATGGTCGATCGCTTGTTGTAATGAGCCAAACGTGAAGCTTCAGCGGCAATACGCTCGAAGATGTCATTGACGAAGGAGTTCATGATGCTCATAGCTTTGCTCGAGACACCAGTGTCAGGATGAACTTGCTTCAGTACTTTGTAGATATAGATAGCGTAGCTCTCCTTCCTCTTGCGTTTTTTCTTTTTGTCGGTTTTGGTGATATTTTTCTGAGCTTTACCAGCCTTCTTAACAGCTTTTCCACTTGCTTTGGGTGGCATGGTAGAAGTACTTGATGATATCAATAGAGATACTCGAATCAACTCTGAAGAATTGTGCTGTGCACCAAGTAAGCGCGTTACTGTATTAGGCTAGACGTCAGCGGCGCCGAGCCAATTAAAAGACGCCTCCATAGAGCGCCCGAGTGACGCCACCTCATTGGTTCGGTGGCGCCAACGTCTGAGACTATGAATCCTTGCACGAGGGGCATCAAAAAAATATCTCAGCTACGGCTCTTGTAATACACATTGATTAATATTTTCAACCAACATGTCTGGACGTGGAAAAGGTGGTAAAGTGAAGGCCAAGCCAAAGACCCGCTCCAACAGAGCTGGACTTCAATTTCCAGTTGGTCGTATTCACCGTCTCCTCCGCAAGGGGAATTACGCTGAACGTGTTGGTGCTGGGGCTCCAGTCTATCTCGCTGCAGTAATGGAATATCTGGCGGCTGAAGTTCTCGAGCTAGCAGGCAATGCTGCTCGTGATAACAAGAAATCGAGAATCATCCCGAGACACTTCCAGCTCGCTATCCGTAACGATGAGGAGCTGAATAAATTACTATCTGGAGTTACCATCGCTCAAGGTGGTGTACTTCCAAATATACAGGCAGTTCTACTTCCAAAGAAAACAGAAAAAAGCAGTTCATAAATAAAAAAATAAGTGATAATCGGCCCTTTTCAGGGCCACAAACAATTCATAACGTATTGATCCATTTTTTCAATAATTCCCCCTCTCTTTCATTTGCATACAATTATCGATCCACCAAATTGTTAAGGAAGAAGAATATTGAAAACAGCAATTCGAAAATAAAGATCTTAGCATTATATCCACCATTTTTTTTGTACAGTCGAAATATTAGCCTGTTTCTAAGCTAGGAGTGAGTTTGTGAAAATTTAGTTTTAGAAATATTTCAAATGACAGCTTCATTGGATTATTTTCAAATAAAAAACTTTCAAATAATTCATTGTTCTCAACCACTCAATGAATATCAGTCGGAATTGGGTTATTAACAAATCTTCAACCAAAAATTCCGAGTGACGTTGATAAGATGGATCGTGATAATCTTTTTGTCACGGCATTCGCCACAACATCATCGTCGTGGCCTTGGGTAATGCAAATTGTAGTGATAATCTCAATAAATAATTTTTTTTTATCAAATAAATAATTTTTCTTCACTTAGTTACTTGATTAGAAACTTTCAAAAAAGTTCAAAGTTAATTTTGGAAAAGAATACAATTAATATTCGCGTTATTGGCCTTGAAATCTTTTGACTAATTCCTGATCGATCAAGAAATACCAATTCAGAAATAAAAATGTATAAGTATACACAAAAAAATTATAATAGCTGGCAGAGGGAAACTACCTATGCATCAAATATTTATCACCGATGCAAATAACATTTTAATTTCGGAATTGAAGTACTGAATCCTGTAGGCACGAAACTGGCAAGTGGCTGTAACTGACAATTGTTGCGAATTCCTCAGTTTTATTTGAATATACGACACATTGTTCAATATGTAATTGCCAAGCTTGTTTTGCGCAAAAAAATATTGATATAATCAAATTGCATTCAATAAGCAAATAGTAGTTGCTCTGAATTTATGCCGTCAGAAGTTAGCATTAAAGTGTCAGAAACTGAGCCGTTGACGGTAAATCACGAGCATTGAAAAAACTGATAACGAACTAGCGATTATCCTCCCTCACATGCTCAAATCCAATGACCTTGATCGACAGATTACGCTTGAGTGAATACTATCAGTTTATCAAATTCGAAAGCTACGTGATCATGACACAGCGCCCAAGCGAACTCGAGTACTCGATTTTTAAATCGCACTTCAATGTAAAAAATCACACGTGCTGATTATTTGCAGGATATCTAATAATATGAAGTCTTCAAACGAACGCATTTTATTCAATCATCTGTTTTTTGAGAATATCTTGGTAACTAAGCGAGATAGAGCGATGTCACTCTAATCTTGTTTAAAAGCAGTATTTTTTCTTTTTTTTTCTATTTCAATGATAAACGCCTCACAAATGATTCATGTTTCAATTATATTATTCTTTCAATAAAAAAAAAAAAATCATCTTATTCTTCTATTGATACTTTGATTCCATTTGTGAAATTTTCGGATGCTATAGAGAAGACCGAGGCAAACTGGGAAAGTACCTTGAAATTTATCGATTTTTCTTTCAATTTCATTGACAAAAAAAAAGACAACACTGGCCACACAAATCAAATTCCATGTCTGGTAATAAGATTTTCTTCAGTAATTTCGCACCATTTTCATTTTTTAAATTCACTGATGTAGTATGAATAGTTTGAGCACGCTGAAAAAAGGAAACATTTTTTTTGAATGACTGTGAATTTAAATACGTATCCATTAAATCATGCGAAATTGATAGTTAAAAACTCAGCAGAAATCACCATTTTATATTTCCAAAACTAGCACTGAGATTCCACTGGCACCTGAAATCTGATCCACGGTGGGTCAATTCCTAGTCCGGAGTGGGGAAGGAAAAAATAGTAATGGTTGTGATCTTGAACCAATAATGACAAAATATTGGAGCGTGACCACGGATCAATATTGGCATGTAATTTCAGCCAATATTGACGTATAATTTTGGGCCAATATTGGCTCGATATATGCCCCCAAAATTGCCGTTATATTCGATGGGATCATTGGTTACCGAATTATGAGATACCAAAACACTTTCCTGCCCTCAGATATCCCGGTATGCTTCACCTCCGGTCTCTCCTACTTCATTCGAGATACAAACCGCGATTAGATCTCCATCTGCTACTTCACCAGTGATTACTGATATCTGTGTATCAAATGGTCAGTATGTTATTCATTGCCGCACAGTCTGGACAGTTGGTGGCAATTGAGCCTAACGAAACACAGACACCCTGCCATATAGTGGTGTCAATAGTTTGTTTAAAAAGTTTGGTTATTTTAAGCTGATGAGATAAATTGGAAAATGGATAGTTCGACCAAATACGAGAATCCGAGTCCTCGATTGAAGGCGAATTTACTCAGCAAATTAATTTTTTGGTGAGTTGTTTCTTTATCGATACTAATGATCGAAAGATAGCAATCATAATGTTGACGGTTTCCTCGTAGACGTGAATCGGCTCTAGAAACACTTTGGAAAGTCGGTGTAAGTGGAAACAATGTGTAATCATGCTGGAACCAATATGTTTACACATCCTGTTGCCAGTGTGCGTTTGTTCCATAGAATTTACAGATGAATTCGCCGCAATATTTCCAGAGTGTATTCAGAGTGAATATTTGTTAGACCCATACTGGTTATGCAGTGTAATCAGACGAATCCTTACTGAATCCACGGCAATACACTACGAAATTGATTCATTAGGCTGAAACGATCCTCGTTTACTGTTAACGGATGGTAGTTAGAATGGTAACCAAACTAATATTCGTTAATTCAACGAATGGTTCGTTGAAGGGACGATTGAGGCAAGTGGACTCAATAATTCGAAGTACCTGAAATGTACGGAAAAAAATGAATTGTCATGAGAATAATTGAAATAAATTAATTCATAGAGGAAAAACACATCCAAGCAGAAATAACGATTGTATGGTGATGAAAAAAAAGACTTTAATAAAAAAATAGAAAAAAAGCCTCTGAAAGGAAATGTATATATAGCGCCGTGCACGAGTTAAACGTGCACATGGCGCAAAACGCTATCGCGTTTTTTGATTTGCCCATCTTAGTGCCTCAACTGCGTAATCTCTAATATTCGTATGTGTATATGACAATAAAATACGTGAAAAATAGCAGAAAGAATAGCTCCACTTGATCTCGACTACATAATTTCGTTAAATTTTCCTTCGAGAATTCCCTCAGTGTACAGATTTTAGGAGTGATTATCATCACCCCTTTGAATGAATGATTTTTCGCGAATATGTCACAAATTATCAAATCGACTATGCTCAGATTCGATTGTAGCTCTAATTTTTTGCAGCTCTGATTCCGCTCTACAAGAAAGACTTCTACGGAAATTTGCGTATTTCCTTAATTCATTAATTTTAAGATATTTTCCAAAAAAGAGGAACCCACCATTGATGATAACTAAAAATGCTATGAATTTTATTTTTTAAGGTGGCTCAGACCCTTATTTAAATATGGCGAAAAAAGTGATTTAGAGGTGAAAAATTTGCACAATGCACTACCATCAGATTTGAGTGAACTGCTGGGCAATGCACTGGAAAAAAACTGGAAAATCGAGCTTTTTCAAGCTCAAAGTAGGCAGAGAAAACCAAAATTATTCACAGCAATAAGAAAAACATTTATGTGGTCATATATTTATTATGGTTTCTGGCTATTTTTAAGCGTAATTCTGAGGTAAGAACAATATGTAGAAACAAAGCTATTACAACTAAATTTGCATTCATAAATAAATTATCATTAATCTCATGTTCCTACAGAGTATTGCAACCTTACACTCTCGGTCTTCTTATCAGCTATTTCGCTCCTCTTTCAAAGATAACAACTGAAGAAGCTTATATTTATGCATCAGGTGTTATTTTAATGGCAATTGTCATTGCATTGATCGACCACCACATGAATATGGGACAATTGGAAATGGGAATGAGATTGAGAATAGCTGCTTCCTCATTGATTTATAGAAAGGTAAATATTTGAATATCACTACTCTATGCCAGCTATCTTTTTTTCCTCGTTGAACAGTCATTCGATTGATAAGTTGAGCAAGTAGAACAAGATAGGATTTCTATGCCTCCAATTTGTTGTGGACATCTCGAAATATGAGGGATATTGACCATTTGAGACCTTGCAAAGATTGATACAATCTATATCGTCTTCACTAAAATTTGACTGTTGACTCTACTTTGACGCAACTTCGATTTTGGGCGCCAGTTGCTCTATTCTACAATAATTGCCGAATGATCAACAATTCGACTTGCTAGAATCTCAGAGCTAAACTCTACAGACTTTGATCAATATTAATTATGGTTCATTCAAAGAATAAATGACTCGACTTTATGCTAATTATCAAATTTCTTATCAATAACTTATTTTGTTGAGAGCCAAATGAATACTGATAGAAGTGAGGTTGATTCTGGTCTTGATCGTGTTTGAGATGTCGCTAGATCCCCCTCTCTCCTTCAGTCGAGTCTCCCTTGAAAGGTCGCTGAATTTCGCGAGACCTTAGTTACGTTCCAAATATGGTCTCTATGAACATTCCTCTATTTCCCTTACTTCCCGAAATATTCAACAAAATAGAAAACAGCTCCATAGGGAACTTGCTTATCTCCAAGTTAACAATCAGACTTTTTTTTATTCTTACAATCTCAGAATATTTAAATGTATCCTTATTTCAGATACTTAAACTATCCAGATCAGCAGCTAATAAGACAGCTGATGGACTAATAATTAATTTATTATCAAATGACGTTGCAAGATTCGATCAAGTCTTCATGTATCTCCATTACATCTGGATAATGCCAATACAGGGTGCAGCGATAGCCTATTTAATTTGGGAAAGTGTGCAAATAGCATCGCTGGCTGGCATATTCTTGATAACGATCCAAACAATACCACTCCAGGGTTACTTGGGTAAGTGGACGTCGAAATTGCGGGCGAAAATGGCCATTCGCACAGACGAACGTGTCAGACTAATGAGTGAAATCATCACTGGTGTTCAAGTCATCAAAATGTACACGTGGGAGAAGCCATTCCAGGAGCTAGTCGCCTTTGCCCGTAAATATGAGATCGATGTCCTGACAGTAACATCATACTTACGTGGATTTAATCGGGCAACGTTCGTATTCACCGAGCGCACAACATTATTTTTTACAATATTGGCTTATGTTCTATTGGGCAACAGAATATCAGCTGATAAAGTCTTCTCGATGGCACAATACTTCAATCGTCTGCAGGCCACAATGGCAATTTTTTATCCAATGGCCATTACCTTAGCATCAGAAGCATTAGTAACAATTATGAGACTCGAAAATTTTTTATCATTGGACGAGAATGAACCACTGCCAATAGAACAATCGCCGAATGAAAAAATTGGCGTTAAGATTAAAGAGATAGAGGCATCCTGGGATGAGGACTCAATTGTCAATACTCTGCATGACATCAACTTGACGATAGAGCGTGGAACATTGTGTGCACTTGTAGGTCCAGTTGGTTCTGGTAAAAGTTCACTGCTACAATTAATTCTCGGTGAACTGCGTGGTACTCGGGGCCATGTTGCAATAGGTGGGGTGATATCATACGCTAGCCAGGAGCCCTGGCTCTTCGCTGGCACCGTCAGAAACAATATTCTCTTCGGCCAGCCGTATGATGAACTGCGGTATCGTCAGGTTATTCGTGCGTGTGCGCTGCTAAAGGATTTTATTCAGCTGCCACAAGGTGACAAGACATTGGTTGGAGAACGAGGCACATCTTTGAGCGGTGGGCAGAGGGCAAGAATTAATTTAGCAAGAGCTGTTTACAGGGAAGCCGATATTTATCTTTTCGATGATCCGCTCTCTGCTGTTGACACGCATGTCGGCAAGAGCTTGTTCGAGGGGTGTCTGAAGGAGTACCTTGCCAACAAAACGAGGATCCTCGTTACTCATCAGGTGCAGTACCTGAAGAATGTTGATTACATCGTCATGATGAATAATGGCATCGTTAAGAAGCAGGGAACGTTCGAGGAATTTCATGAGCAGGACTTTAAACTGCTAAATGTGACGACTAATGAGGAGGAGAAGGAGGAGCTGGAGGAGAGTATGAGTCCAGTTCCAGAAGTCTCGTTCCTTTCTGGCGACGTTGAAGAGACTGAGGAAGAGCCTGAGGAGACGGAGGAACTCATGATGAAGGGTAAAATATCGACGGCACTTTTTTGGAAGTATTTCAGTGCTGGAAATACATACTGCGGGTTATTCATGTTTGTCTTGTTCCTACTACTTGGACAATTGGGCAGCAGTGGCTCTGATTACTGGGTCGCCTACTGGACCAATCAGGAGGAGTTGAGAATTAAAAATCATGGACTATACAATTTCAGTTCAGATAATAGATCCGTTGATAATCATCGTATTGAATTGGCAGAGAGTAATTACAGTAGCGTTTTAGATCTCTTGGATATTAATTCAAATTATTCTACTGATGATGATCGCTTTGAGGATAACTATTATGATGAAGATACTGCACTGTGGATTTATGGAATATTTATTGCGAGCTGTGTACTTTTTACGACAGCGAGAAACGTTGTGTTTTATAAAATTTGCATGAATGCTAGTAAATACCTTCATGATCTCATGTTTGGGTCGTTGCTGATGGCACCGATGAAATTCTTCGACAGTAATGCATCAGGTAATTTTTTTTTTAATGTTGTCCAAAAAGAACTGAAGAGTTTTTTTTAATGGTCACTTCTCTATAATATTGTGAGTTCATTTTTGGCTGGAATTTGAATACTCATGTTACTCCACCTGCTTTTAACCAAAGATTAACGTAAATAAATATACTATTTTCCGCGCAGGTCGCATTCTCAATCGATTCTCCAAGGACATTGGTAGTGTTGATGAACTCCTGCCAATGGCTCTATTAGACTCCATTCAAGTATTCTCAGTGATGGTTGGAATTTTAGCACAAGTCATAATAATTTATTGGTGGACAATTATTCCAATGATGGTAATGGGCATTTTTTATTGGAGAATACGAACAGTTTATCTGGCAACAGCACAAGATCTCAAGCGATTGGAGGGTGTAACAAAGAGCCCAGTTTATTCACATGTTAATGCATCATTGGCTGGATTGTCAACAATAAGATCAGCTCGTGGACAGGAAATGATAAGAAAGGAATTTGATTCACATCAGGATGTACATACTGGTGCTGATTCATTGTTGATTGCAACGAGCACTGCCTTTGGAATTTGGCTCGATGCTGTAACAATTGTATTTGTCGCTTTTATCATTTACAGTTTCATTATTTTAAAGAACGGTGAGTTACAATTCTTCCTCATTACAATTCGATCTGCATAATTTCAGTGATGAAACTCTGTTTTTTTCGGATTATCTCGGAAATTAAGTGAGATGGAGAGAAATTCGTAGAAAATTGAAGATGTGTTCAACTACCCTATTCACCCGATTCAATGCCTCCTGCAAACTACACTGAGGGGATTTTTTCCTACTAGCATGACTATTCCTTGAACGTGAAAACGTACTATTCCAAATCGATAATCGCACCTAGAATTATAACTAAAACATCTAAATTATAGTTATGTGTACTATCTGATAGCTGTACTTGATAAAAATTTGTTTGCCGTTAATATATACAATTGTCAAGGACTTTCCTGCTATATTTTCAGTTCCAGAGTTTGGAAAATTCTCGCAGTTTACCCTGACTCTTCGACTAGAAAGTCACCTAATTTCAAACGAGGTCTCAATAAAAAATTCCCTATCTCACTCAGTTTCTGAGATAATCAAAAAGAAAACTGGTTTGAAGCGATTTTTCTTTCGGAGAAATAAATACTGATTATTATTTACACATTGGTTACTCAGATGAAACATTCGCGGGAAATGTTGGCCTGGCAATATCTCAAATATTGATACTGTGCGGTATGCTGCAGCACGGTATGCGTCAAACTGCGGAAATGCTGGCACAAATGACGTCAGTCGAACGTGTATTGCAATTCACTCAACTGGATAAAGAGGGACCATTCGAGAGTACCATTAATTCCAAACCACCAGCAAGCTGGCCGAATCAAGGACAAATTAAATTTAGTCATGTTTATCTAAAGTATTCGAGTGAAGACCCACCTGTTTTGAAGGATTTGAATGTTACTATGGAGCCAGGGATGAAGGTGATCACGAATTTCAATAGATTTTAAACTATTGGCTTTAGAGAAATTCATCATGAGACAATTACTGTAGCAAATTTCATAAGTTACAAAAAAGTTCTCGTGATAAATTCTTCTAAACCCAACAATTTTAGAGATATTCCCAGGTATTAAAAACTTTAAAGAAAAGAAATCAAGGAAATTTACCGGGATACCACTTTTGTAGCCTATTCAATTCTGTACGAAAGAGATCGCTTGACATTTTGCTCTAAACTTGCCCATTTTCAAGACATTCTCAAATTAATCCACCTACTTTTCCAAATCACTTGCTCTCAACAGATCATTAATTTGATTAATTCTCATATCACTTTTGATGATTACAAATTTTATGAATTCAGGTGGGAATCGTGGGCAGAACGGGAGCTGGAAAGTCTTCTCTCATCAGTGCCCTATTCAATCTAGCAAAGCTCGAGGGAACAATTTTAATTGATAACATTGATACAAAAAAAATTGGCCTCCATGACTTAAGAAGTAAAATATCAATAATACCTCAGGAACCAATGCTGTTTTCAGCAACACTGCGTGATAATCTGGATCCATTTCATAAATACAAGGATGTTGAACTGTGGTCAGCTCTCGAAGAAGTAGAATTAAAAAATAGCTGTCAATCATTGGATTATGTTGTTGCGCAAGGCGGTACAAATTTCAGTGCTGGGCAGAGGCAATTGCTCTGTTTAGCACGTGCTATTGTTAGAAATAATAAAATTCTAGTATTGGATGAAGCAACTGCCAATGTTGATCCAGGAACTGATGCCCTTATACAACAAACAATACGTGATAAATTCAAAAACTGTACAGTTTTGACAATTGCACACAGATTAAATACTATCATGGATAGTGATAAGATACTAGTTATGGATCATGGAGAAGTTATGGAGTTTGATACGCCCTATGTATTATTGCAAAAGTCAGACGGTTATTTAACGAGTATGGTGAATGAAACTGGCGCAAATATGATCAGCAAGTTGAGGAGAATTGCTGAGGAAGCATTCAATAGTGTTTCACACGCCATTGTTGAGCAGGAGAATCATTTAGTGCCTAATGGAACGTCCAAAACTTGAAATTAATAACTCATTTATGAAGAGGAGAAGCTCATTAGAATGTTCGAGAAATGAAAGGTCGATTGAGGTGATTCGATGCAGAATAAAATTCATTTGCTCTCAGAATACCTGCGAATCTGAGAGAAATAGAGAAATTTTTATTGTAATCCTTTTTTTTTCATGAAAAATGATTTTGCAATTATCTCACCATTTAATGTAAATGTATTCCGATACTCAACATATTCCATTTACCATAAATTATTTGGAGCATAAATTTCATTCGATTCTGTAATTGCGTATTTATGAGGGATGAAAACAAATCATTGGTTCAAGTTCAATGATTTATCTCTGTGATAATACTTGAGAACTGATACAGTGGCCTCAATATTTACGAATTTTAAGGAGGCAACGACTTGGAGTGTTTTGTTATAATAAAAAAAATTCTTATTTTCATCAATATTACTGGTTCCACTTTTTAACTCAAGCGATTGATAAATAAATTCAGTAATACCAATGACTCAATATATCATTTCGTGGTTAATTTTCTTTTGTAATTAATGAACCATTGAGCTTCAGGGCCACAAAAAATTTACTAATGTAGTTATTCATTTTTTTGACGATTCTCCCTCTCTCCGATCCACGTACAATTCTGTATCGATTCACCAAACTCTTGAGAATGAAAAATATTGAAAAGGACAATCCCTATCCATGCTTGAAAAATTAAACTATTTCTTTGCTTCAGAACATCAAAGTTATAATCAACTTATACAAATGCCGTAAATGATTGCTGATGGAAGAAAATGTTTACACCTAATTGGAGCTCGACCAAAGTGCTATCACTGTAGATAGGGAAAATTTCAATTTCCAGACGTTTTTATTTTGGTCGAAAAATTATAAAAAGGGCAAATAGGTTCTTCATAATTCAGGATGTATCGCGAATTATAACAAGATCACCTTATATATACGTATTTCTTTCTAGGCTCAACGCTTTCGCTCTCTCCGTGGCAGAGAGGGGATGTGCATAAGTGTTCAATTCTGTGAATCGGAACCCTACATGTCAGCATAGTTGTCTAATAACAGGTTTCACTGCACAAACAGCACACGTGCCGCGCAGTAGTCTCAACATTCTTTTTCAAAAGTTCAGTTATTTCGGGTTAATCAAGATAAATGGTAAAATGGATTTTTCAACTAAATACGAAAATCCGAGTCCTCGATTAACAGCAAATTCATTCAGCAGATTAATTTTCTGGTGAGTTGCCTCTTCGCTGATTCTCATAAGCGTCGAATAAAATAATGATAGTCATGGTCAAGTATTTCATGCTATTTTCGCGTGAAAAATGAAGAAAATAAAAATTGCATGTTATCGGTTACGTCACATATCGTCCGCAGACAAATCATCCGCCACCTTTCCCCTCAGACAAAACATCTGAGAGACAATCTATCCAAAGGACAAATCAACCGAATTGATTCGATTCACGACGAAACATCCTTCCAATTTCCTGAAAAAATCAATAATAATAATGAATTAATACTAGCTAATCAGTTTGTATACATCATCCATAGAATGCGATTGAAATTAACAAAATCAATATAAAATTTCATAAAGCGCAAAATTAAGTAGAAAATCATAGCCAATTAGACTAACATATAATCACATAATTACTTGACGAACATTACTGACACAATATATTTCAAATACTTCAATTTTTTATCAGAACCATATTTATCACGATAAATATACCGTTAAAATATGAGATTTTCAGGTGGACGTTCTACCATTATCGGCTCTCCTTACATCAACGTGTTTAAAAGCAATTTCATAAATCAATTACTCAGAAATGGTGTGGTGAATCGATTTAGAATTTTGGTTGTAAACAGTCATATATTCATCTATCGCAGTTTTGAAGAAAGGGAAACAGAATGACAGAGAAATCGAGCAATCGTCCGAAGCGTAGTAAAACTAACAATCCAATGAATTTTATTGTTTCAAGGTGGCTTAGACGCTTATTTCAATATGGTAGACACAACAATTTAGAGGTAAAAAATTTGTACAATACGATGCCATCGGATTCAAGCGAACCACTTGGCAATGCACTCGAAAGAAACTGGAAAATCGAGCAGGATAAAGCCCGGAGGGAAGAGAGAAAGCCACAATTATTCACAGCAATAAGAAAAACATTCATGTGGCCATATATTCACTATGGCATCGGTTTACTCATATGCGAAATTATGAGGTAGAAAAAAACCCATGCAAATAAAGCTATTGCAAATGAATTTGAATTTATAATTAATTTATCATTAATCTCATGTTTCTGCAGAGTGATGCAAATTTACACACTGGGTTTTCTTATAAGCTTCTTCACTCCCTTTTCAAAAATAACATACAAAGAAGCTTACATGTATGCATCAGGTGTTATTCTAATGGAAATTTCCAGTGCATGGATTAATCACCACATGAACATGGGACAATTGGAAATGGGAATGAGATTGAGAATAGCTAGTTCCTCATTAATTTATAGGAAGGTAAAGGTTTCAGTGTCAATAATCAGTTTCCACCGTTCATTTTTCCTCGTCCTTCATTGAACAATAAAGCAATTGATAAGCCGAGTAAATAGAACGAGATAAGATAATTTCAGTAATGAAGCGGAATAACAGGTCGAAGAAATTGTCATGCTGTCGGCATAGTATCAGAATATTTTGAGCTTCTGTACGCTTATTAGAAACATTGAATACACTCACCCTTGAAACGTGAAGTCTATTGAGATAGTAGGATTTTAGATAGATATGCTCTTCGTTAAAGTCTATGCACCACTATATCCTCGACCTGGCTCCGGATAATCTGAAACGTGGTCGTAATCTCAATATTATGCCATTTGTTGCATTGTTTTCGTTCAATTGGCTGAAAAACTTCTAAAAAAAAATCTTTCTTGAATTGAGAAAGTCTTGATTAGAGATAGAAATTCGTCATTTCTATTTGTAATACTCAAAATTCAATTTATGAAAGATTCAATCAATGATGTGCTTGGAAAAAAGTGCTCTGGTTTGATGGAATTACTGGAGTGACCCAAGACCAAGAAAAAAAGTATTTATAATCTGAATTTTGACTACGATACTTCAGTGATGAGAGAAAAATAAGACATAATTGGGATTTCATGAAAATCTCTTCATTATGTCTTTTTTTTATTGGATCGAAAGAGTGTTCTTTGAGTATTCTTTAGATCTCTCCCAAGTTTTTTTCATATCCCCCCCATGGTTCATTTTATTCTTCAAGATTTGCACCAGCTGATGAGTTCATTAGGTACTTCAACAAATCTGAAAAGGGAAAATTTCGAAGAAGACTTGAAGAAAATTAAAAAAAAATACTGTCTTGATTCACACCAGTATATTCCATCAAACCGGAATACTTTTTCTCGAGCACATTACTGATTCAATCGTTCATAAACTAAATTTCAAGTAGTATAAATGTAAATAGCGAATTTGTTCTAAATTTGACATTTTCTATTATTTATTTACTCCCGTAATCAAGGTATCAGCTAGGTCGTAATACTTTTAATTATACTAAGTTCCTGGCCCTGCACATCATTATTGAATAAAAATCTGTAAGGAAAATAATTCATAACAATAGTCTGTGGAGTGTCCCGAAAGTAATACTTTACCGATCAAATTATTTATTTATTCGCACAGTCTTAGAATATCTAATCGATTCCTTATTGTTCCAGATATTGAAACTATCCATATCAGCAGCCAATAAAACAGCTGATGGGTTAATAATCAATTTATTATCAAATGACGTTGCAAGATTCGATCAAGTCTTCGTATATCTCCATTACATCTGGATAATGCCAATACAGGGTGCAGCGATAGCCTATTTAATTTGGCAGAGCGTGCAAATAGCTTCGCTCGCTGGCATGTTCTTGATAACAATTCAAACGATCCCACTCCAAGGCTACTTGAGTAGATGGACTTCAAAATTGCGTACGAATGTAGCGGTTCGTACAGACGAACGTGTCAGACTGATGAGCGAAATCATCACCAGTGTTCAAGTCATCAAAATGTACGCGTGGGAGAAACCATTCCAGAAGTTAGTTGCCTTCACCCGTAAAAACGAAATTGATATCCTGACAATAACATCATACTTACGTGGATTCAATCATGCAACATCCGCATTCACCGAACGCACAACATTATTTTTCACAATAATGGCTTATGTCCTATTGGGAAACACAATATCAGCTGACAAAGTCTTCTCGATGGCACAATACTTCAATTGTTTGCAGCTCACAATGACAATTTATTATCCAAAGGCAGTTGCCGGTGCATCAGAGGCATCAGTAACAATTACGAGACTTCAAAAGTTTTTATTACTGGATGAGAACAAACCATTGCCACTAGAACAATCACCGAATGAGAAAATCGGGGTTGAGATTGAAGAGATGGATGCACGCTGGGATGAGGCCACAATCGCCAATACTCTGAATGACATCAATGTAACGATAAAGTATGGAACATTGTGTGCACTAGTTGGTCCAGTTGGTTCAGGTAAAAGTTCCCTGCTTCAACTAACTCTTGGAGAATTGCCTGGTACTCGGGGCCGTCTCGCAATAGGCGGGAAAATATCGTACGCTAGCCAGGAGCCTTGGCTCTTCACTGGCACTGTCAGGAACAATATTCTCTTCGGGCAGCCCTATGATGAACTGCGGTATCGCCGGGTTATTCGTGCGTGTGCATTGTTGAAGGATTTCATCCAGCTGCCCCAGGGTGACAAGACCTTGGTTGGAGAACGAGGCACATCATTGAGCGGTGGACAGAGGGCGAGAATTAATTTAGCGAGAGCTGTTTACAGGGAAGCCGATATTTATCTTTTCGATGATCCGCTCTCCGCTGTTGACACGCACGTTGGCAAGAACTTGTTCAAGGGGTGCTTGAAGGAGTACCTGGCTGATAAAACGAGGATCCTCGTTACCCATCAGGTACAGTACCTGAAAGATGTTGATTACATTGTCATGTTGAATAATGGAGTTGTCGAGAAGCAGGGAACATTCGAAGAGTTTGCTAAACTGGACTTTAAACATCTGAATGAGACTGCTAATGAGGAGGAAAAGGAACAGCCAAATGAGAAGATGACTGCAGTGTCAGAGTCAAACATCCTTGAAGAGCAGGAGATAGAGTCGCCGGAGGTGGAAGAACTCATGGTGAAGGGGGAAATATCGAAGGCACTTTTTTGGAAGTATTTCAGGGCTGGGAATACATATTGCGGGCTATTCATGCTTGTCTTATTCTCATTGCTTGGACAATTGGGCAGTAGTGGCTGTGATTACTGGGTTGCCTGCTGGACCAATCAGGAGGAGTTGAAATTGAAGAGTTATGGGCTTCACTATCTTATTTCTTATGATAGATTTGTTGATAATAATCATAATGAATTGGCCGAGAATAATCACAGCATCGTTTTGGATCTCTTGGATATCAATTCAAATCATTCTGTTGGTGAAGATCGCGCTGAGGATTATTATTATGATAAAGATACAGTACTGTGGATTTATGGGATACTCATTGGGGGCTGTGTGATTTTTACTACAGCGAGAAATATCATGTTCTATAAAATTTGCATGAATGCTTGTAAATATCTTCATAATCTCATGTTCACGTCGTTGCTGATGGCACCTATGAAATTCTTTGACAGTAATGCATCAGGTAGTTTATTCAAAGTGTTATTGCAGAGGAAAATTTGTGAAATTGGAGATGCGAATGATTAACGACTAAAGGTGATTGGAAAAATTGAAGGCATGAACTGTTTCATTCTTTGAAAATGTTCAATTTTTCTAGAACATCTCAGTTTCTCATTGTAATTATTTTCAAACAGCTTTCATTACAACAAGTCATTATACAAGTTTTTTTGTAGGTCGCATTCTCAATCGCTTCTCCAAGGACATTGGCAGTGTCGATGAACTCCTTCCAATGACACTATTAGACTCCATTCAGGTATTCTCAGTGATGGTTGGAATTCTAGCACAAATTATCATAATTTACTGGTGGTCAGTATTTCCAATAATGGCAATGGGCATTTGTTATTGGAAAATACGAACTATTTATCTGGCAACAGCACAGGATCTCAAGCGATTGGAGGGTGTAACAAAGAGCCCAGTTTATTCACATGTTAATGCATCATTGGCTGGATTGTCAACAATAAGATCAGCTCGTGGACAGGAAATGATAAGAAAGGAATTTGATTCACATCAGGATGTACATACTGGTGCTAATTCACTGTTGATTGCAACGAGCACTGCATTTGGAGTTTCGCTCGATGCTGTAACGATTGTATTTATTGCTTTCATCACTTATAGTTCCATCATTTTTAAGAACGGTGAATAACATTTCTTTCTCATTACATTTATGACCTTTTCGGTCTTCTACCTCTTTTCTTCCCTTTCTCACCCCTTTTGCGAGACCATGGAACGACTTCTTGCCAGACTGCTCCGCATTCGTCGGGAACCAGGAGAAACCATTTAAGACCCAAATCAGCACAGTCGGGTTCATACAGAGCCCTAATGTGCCTTTCAGTCACGCTGACGAGAAAGGCACAGTAATTCTCTGTAATTGCACCTCACCGCTCAGTTTGTTATTCGGATCTGTGTACGGCAAGCGCTCACCCATCCAAGTAGACTCAATGCTGCTTAACCCGGTAGGCCCGCCGGCCGTATGCAGAACGAACAATCAAACTGTCCGTTCGGTTTTTTGTTATTATTTTGGAAATCAAAGGCCATGAAGAAAAATCTGTAGAGACCTTCACACGAATTTCTGTGGGTTGAATTATTCCAAATGGAATGAAAAATTCCGATAATCCCTCAAATTCGCTAACTCATTCTCCTATTCCTACAAAAACTTTAAGCCATTGAGCGACAGTTGTTGTCATTAACTATTAATCGATAGGCAAACGAACAGTGTCGCAACCTTTCTTAAAGAGGAAAATGAGAGCTACGAAGAAGATCTCTGCCGAGAAATTTCATCTCGCTTAGTTTCCAACATAATTCAGAAAAACTAGTTTGAAGCGATATTTCTACTGGAGAAATGAATATCAATGATTATTTACACATTGCTTATTCAGATAGAACACTCGCGGGGGATACTGGCCTAGTAATATCTCTGAGTTTGATACTGTGTGGTCTGCTGCAGTATGGTATACGTCAATGTGGAGAGATGCTGGCACAATTGACGTCTGTCGAACGTGTATTGCAATTCACTCAACTAGATAAAGAGGGATCATTCGAGAGCAATATTCACTTGAAACCACCAGCAAACTGGCCAACTCAAGGACAAATTGAATTTAGTCATGTTTATTTGAAATATTCGAGTGAAGACCCACCTGTTTTGAAGGATTTGAATTTTACAATCCAGCCAGGAATGAAGGTAATCAAGTATTTGCAATCTGGGTTTGGGGAATATCTCCGAAACAATTCAATTCAGAGAAAATTGTCACGAGATAATTTTTGTAGAGCGAGTCATATACTACAAATAAGTAATACATCTTGATATATTCTCCTAAAACTAACGATTTTGAAGATATTTCAATAATAATTTTCTACAAAACATGGAGAAGAGGAATTAGAATAATTTTCATAGATATTCTCTTGCAGATATTTTAGACATTGTTCACCTTATAAGAATACCAAAAAAAAAACTTTTTTTGTAGCTCATTACATTCTCTAGAAAAAAGTTTACTTGAAACGTAACGAATTTGACGCAAGGGAACTAACAAATCAGTCATCGTTAGACTCAAGATGTCCAGTGACACCTCGGATATCGTCAAGAAATAATCAACTCCACCTTTCCCACCTTTTGGGCACAAAGAGAGCCCACACTTTTGGAAATATCACTTCCGTAACAGTGATTAAGAGATGCGCGTCTTCAAATAAATTCTCAGTAAAACTCTCAATTTGTGAATTTCACAGTAATTTCGCACTATCAACAAAACTGTAATAATTGTGGTAAATTTGAAGAGTAGGTGCCTCCAGCTTGAAGATAAACGGTTTTGATCTGATTCATGGTACTGATTATCCATCTCCCACTGAAAACCCTACTGACTATCACCAGGAAATCATCTAATTTCGAGGATTAGTTTTCCGAGCCAGACGTAAATTGTCAGATCTCAAACAAAGTCTCTTAAAAATTTGCTCGAAGTCTACTCATTTTCGAGATATTCCCAAATTAACCCAGCTACTCCTCTAAATCACTTACTATCAACAGATCACCAATCTAATTGACTCTCATATCACTTTTAATAATTATTTTTCATACATTCAGGTGGGAATCGTAGGTAGAACTGGAGCTGGCAAGTCTTCTCTCATCAATGCGCTATTCAATCTAGCAAAGGTTGAGGGAACAATCTCGATTGATAACATTGATACAAAAAAAATTGGCCTCCATGACTTACGAAGTAAAATATCAATAATACCTCAGGAACCAATGCTGTTTTCAGCAACACTGCGTGATAATTTGGATCCATTTCACCAATGCAAGGATGCTGAACTGTGGTCAGCTCTCGAAGAAGTAGAATTAAAAAATAGCTGTCGATCATTGGATTATGTTGTTACGCAGGGTGGTACAAATTTTAGTGCAGGACAGAGGCAATTGCTCTGTTTAGCACGTGCTATTGTTAGAAATAATAAAATTCTTGTATTGGATGAAGCCACTGCTAATATTGATCCAGGAACTGATGCACTTATACAAAAAAAAATACGTGATAAATTCAAAAATTGTACAGTTTTAACAATTGCACACAGATTAAGTACTATTATGGATAGTGATAAGATACTAGTTATGGATCATGGAGAAATTATGGAGTTCGATGCACCCGGTGTATTATTGCAAAAATCAGATGGTTATTTAACGAGTATGGTCAACGAAACTGGCCCAAGTATGAGCAGCATGTTAAGAAGAATTGCTGAAGAAGCATTATATTCTGTTTCACATGCATCTGTTTAACTGCACACTACGCAACTAGGGCGGCAATTTAATTTCGACAAAATTTTCCCTTCAAGCAAAGTTCGGAACAAGGCTTGATCCAGACAAGAATTTTTTTTCTTCAAATATGTAAGATATATTGTCTACCAAATGGCAATGTACGTTAATAAAAAACAATAGTATAAGAGTTGCATCTATTTTTTTTAACAATTCAATGATCACATTATGAGACAAGAAAATTATGTTCGTTGGATTTTACGAATAATTCGGAAGCTATCGGTTTGAGGAAACATTGCCAAGCGACCTTGTGACGTTTAGTGCAATTTGGTTAGTTAACGACAATCAGATTATGACACGACTTATCATATGGAATACTTTACCTTTTACGCGACTACTGGAAATTTATAAGCTGCTGCTTCATTTTTTCTCCGATTCTGAATGACCAACAATTCGACAAGCTATTATTTCAAGGAAGAAGGTTGATACTTCTTACGTCCTTCACTTTGAAAATTAATGAGGCAACAGCAACAAACTGCACGTTTTGCTGAATAATAACTAGAATTGTATTCAAAAAAAAATTGACTAGGGTTTCGAAGCCGTAATAAAAAAAAAAATTGACTATCTTACGCCAATTGAGAAACTCCACGATGAAAAACATCAACCCTCTAACGCCGCATTCAGACGAAATCGTACCCTCGGCGTATGTATTTTGTCCGAATGTGGCGTTAGAGGGTTAATGATGTAGCCGGAAGGACGGTGCGAGTGAGTGTATCTGACCTTGGATGTCAGGATGGCTGCATAGTCTGTGGACTAAAGGCCAGCTGCACAATATGCAGCCCAATAAAGAAGCAGACCTTGGATGACGACAGACTTTACGTAGACTGAAACTGGACTTCATGTTGAATTTCTGTTGATAATCGACTCTTTTCAAAGGTGTCTCTTAGACTGACTTATCTTTACTCCAAAGAATCGGTAACACCTCCAGATTTATTGAGATATCCTCAGCCTTCATGATCCCTTCAAATCGGGAGTTCATGTAACTATATTGAGAAAGATGAAGAATCACAATAAACAATAAAATTCTATTATTTACAGGGCCAACTTGATTTATGACAGACTCTATATTAACGTTCCACGCGACATTATTTTTCAAATCGTTCAACTAGAAAATCAGGACATTATCCAACGTTAGAAAATTTAGTGGCCCTGAAAAGGGCCGTTTGGTGATGAATGACGAATTTATTTGGAGCTCGTGTATTTAGTAACTGCCTTGGTTCCTTCGCTTACAGCGTGCTTGGCCAATTCTCCAGGGAGAAGCAGACGAACAGCTGTTTGGATTTCCCGAGAAGTAATGGTCGATCGTTTGTTGTAATGAGCCAAACGTGAAGCTTCAGCGGCAATACGCTCGAAGATGTCATTGACGAAGGAGTTCATGATGCTCATAGCTTTGCTCGAGACACCAGTGTCAGGATGAACTTGCTTCAGTACTTTGTAGATATAGATAGCGTAGCTCTCCTTCCTCTTGCGTTTTTTCTTTTTGTCGGTTTTGGTGATGTTTTTCTGGGCTTTACCAGCCTTCTTAACAGCTTTTCCACTTGCTTTGGGAGGCATGGTAGAAGTACTTGATGATATCAATAGAGATACTCGAATCAACTCTAAAGAATTGTGCTGTGCACCAAGTAAGCGCGTTACCATATTAGGCTAGACGTCAGCGGCGCCGAGCCAATTGAAAGACGCCTCCATAGAGCGCCCGAGTGACGCCACCTCATTGGTTCGGTGGCGCCAACGTCTGAGACTATGAATCCTTGCACGAGGGGCATCAAAAAAATATCTCAGCTACGGCTCTTGTAATACACATTGATTAATATTTTCAACCAACATGTCTGGACGTGGAAAAGGTGGTAAAGTGAAGGCCAAGCCAAAGACCCGCTCCAACAGAGCTGGACTTCAATTCCCAGTTGGTCGTATTCACCGTCTCCTCCGCAAGGGGAATTACGCTGAACGTGTTGGTGCTGGGGCTCCAGTCTATCTCGCTGCAGTAATGGAATATCTGGCGGCTGAAGTTCTCGAGCTAGCAGGCAATGCTGCTCGTGATAACAAGAAATCGAGAATCATCCCGAGACACTTCCAGCTCGCTATCCGTAACGATGAGGAGCTGAATAAATTACTATCTGGAGTTACCATCGCTCAAGGTGGTGTACTTCCAAATATACAGGCAGTTCTACTTCCAAAGAAAACAGAAAAAAGCAGTTCATAAATAACAAAATAAGTCATAATCGGCCCTTTTCAGGGCCACAAACAATTCATAACGTATTGATCCATTTTTTCAATAATTCCCCCTCTCTTTCATTTGCATACAATTATCGATCCACCAAATTGTTAAGGAAGAAGAATATTGAAAACAGCAATTCGAAAATAAAGATCTTAGCATTATATCCACCAATTATTTTGTACAGTCGAAATATTAGCCTGTTTCTAAGCTAGGAGTGAGTTTGTGAAAATTTAGTTTTAGAAATATTTCAAATGACGGCTTCATTGGATTCTTTTCAAATAAAAAACTTTCAAATAATTCATTGTTCTCAACCACTCAATGAATATCAGTCGGAATTGGGTTATTAACAAATCTTCAACCAAAAATTCCGAGTGACGTTGATAAGATGGATCGTGATAATCTTTTTGTCACCGCATATTCGCCACAACATCATCGTCGTGGCCTTGGGTAATGCAAATTGTAGTGATAATCTCAATAAATAATTTTTTTTTATCAAATAAATAATTTTTCTTCACTTAGTTACTTGATTAGAAACTTTCAAAAAAGTTCAAAGTTAATTTTGGAAAAGAATACAATTAATATTCGCGTTATTGGCCTTGAAATCTTTTGACTAATTCCTGATCGATCAAGAAATACCAATTCAGAAATAAAAATGTATAAGTATACAAAAAAAAATTATAATAGCTGGCAGAGTGAAACTACCTATGCATCAAATATTTATCACCGATGCAAATAACATTTTAATTTCGGAATTGAAGTACTGAATCCTGTAGGCACGAAACTGGCAAGTGACTGTAACTGACAATTGTTGCGAATTCCTCAGTTTTATTTGAATGGACGACACATTGTTCAATATGTAATTGCCAAGCTTGTTTTGCGCAAAAAAAATATTGATATAATCAAATTGCATTCAATAAGCAAATAGTAGTTGCTCTGGATTTATGCCGTCAGAAGTTAGCATTAAAGTGTCAGAAACTGAGCCGTTGACGGTAAATCACGAGCATTGAAAAAACTGATAACGAACTAGCGATTATCCTCCCTCACATGCTCAAATCCAATGACCTTGATCGGCAGATTACGCTTGAGTGAATACTATCAGTTTATCGAATTCGAAAGCAACGTGATCATGACACAGCGTCCAAGCGAACTCGAGTACTCGATTTTTAAATCGCACTTTAATGTAAAAAATCACACGTGCTGATTATTTGCAGGATATCTAATAATATGAAGTCTTCAAACGAACGCATTTTATTCAATCATCTGTTTTTTGAGAATATCTTGGTAACTAAGCGAGATAGAGCGATGTCACTCTAATCTTGTTTAAAAGCAGTATTTTTTCTTTTTTTTTTCTATTTCAATGATAAACGCCTCACAAATGATTCATGTTTCAATTATATTATTCTTTCAATAAAAAGAAAAAAATCATCTTATTCTTCTATTGATACTTTAATTCCATTTGTGAAATTTTCGGATGCTATAGAGAAGACCGAGGCAAACTGGGAAAGTACCTTGAAATTTATCGATTTTTCTTTCAATTTCATTGACAAAAAAAAAGACAACTCTGGCCACACAAATTGAATTCCATGTCTGGTAATAAGATTTTCTTCAGTAATTTCGCACCATTTTCATTTTTTAAATTCACTGATGTAGTATGAATAGTTTGAGCACGCTGAAAAAAGGAAACATTTTTTTTGAATGACTGTGAATTTAAATACGTATCCATTAAATCATGCGAAATTGATAGTTAAAAACTCAGCAGAGATCACCATTTTATATTTCCAAAACTAGCACTGAGATTCCACTGGCACCTGAAATCTGATCCACGGTGGGTCAATTCCTAGTCCGGAGTGGGGAAGGAAAAAATAGTAATGGTTGTGATCTTGAACCAATAATGACAAAATATTGGAGCGTGACCACGGATCAATATTGGCATGTAATTTCAGCCAATATTGACGTATAATTTTGGGCCAATATTGGCTCGATATATGCCCCCAAAATTGCCGTTATATTGGATGGGATCATTGGTTACCGAATTATGAGATACCAAAACACTTTCCCGCCCTCAGATATTCCGATGTGCTTCGCCTCCGGTCTCTCCTACTTCATTCAAGATACAAACCGCGATTAGATCTCCATCTGCTACTTCACCAGTGATTACTGATATCTGTATATCAAATGGTCAGTATGTTATTCATTGCCGCACAGTCTGGACAGTTGGTGGCAATTGAGCCTAACGAAACACAGACACCCTGCCATATAGTGGTGTCAATAGTTTGTTTGAAAAGTTTGGTTATTTTAAGCCGATGAGATAAATTGGAAAATGGATAGTTCGACCAAATACGAGAATCCGAGTCCTCGATTGAAGGCGAATTTACTCAACAAATTAATTTTTTGGTGAGTTGTTTCTTTATCGATACTAATGATCGAAAGATAGCAATCATAATGTTGACGGTTTCCTCGTAGACGTGAATCGGCTCTGGAAACACTTTGGAAAGTCGGTGTAAGTGGAAACAATGTGTAATCATGCTGGAACCAATATGTTTACACATCCTGTTGCCAGTGTGCGTTTGTTCCATAGAATTTACAGATGAATTCGCCGCAATATTTCCAGAGTGTATTCAGAGTGAATATTTGTTAGACCCATACTGGTTATGCAGTGTAATCAGACGAATCCTTACTGAATCCACGGCAATACACTACGAAATTGATTCATTAGGCTGAAAGGATCCTCGTTTACTGTTAACGGATGGTAGTTAGAATGGTAACCAAACTAATATTCGTTAATTCAACGAATGGTTCGTTGAAGGGACGATTGAGGCAAGTGGACTCAATAATTCGAAGTACCTGAAATGTCCGGAAAAAAATGAATTGTCATGAGAATAATTGATATAAATTAATTTATAGAGGAAAAACACATCCAAGCAGAAATAACGATTGTATTTGCCCATCTTAGTGCCTCAACTGCGTATTCTCTAATATTCGTATGTGTATATGACAATAAAATACGTGAAAAATAGCAGAAAGAATAGCTCCATTTGACCTCGACTACATAATTTCGGTAAATTTTCCTTCGAGAATTCCCTCAGTGTACAAATTTTAGGAGTGATTATCATCACCCCTTTGAATGAATGATTTTTCGCGAATATGTCACAAATTATCAAATCGACTATGCTCAGATTCGATTGTAGCTCTAATTTTTTGCAGCTCTGATTCCGCTCCACAAGAAAGACTTCTACGGAAATTTGCGTATTTCCTTAATTCATTAATTTCAAGATATTCTCCAAAAAAGAGGAACCCACCATTGATGATGATAACTGAAAATGCTATGAATTTTATTCTTTAAGGTGGCTCAGACCCTTATTTAAATATGGCGAAAAAAGTGATTTAGAGGTGAAAAATTTGCACAATGCGCTACCATCAGATTTGAGTGAACTGCTGGGCAATGCACTGGAAAAAAACTGGAAAATCGAGCTCTTTCAAGCTCAAAGTGGACAGAGAAAACCAAAATTATTCACAGCAATAAGAAAAACATTTATGTGGTCATATATTTATTATGGTTTCTGGCTATTTTTAAGCGTAATTCTGAGGTAAGAACAATATGTAGAAACAAAGCTATTACAACTAAATTTGCATTCATAAATAAATTATCATTAATCTCATGTTCCTACAGAGTATTGCAACCTTACACTCTCGGTCTTCTTATCAGCTATTTCGCTCCTCTTTCAAAGATAACAACTGAAGAAGCTTATATTTATGCATCAGGTGTTATTTTAATGGCAATTGTCATTGCATTGATCGACCACCACATGAATATGGGACAATTGGAAATGGGAATGAGATTGAGAATAGCTGCTTCCTCATTGATTTATAGAAAGGTAAATATTTGAATATCACTACTTTATGCAAGCTATCTTTTTTTCCTCGTTGAACAGTCATTCGATTGATAAGTTGAGCAAGTAGAACAAGATAGGATTTCTATGCCTCCAATTTGTTGTGGACATCTCGAAATATGAGGGATATTGACCATTTGAGACCTTGCAAAGATTGATACAATTTATATTGTCTTCACTGAAATTTGACTGTTGACTCTACTTTGACGCAACTTCGATTTTGGGCGCCAGTTGCTCTATTCTACAATAATTGCCGAATGATCAACAATTCGACTAGCTAGAATCTCAGAGCTAAACACTACAGACTTTGATCAATATTAATTATGGTTCATTCAAAGAATAAATGAATCGACTTTATGCTAATTATCAAATTTCTTATCAATAACTTATTTTGTTGAGAGCCAAATGAATACTGATAAAAGTGAGGTTGATTCTGGTCTTGATCGTGTTTGAGATGTCGCTAGATCCCCCCCTCTCCTTCAGTCGAGTCTCCCTTGAAAGGTCGCTGAATTTCGCGAGACCTTAGTTGCGTTCCAAATATGGTCTCTATAAACATTCCTCTATTTCCCTTACTTCCCGAAATATTCAACAAAATAGAAAACAGTTCCATAGAGAACTTGCTTATCTCCAAGTTAACAATCAGACTTTTTTTTATTCTTACAATCTCAGAATATTTAAATGTATCCTTATTTCAGATACTTAAACTATCCAGATCAGCAGCTAATAAGACAGCTGATGGACTAATAATCAATTTATTATCAAACGACGTTGCAAGATTCGATCAAGTCTTCATGTATCTCCATTACATCTGGATAATGCCAATACAGGGTGCAGCGATAGCCTATTTAATTTGGGAGAGTGTGCAAATAGCATCGCTGGCTGGCATATTCTTGATAACGATCCAAACAATACCACTCCAGGGTTACTTGGGTAAATGGACGTCGAAATTGCGGGCGAAAATGGCCATTCGCACAGACGAACGTGTCAGACTAATGAGTGAAATCATCACTGGTGTTCAAGTCATCAAAATGTACACGTGGGAGAAGCCATTCCAGGAGCTAGTCGCCTTTGCCCGTAAATATGAGATCGATGTCCTGACAGTAACATCATACTTACGTGGATTTAATCGTGCAACGTTCGTATTTACCGAACGCACAACATTATTTTTTACAATATTGGCTTATGTTCTATTGGGCAACAGAATATCAGCTGATAAAGTCTTCTCGATGGCACAATACTTCAATCGTCTGCAGGCTACAATGGCAATTTTTTATCCAATGGCAATTACCTTAGCATCAGAAGCATTAGTAACAATTATGAGACTCGAAAATTTTTTATCATTGGACGAGAATGAACCACTGCCAATAGAACAATCGCCGAATGAAAAAATTGGCGTTAAGATTAAAGAGATAGAGGCATCCTGGGATGAGGACTCAATTGTCAATACTCTGCATGACATCAACTTGACGATAGAGCGTGGAACATTGTGTGCGCTTGTGGGTCCAGTTGGTTCTGGTAAAAGTTCACTGCTACAATTAATTCTCGGTGAACTGCGTGGTACTCGGGGCCATGTTGCAATAGGTGGGGTGATATCATACGCTAGCCAGGAGCCCTGGCTCTTCGCTGGCACCGTCAGAAACAATATTCTCTTCGGCCAGCCGTATGATGAACTGCGGTATCGTCAGGTTATTCGTGCGTGTGCGCTGCTAAAGGATTTTATTCAGCTGCCACAAGGTGACAAGACCTTGGTTGGAGAACGAGGCACATCTTTGAGCGGTGGGCAGAGGGCAAGAATTAATTTAGCAAGAGCTGTTTACAGGGAAGCCGATATTTATCTTTTCGATGATCCGCTCTCTGCTGTTGACACGCATGTCGGCAAGAGCTTGTTCGAGGGGTGTCTGAAGGAGTACCTTGCCAACAAAACGAGGATCCTCGTTACTCATCAGGTGCAGTACCTGAAGAATGTTGATTACATCGTCATGATGAATAATGGCGTCGTTAAGAAGCAGGGAACGTTCGAGGAATTTCATGAGCAGGACTTTAAACTGCTGAATGTGACGACTAATGAGGAGGAGAAAGAGGAGCTGGAGGAGAGTATGAGTCCGGTTCCAGAAGTCTCGTTCCTTTCTGGCGACGTTGAAGAGACTGAGGAAGAGCCTGAAGAGACGGAGGAACTCATGATGAAGGGTAAAATATCGACGGCACTTTTTTGGAAGTATTTCAGTGCTGGAAATACATACTGCGGGTTATTCATGTTTGTCTTGTTCCTACTACTTGGACAATTGGGCAGCAGTGCCTCTGATTACTGGGTCGCCTACTGGACCAATCAGGAGGAGTTGAAAATTAAGAATAATGGACTATACAATTTCAGTTCAGATAATAGATCCGTTGATAATCATCGTATTGAATTGGCACAGAGTAATTACAGTAGCGTTTTAGATCTCTTGGATATTAATTCAAATTATTCTGCTGATGATGATCGCTTTGAGGATAACTATTATAATGAAGATACTGCACTGTGGATTTATGGAATATTTATTGCGAGCTGTGTACTTTTTACCACAGCGAGAAACGTTGTGTTTTATAAAATTTGCATGAATGCTAGTAAATACCTTCATGATCTCATGTTTGGGTCGTTGCTGATGGCACCGATGAAATTCTTCGACAGTAATGCATCAGGTAATTTTTTTTTAATGTTGTCCAAAAAGAACTGAAGAGTTTTTTTTAATGGTCACTTCTCTATAATATTGTGAGTTCATTCTTGGCTGGAATTTGAATACTCATGTTACTCCACCTGCTTTTGACCATAGATTAACGTAAATAAATATACTATTTTCCGCGCAGGTCGCATTCTCAATCGATTCTCCAAGGACATTGGCAGTGTTGATGAACTCCTGCCAATGGCTCTATTAGACTCCATTCAAGTATTCTCAGTGATGGTTGGAATTTTAGCACAAGTCATAATAATATATTGGTGGACAATTATTCCAATGATGGTAATGGGCATTTTTTATTGGAAAATACGAACAGTTTATCTGGCAACAGCACAAGATCTTAAGCGATTGGAGGGTGTAACAAAGAGCCCAGTTTATTCACATGTTAATGCATCATTGGCTGGATTGTCAACAATAAGATCAGCTCGTGGACAGGAAATGATAAGAAAGGAATTTGATTCACACCAGGATGTACATACTGGTGCTGATTCATTGTTGATTGCAACGAGCACTGCCTTTGGGATTTGGCTCGATGCTGTAACAATTGTATTTGTCGCTTTTATCACCTACAGTTTCATTATTTTAAAGAACGGTGAGTTACAATTCTTTCTCATTGCAATTCAATCTGCATAATTTCAGCGATGAAACTCTGTTTTTTTCGGATTATCTCGGAAATTAAGTGAGATGGAGAAAAATTCGTAGAAAATTGAAGATGTGTTCAACTACCCTATTCACCCGATTCAATGCCTTCTGCAAGCTACACTGAGGGAATTTTTTCCTACTAGTATGACTTTTCCTTGAAAGTGAAAACGAACTATTTCAAATCGATAAACGCACCTAGAATTATAACTAAAACAGCTCAATTATAGTTATGTGTACTATCTGATAGCTGTACTTGATAAAAATTTGTTTGCCGTTAATATATACCATTGTCAAGGTCTTTCCTGCTATATTTTCAGTTCCAGAGTTTGGAAAATTCTCGCAGTTTACCCTGACTCTCCGACTAGAAAGTCACCTGATTTCAAACGCGATCTCAATTAAAAATTCCCTATCTCGCTCAGTTTCTGAGATAATCAAAAAGAAAACTGGTTTGAAGCGATTTTTCTTTAGGAGAAATAACTACTGATTATTATTTACACATTGGTTATTCAGATGAAACATTCGCGGGAAATGTTGGCCTGGCAATATCTCAAATATTGATACTGTGCGGTATGCTGCAGCACGGTATACGTCAAACTGCGGAAATGCTGGCACAAATGACGTCAGTCGAACGTGTATTGCAATTCACTCAACTGGATAAAGAGGGACCATTCGAGAGTACCATTAATTCCAAACCACCAGCAAGCTGGCCGAATCAAGGACAAATTAAATTTAGTCATGTTTATCTAAAGTATTCGAGTGAAGACCCACCTGTTCTGAAGGATCTGAATGTTACTATAGAGCCAGGGATGAAGGTGATCACGAATTTCTATAGATTTTAAACTATTGGGTTTAGAGAAATTCATCATGAGACAATTTCTATAGAGAATTTCATAAGTTACAAAAAAGTTCTCGTGATAAATTCTTCTAGACCCAACAATTTCAGAGATATTTCCAGGTAGTAAAAACCTTAAGTAAATAAATCAAGAAAATTTACCGGGATACCACTTTTGTAGCCTATTCAAAGTTGTACGAAAGAGATCGCCCGACATTTTGCTCTAAACTTGCCCATCCTCAAGACATTTTCAAATTAATCCACCTACTTTTCCAAATTACTTGCTCTCAACAGATCATTAATTTGATTAATTCTCATATCACTTTTGATGATTACAAATTTTATGAATTCAGGTGGGAATCGTGGGCAGAACTGGAGCTGGAAAGTCTTCTCTCATCAGTGCCCTATTCAATCTAGCAAAGCTCGAAGGAACAATTTTAATTGATAACATTGATACAAAAAAAATTGGCCTCCATGACTTAAGAAGTAAAATATCAATAATACCTCAGGAACCAATGCTGTTTTCAGCAACACTGCGTGATAATCTGGATCCATTTCATAAATACAAGGATGTTGAACTGTGGTCAGCTCTCGAAGAAGTAGAATTAAAAAATAGCTGTCAATCATTGGATTATGTTGTTGCGCAAGGCGGTACAAATTTCAGCGCTGGACAGAGGCAATTGCTCTGTTTAGCACGTGCTATTGTTAGAAATAATAAAATTCTAGTATTGGATGAAGCAACTGCCAATGTTGATCCAGGAACTGATGCCCTTATACAAAAAACAATACGTGATAAATTTAAAAACTGTACAGTTTTGACAATTGCACACAGATTAAATACTATTATGGATAGTGATAAGATACTAGTTATGGATCATGGAGAAATTATGGAGTTTGATACGCCCTATATATTATTGCAGAAGTCAGACGGTTATTTAACGAGCCTGGTGAATGAAACTGGTGCGAATATGATCAACAAGTTGAGGAGAATTGCTGAGGAAGCATTCAATAGTGTTTCACACGCCATTGCTGAGCAGGAGAATCATTTAGAGCCTAATGGAACGTCCAAAACTTGAAATTAATAACTCATTTATGAGGAGGAGAAGCTCATTAGAATGTTCGAGTAATGAAAGGTCAATTGAGGTGATTCAATGCAGATTAAAATTCATTTGCTCTCAGAATACCTGCGGATCTGAGAGAAATAGAGAATTTTTTATTGTAATCCTTTTTTTTTCATGAAAAATGATTTTACAATTATCTCACCATTTAATGTAAATGTATTCTGATACTCAACATATTCCATTTACCATAAATTATTTGGAGCATAAATTTCATTCGATTCTGTAATTACGTATTATGAGGGATGGAAACAAATCATTGGTTCAAGTTCAATGATTTATCTCTGTGATAATACTTGAAAACTGATACAGTGGCCTCAATATTTATGAATTTTAAGGAGGCAACGACTATTCGATATAATAAAAAAAATTCTTATTTTCATCAATGTTACTGGTTCCACTTTTTAACTCAAGCGATTGATAAATAAATTCAGTAATACCAATGACTCAATACATCGTTTCGTGGTTAATTTTCTTTTGTAATTAATGAATCATTGAGCTTCAGGGCCACAAACAATTTACTAATGTAGTTATTCATTTTTTTGACGATTCTCCCTCTCTCCGATCCACATACAATTCTGTATCGATTCACCAAACTCTTGAGAATGAAAAATATTGAAAAAGACAATCCCTATCCATGCTTGAAGTTTTATCGGAACATGAATATTGAAAAGAGTTAAAGTCTACAAGTGTCACTCTCAGTCGATGATTCTCTGGTTGAGCCAAAAATTAAACTATTTCTTTGCTTCAGAACATCAAAGTTATAATCAACTTATACAAATGCTGTAAATGATTGCTGATGGAAGAAAATGTTTACACCTAATTAGAGCTCGACGAAAGTGCTATCACTGTAGATAGGGAAAATTTCAATTTCCAGACGTTTTTATTTTGGTCGAAAAATTATAAAAAGGGCAAATAGGTTCCATAGGGCAATAGGTCTTCATAATTCAGGATGTATCGTGAATTATAGCAAGATCACCGTATATATACGCATTTCTTTCTAGACTCAACGCTTTCGCTCTCTCCGTGGCAGAGGGGGGATGTGCGTTAACCATAAGGAATAGAAGGGGATGTGCGTAAGTGTTCAATTCTGTGAATCGGAACCCTACATGTCAGCATAGCTGTCTAACAACAGGTTTCACTGCACAAACAGCTCACGTGCCACGTAGTAGTCTCAACATTCTTTTTCAAAAGTTCAGTTATTTCGGGTTAATCAAGATAAATGGTAAAATGGATTTTTCGACTAAATACGAAAATCCGAGTCCTCGATTAACAGCAAATTCATTCAGCAGATTAATTTTCTGGTGAGTTGTCTCTCCGCTGATTCTCATAAGCGTCGAATAAAATAATGATAGTCATGGTCAAGTATTTCATGCTATTTTCGCGTGAAAAATGAATAAAATAAAAATTGCATGTTATCGGTTACGTCACATATCGTCCGCAGACAAATCATCCGCGACCTTTCTCCCACAGACAAAACATCTGAGAGACAATCTATCCAAAGGATAAATCAACTGAATTGATTCGATTCACGGCGAAACATCCTTCCAATTTCCTAAAAAAAATCAATAATAATACTGAATTAATACTAGCTAATCAGTTTGTATGCATCATTCATAGAATGCGATTGAAATTAACAAAATCAATATAAAATTTCATAAAACACAAAATTAAGTAGAAAATAATAGCCAACTAGACTAACATATAATCACATAATTACTTGACGAACATGACTGATGCAATTTTTTTCAAATGCTTCAATTTTTTATCAGAACCATATTTATCACGATAAATATACCGTTAGAATATGAGATTTTTAGGTGGACGTTCTACCGTTATCGGCTCTTCTTACATCAAACGTGTTTGAAAAGCAATTTCATAAATTAATTACTCAGAAATGGTGTGGTGAATCGATTTAGAATTTTGATCGTAAACAGTCATATATTCATTTATCGCAGTTTTGAAGAAAGGGAAACAGAATGACAGAGAAATCGAGCAATTGTCCGAAGTGTAGTAAAACTAACAATCCAATGAATTTTATTGTTTCAAGGTGGCTTAGACGCTTATTTCAATATGGTAGACACAACAATTTAGAGGTAAAAAATTTGTACAATCCGATGCCATCGGATTCAAGCGAACCACTTGGCAATGCACTCGAAAGAAACTGGAAAATCGAGCAGGATAAAGCCCGCAGGGAAGAGAGAAAACCACAATTATTCACAGCAATAAGAAAAACATTCATGTGGCCATATATTCACTATGGCATCGGGTTACTCATATGCGAAACTATGAGGTAGAAAAAAACCCATGCAAATAAAGCTTATTACAACTGAATTTGAATTTATAATTAATTTATCATTAATCTCATGTTTCTGCAGAGTGATGCAAACTTACACACTGGGTTTTCTTATTAGCTTCTTCACTCCTTTTTCAAAAACAACATACGAAGAAGCTTACATGTATGCAACAAGTGTTATTTTAATGGAAATTTCCGGTGCATGGATTAATCACCACATCAACATGGGACAATTGGAAATGGGAATGAGATTGAGAATAGCTAGTTCCTCATTAATTTATAGGAAGGTAAAGGTTTCAGTGTCAATAATCAGTTTCCACCGTTCATTTTTCCTCGTCCTTCATTGAACAATAAAGCAATTGATAAGCCGAGTAAATAGAACGAGATAAGATAATTTCAGTAATGAAGCGGAATAACAGGTCGAAGAAATTGTCATGCTGTCGGCATAGTATCAGAATATTTTGAACTTCTGTACGCTTATTAGAAATATTGAATACACTCACCCTTGAAACGTGAAGTCTATTGAGATAGTAGGATTTTAGATAGATATGCTCTTCGTTGAAGTCTATGCACCACTATATCCTCGACATGGCTCCGGATAATCTGAAACGTGGTCATAATCTCAATATTATGCCATTTGTTTCATTGTTTTCGTTCAATTGGCTGAAAAACTTCTAAAAAAAAGATCTTTCTTGAATTGAGAAAGTCTTGATTAGAGATAGAAATTCGTCATTTCTATTTGTAATACTCAAAATTCAATTTATGAACGATTCAATCAATGATGTGCTTGGAAAAAAGTGCTCTGGTTTGATGGAATTACTGGAGTGACCCAAGACCAAGAAAAAAAGTATTTATAATCTGAATTTTGACTACGATACTTCAGTGATGAGAGAAAAATAAGACATAATTGGGATTTCATGAAAATCTCTTCATTATGTCTTTTTTTTATTGGATCGAAAGAGTGTTCTTTGAGTATTCTTTAGATCTCTCCCAAGTTTTTTTCATATCCCCCCCATGGTTCATTTTATTCTTCAAGATTTGCACCAGCTGATGAGTTCATTAGGTACTTCAACAAATCTGAAAAGGGCAAATTTCGAAGAAGACTTGAAGAAAATTGAAAAAAAATACTGTCTTGATTCACACCAGTATATTCCATCAAACCAGAATACTTTTTCTCGAGCACATTACTGATTCAATCGTTCATGAACTAAATTTCAAGTAGTATAAATGTAAATAGCGAATTTCTTCTAAATTTGACATTTTCTATTATTTATTTACTCCCGTAACCAAGGTATCAGCTAGGTCGTAATACTTTTAGTTATACCAAGTTCCTGGCCCTGCACATCATTATTGAATAAAAATCTGTAAAGAAAATAATTCATAACAATAGTCTGTGGAGTGTCCCGAAAGTAATACTTTACCGATCAAATTATTTATTTATTCGCACAGTCTTAGAATATCTAATCGATTCCTTATTGTTCCAGATATTGAAACTATCCATATCAGCAGCGAACAAAACAGCTGATGGGTTAATAATCAATTTATTATCAAATGACGTTGCAAGATTCGATCAAGTCTTCGTGTATCTCCATTACATCTGGATAATGCCAATACAGGGTGCAGCGATAGCCTATTTAATTTGGCAGAGCGTGCAAATAGCTTCGCTCGCTGGCATGTTCTTGATAACAATTCAAACGATCCCACTCCAAGGCTACTTGAGTAGATGGACGTCAAAATTGCGTGCGAATCTGGCGATTCGTACAGACGAACGTGTCAGACTGATGAGCGAAATCATCACCAGTGTTCGAGTCATCAAAATGTACGCGTGGGAGAAACCATTCCAGAAGTTAGTTGCCTTCACCCGTAAAAACGAAATTGATATCCTGACAATAACATCATACTTACGTGGATTCAATCATGCAACATCCGCATTCACCGAACGCACAACATTATTTTTCACAATAATAGCTTATGTCCTATTGGGAAACACAATATCAGCTGACAAAGTCTTCTCGATGGCACGATACTTCAATTGTTTGCAGCTCATAATGACACTTTATTATCCAAAGGCGGTTGCCGGTGCATCAGAGGCATCAGTAACAATTACGAGACTTCAAAAGTTTTTATTACTGGATGAGAACAAACCACTGCCACTAGAACAATCACCGAATGAGAAAATCGGGGTTGAGATTGAAGAGATGGATGCACGCTGGGATGAGGCCACAATCGCCAATACTCTGAATGACATCAGCGTGACGATAAAGTATGGAACATTGTGCGCACTAGTTGGTCCAGTTGGTTCAGGTAAAAGTTCCCTGCTTCAACTAATTCTTGGAGAATTGCCTGGTACTCGGGGCCGTCTCGCAATAGGCGGGAAAATATCGTACGCTAGCCAGGAGCCTTGGCTCTTCACTGGCACTGTCAGGAACAATATTCTCTTCGGGCAGCCCTATGATGAACTGCGTTATCGCCGGGTTATTCGTGCGTGTGCATTGTTGAAGGATTTCATCCAGCTGCCCCAGGGTGACAAGACCTTGGTTGGAGAACGAGGCACATCATTGAGTGGTGGACAGAGGGCGAGAATTAATTTAGCGAGAGCTGTTTACAGGGAAGCCGATATTTATCTTTTCGATGATCCGCTCTCCGCTGTTGACACGCACGTTGGCAAGAATTTGTTCAAGCGGTGCTTGAAGGAGTACCTGGCTGATAAAACGAGGATCCTCGTTACCCATCAGGTACAGTACCTGAAAGATGTTGATTACATTGTCATGTTGAATAATGGAGCTGTCGAGAAGCAGGGAACATTCGAGGAGTTTGCTAAACAGGACTTTAAACATCTGAATGAGACTGCTAATGAGGAGGAAAAGGAACAGCCAAATGAGAAGATGACTGCAGTGTCAGAGTCGAACATCCTTGAAGAGCAGGAGATAGAGTCGCCGGAGGTGGAAGAACACATGGTGAAGGGGGAAATATCGACGGCACTTTTTTGGAAGTATTTCAGGGCTGGGAATACATATTGTGGGCTATTCATGCTTGTCTTATTCTCATTGCTTGGACAATTGGGCAGTAGTGGTTGTGATTACTGGGTTGCCTACTGGACCAATCAGGAGGAGTTGAAATTGAAGAGTTATGGGGTTCACTATCTTATTTCTTATGATAGATTTGTTGATAATAATCATAATGAATTGGCCGAGAATAATCACAGCATCGTTTTGGATCTCTTGGAAATCAATTCAAATCATTCTGCTGGTGAAGATCGCGCTGAGGATTATTATTATGATAAAGATATAGTACTGTGGATTTATGGGATATTTATTGGGGGCTGTGTGATTTTTACTACAGCAAGAAATCTCATGTTCTATAAAATTTGCATGAATGCTTGTAAATATCTTCATAATCTCATGTTCACGTCGTTGCTGATGGCACCTATGAAATTCTTTGACAGTAATGCGTCAGGTAGATTTTTCAAAATGTTATTTAAGAGGAAAATTTGTGAAATTGCAGATGTGAATGATTAAGACTAAAGGAGATTGAAAAAATTGAAGGCATGAACTGTTTCATTCTTTGAAAATGTTCAATTTTTCTAGAATATCTCAGTTTCTCATTATAGTTATTTTCAAGCAGCTTTCATCACTACAAGTCATTATACAAGTTTTTTTGTAGGTCGCATTCTCAATCGCTTCTCCAAGGACATTGGCAGTGTCGATGAACTCCTTCCAATGACACTATTAGACTCCATTCAGGTATTCTCAGTGATGGTTGGAATTCTAGCACAAATTATCATAATTTACTGGTGGTCAGTATTTCCAATAATGGCAATGGGCATTTGTTATTGGAAAATACGAACTATTTATCTGGCAACAGCACAGGATCTCAAGCGATTGGAGGGTGTAACAAAGAGCCCAGTTTATTCACATGTTAATGCATCATTGGCTGGATTGTCAACAATAAGGTCAGCTCGTGGACAGGAAATGATAAGAAAGGAATTTGATTCACATCAGGATGTACATACTGGTGCTAATTCACTGTTGATTGCAACGAGCACTGCATTTGGAGTTTCGCTCGATGCTGTAACGATTGTATTCATCGCTTTCATCACTTATAGTTCCATCATTTTTAAGAACGGTGAATAACATTTCTTTCTCATTATATTTATGACGTTTTCGGTCTTCTACCTCTTTTCTTCCCTTTCTCACCCCTCTTGCGAGACCATAGAACGACTTCTTGCCAGACTGCTCCGCATTCGTTGGGAACCAGGAGAAACCATTTAAGACCCACATCAGCACAGTGGGGTTCATACAGAGCCCTAATGCGCCTTTCAGTCACGCTGACGAGAAAGGCACAGTAATTCTCTGTAATTGCACCTCACCGCTCAGTTTGTTATTCGGATCTGTGTACGGCAAGCGGTCACCCATCCAAGTAGACTCAATGCTGCTTAACCCGGTAGGCCCGCCGAGCCGTATACAGAACGAACAATCAAACTGTCCGTTCGGTTTTTTTGTATTATTTCGGAAATCAAAGGCCATGAAGAAAAATCTGTAGAGACCTTCACACGAATTTCTGTGGGTTGAATTATTCCAAATTGAATGAAAAATTCCGATAAACCCTCAAATTCGCTAACTCATTCTCCTATTCCTACAAAAACTTTAAGCTATTGAGCGACAGTTGTTGTCATTAACTATTAATCGATAGGCAAACGAACAGTGTTGCAACCTTCCTTAAAGAGGAAAATGAGAGCTACGAAGAAGATCTCTGCCAAGAAATTTCATCTCGCTTAGTTTCCAACATAATTCAGAAAAACTAGTTTGAAGCGATATTTCTACTGGAGAAATGAATATCAATGATTATTTACACATTGTTTATTCAGATAGAACACTTGCGGGGGATACTGGCCTAGTAATATCTCTGAGTTTGATACTGTGTGGTCTGCTGCAGTATGGTATACGTCAATGTGGAGAGATGCTGGCACAAATGACGTCAGTCGAACGTGTATTGCAATTCACTCAACTAGATAAAGAGGGATCATTCGAGAGCAATATTCACTCGAAGCCACCAGCAAACTGGCCAACTCAAGGACAAATTGAATTTAGTCATGTTTATTTGAAATATTCGAGTGAAGACCCACTTGTTTTGAAGGATTTGAGTTTTATGATCCAGCCAGGAATGAAGGTAATCAAGTATTTGCAATCTGGGTTTGGGGAATATCTCCGAAACAATTCAATTCAGAGAAAATTGTCACGAGATAATTTTTGTAGAGCGAGTCATATACTACAAATAAGTAATACATCTCGATATATTCTCCTAAAACTAACGATTTTGAAGATATTTCAATAATAATTTTCTACAAAACATGGAGAAGAGGAATTAGAATAATTTTCATAGATATTCTCTTGCAGATATTTTAGACATTGTTCACCTTATAAGAATACCAAAAAAAAAAAAAACTTTTTTTGTAGCTCATTAAATTCTCTAGAAACAAGTTTACTTGAAACGTAACGAATTTGACGCAAGGGAACTAACAAATCAGTCATCGTTAGACTCAAGATGTCCAGTGACACCTCGGATATCGTCAAGAAATAATCAACTCCACCTTTCCCACCTTTTGGGCACAAAGAGAGCCCACACTTTTGGAAATATCACTTCCGTAACAGTGATTAAGAGATGCGCGTCTTCAAATAAATTCTCAGTAAAACTCTCAATTTGTGAATTTCACAGTAATTTCGCACTATCAACAGAACTGTAATACTTGTGGTAAATTTGAAGAGTAGGTGCCTCCAGCTTGAAGATAAACGGTTTTGATCTGATTCATGGTACTGATTATCCATCTCCCACTGAAAACCCTACTGACTATCACCAGGAAATCATCTAATTTCGAGGATTAGTTTTCCGAGCCAGACGTAAATTGTCAGATCTCAAACAAAGTCTCTTGAAAATTTGCTCGAAGTCTACTCATTTTCGAGATATTCCCAAATTAACCCAGCTACTCCTCTAAATCACTTACTATCAACAGATCACCAATCTAATTGACTCTCATATCACTTTTAATAATTATTTTTCATACATTCAGGTGGGAATCGTAGGTAGAACTGGAGCTGGCAAGTCTTCTCTCATCAATGCGCTATTCAATCTAGCAAAGGTTGAGGGAACAATCTCGATTGATAACATTGATACAAAAACAATTGGCCTCCATGACTTACGAAGTAAAATATCAATAATACCTCAGGAACCAATGCTATTTTCAGCAACACTGCGTGTTAATTTGGATCCATTTCATCAATGCAAGGATGCTGAACTGTGGTCAGCTCTCGAAGAAGTAGAATTAAAAAATAGCTGTCGATCATTGGATTATGTTGTTACGCAGGGCGGTACAAATTTTAGCGCAGGACAGAGGCAATTGCTCTGTTTAGCACGTGCTATTGTTAGAAATAATAAAATTCTTGTATTGGATGAAGCCACTGCTAATATTGATCCAGGAACTGATGCACTTATACAAAAAAAAATACGTGATAAATTCAAAAATTGTACAGTTTTAACAATTGCACACAGATTAAGTACTATTATGGATAGTGATAAGATACTAGTTATGGATCATGGAGAAATTATGGAGTTCGATGCACCCGGTGTATTATTGCAAAAATCAGATGGTTATTTAACGAGTATGGTCAACGAAACTGGCCCAAGTATGAGCAGCATGTTAAGAAGAATTGCTGAAGAAGCATTATATTCTGTTTCACATGCATCTGTTTAACTGCACATTACGCAACTAGGGCGACAATTTAATTTCGACAAAATTTTCCCTTCAAGCAAAGTTCGGAACAAAGCTTGATCCAGACAAGAATTTTTTTTCTTCAAATATGTAAGATATATTGTCTACCAAATGGCAATGTACGTTAATAAAAAAACAATAGTATGAGAATTGCATCTATTTTTTTTAACAATTCAATGATCACATTGTGAGACAAGAAAATTATGTTCGTTGGATTTTACGAATAATTCGGAAGCTATCGGTTTGAGGAAACATTGCCAAGCGACCTTGTGACGTTTAGTGCAATTTGGTTAGTTAACGACAATCAGATTATTACACGACTTATTATAGGGAATACTTTACCTTTTACTCGACTACTGTAAATTTATAAGTTGCTGCTTCATTTTTTCTCCGATTTTGAATGACCAACAATCCGACAAGCTATTATTTCAAGGGAGAAGGTCGATACTTCTTACGTCCTTCACTTCGAAAATTAATGAGGCAACAGCAACAAACTGCACGTTTTGCTGAATAGTAACTAGAATTGTATTCAAAAAAAAATTGACTATTTTACGCCAATTGAGAAACTCCACGATGAAAAACATCAACCCTCTATCGCCGCATTCGGACGAAATCGTACCCTCGACGTATGTATTTTGTCCGAATGTGGCGTTAGAGGGTTAATGATGTAGCCGGAAGGACGGTGCGAGTGAGTGTATCTGACCTTGGATGTCAGGATGGCTGCATAGTCTGTGGACTAAAGGCCAGCTGCACCATATGCAGCCTAATAAAGAAGACCTTGGATTACGATAGACTTTATGTAGACTGAAACTGGACTCCATGTTGAATCTCTGTTAATAATCGACTCTTTTTAAAGGTGGCTCGACTTAGATTGACTTGACTTTACTCCAAAGATTCGGCAATATCTTCAGATTTATCGAGATAGCCTCAGCCTTCATGATCGTTTCAAATCTTGAGTTCATGTAACTATATTGAGAAAGATGAAGAATCACAATAAACAATAAATTCTATTATTCACAGGGCCAACTTGATTTATGACAAAGACTCTATATTAACGTTCCACACAATATTATTTTTCAAATCTTTCAACTAGAAAATCAAGACATTATCCAACGTTAGAAAATTTGGTGGCCCTGAAAAGGGCCGTTTGGAGATGAATGACGAATTTATTTGGAGCTCGTGTATTTAGTAACTGCCTTGGTTCCTTCGCTGACAGCGTGCTTGGCCAATTCTCCAGGGAGAAGCAGACGAACAGCTGTTTGGATTTCCCGAGAAGTAATGGTCGATCGCTTGTTATAATGAGCCAAACGTGAAGCTTCAGCGGCAATACGCTCGAAGATGTCGTTGACGAAGGAGTTCATGATGCTCATAGCTTTGCTCGAGACACCAGTGTCAGGATGTACTTGCTTCAGTACTTTGTAGATATAGATAGCGTAGCTCTCCTTCCTCTTGCGTTTTTTCTTCTTGTCGGTTTTGGTGATGTTTTTCTGGGCTTTACCAGCCTTCTTAACAGCTTTTCCACTTGCTTTGGGAGGCATGGTAGAAATACTTGATGATGTCAATAGAGATACTCGAAGCAACTCTGAAGAATTGTGCTGCGCACCAAGTGAGCGCGTTACTGTATTAGGCTAGACGTCAGCGGCGCCGAGCCAATTAGAAGACGCCTCCATAGAGCGGCCGAGTGACGCCACCTCATTGGTACGGTGGCGCCAACGTCTGAGACTATGAATCCTTGCAGGAGGGGCATCAAAAAAATATCTTAGCTACGGCTCTTGTAATACACATTGATTAATATCTTCAACCAACATGTCTGGACGTGGAAAAGGTGGTAAAGTGAAGGCCAAGCCAAAGACCCGCTCCAACCGAGCTGGACTTCAATTTCCAGTTGGTCGTATTCACCGTCTCCTCCGCAAGGGGAATTACGCTGAACGTGTTGGTGCTGGGGCTCCAGTCTATCTCGCTGCAGTAATGGAGTATCTTGCGGCTGAAGTTCTCGAGCTAGCAGGCAATGCTGCTCGTGATAACAAGAAATCAAGGATCATCCCGAGACACTTCCAACTCGCTATCCGCAACGATGAAGAGCTGAATAAATTACTGTCTGGAGTTACCATCGCTCAAGGTGGTGTACTTCCAAATATACAGGCAGTTCTACTGCCAAAGAAAACAGAAAGAAGCAGCTCATAAATAACAAAATAAGTAATAATCGGCCCTTTTCAGGGCCACAAATAATTTATAACGTATATATTCATTTTTTCCGATAGTTTCCCCCCTCTCTCTTATCCACATGCAGTTATCGATTCAACAAATTGTCAAGAAAGAATAATGTTGGAAAGGACAATGTCTATCAATGCTTGAAGTTCAGTCGGAACATGAATATTCTGAATTCCGGCCCACAAGTGTCACATTTTTGAAATGTTTCTTAGGTTCAGTTTGAATTTTTAGACTTAAAAACGAAACTTTCTCCGCATCAGAATATGAAAGTTATAATTATCTCATACAAATTCCCTAAATAACACTTAATGAAAGAGAATTACTATGCCAAATTGAGGCTATATGAATAGAATAATTAACTGGTGGAAAGAATGTTAATTTCAATGTAGTCTTTACAACAGAAGTGTAGCCCTCATAAAATTGTTCTCTAGGCCCTAGAATAGTTTCACTAAAGCTATTTGTTTTACACTCTTCAGACCTTATAAGAAAAGGCTTATATTGTTTGACATATTATCTTCATTTCAGACATGAGCATAAGCAGATATATCGTATTGACTAATCGCATTCATTCTGAGTCTCATTTGAATTTTGCCATGAAGGGTCTAACAGCGGATTAATAAATACGAGACTGATCGCGCACGGAAAATGATCTCATCTTTTTTTTTAGTCAAATTTGTTTTCTTAATTTTTAAGATGTTTATCCTTCGAATCAAATTGAAATTTTTTACAAATTCTCATGAATTACTGCGAGAAATTATTGTATTTTCCATTTCTATTGTTTTTGGGATTGCTTGTGCAATTGCGGTGATCCAATGAGAAAGGAGGAATAGACATGACAGTTCTAGAGTTTCATTCGAAATGTATGAATTTTTCAGATCAGGATATATGAAAATATTCATCAGTATTCATATTTACAAAATGTAACTGATACATGGTATCATATAAAAGCCTGTATTTAAAGATTGTGAAATAGTAAATGAAGTCTTTTCATTATATTAAAGGATATTACGAGACATAAGTTTTTAACGTTCCAATAACTTTTTGGCCCTGAAAAGGGCCGATTGTTTTCTATTCAATCAAGTAAGTACTTTCTTATCCTCCAAATCCATATAGAGTACGTCCCTGACGTTTCAGGGCATAGACCACATCCATCGCAGTTACTGTCTTCCTCTTAGCATGTTCGGTGTAAGTAACAGCATCCCGGATGACGTTCTCAAGGAATACCTTGAGTACACCACGAGTCTCTTCGTAGATTAATCCAGAGATACGTTTCACACCACCTCGACGAGCAAGACGGCGTATTGCTGGTTTCGTGATTCCTTGGATGTTATCACGAAGAACTTTGCGATGACGCTTAGCACCTCCCTTTCCTAATCCCTTTCCTCCTTTACCACGACCGGTCATTATTTAAGAAATTATGGGATAGCTAGACAATGTCAAGTGAAGAACTGTCAGCAACTGATAATTTTGCACCGGAAAAATACGTATATATAGAAGACTGAGGGGACTTTCTCCCACCACTCGCCTATGCGCCAATCAGAACTCGTCACTCATTTACTCCCTCTAGCGGATCAACAGCCAATGGGAACGCTTCATTCGGGATAAAAGCGAAATTTTTTAAGAATTCGAGTAAGTCTCGTCGAAGTTACGAAAGCACTCTGTTATCGATCATGGCTCGTACAAAGCAAACTGCGCGCAAATCTACTGGAGGAAAAGCTCCACGTAAACAATTGGCAACTAAAGCCGCTCGTAAGAGTGCGCCTGCTACTGGAGGAGTTAAGAAGCCTCATCGCTACAGGCCTGGAACAGTGGCTCTTCGTGAAATTCGTCGATACCAAAAGAGTACTGAACTTCTCATCCGTAAATTGCCATTCCAACGCCTCGTCCGTGAGATTGCTCAGGACTTCAAAACCGACTTGAGATTTCAGAGCTCAGCAGTAATGGCTCTTCAAGAAGCTAGCGAGGCTTATCTTGTTGGTCTCTTTGAAGACACCAATCTCTGTGCTATTCATGCCAAGAGAGTTACCATTATGCCCAAGGATATACAGTTGGCTCGTCGCATCCGTGGAGAAAGAGCATAAGTCTTATTGACTTATCGAATTAAACAAACGGCCCTTTTCAGGGCCAAAAATCATTTGAATATAGAATAACTCAACTTTCATAGCTTCGAATAATTGCACTGAATGCAAGTGTTTCAGTACATAAATTATTATATTCTCTATAATCACATTGAAACTACCATTTCTCATTGTATCTCAAGATTTCTATCGTAACTTGAAATTACATGAAACATGTAGAGTAATTCTATTTAATCTCAACTCTCAATTATCCCTGCAATCAATGATTTTCAAGTATCTTGGGCACACCCACTCCGCATTTCTTAAAAAAATGATTATCAATGTAAGGTGAAGTACCTAGTAGCTGCTCAGGAATTAGTATCTGCTCCTGCCACATATCTATATTTCTGAATTATTCATAAATGTAGATACACAGATACGCGAGTGATCAGATAATAGTTACTGAATAGCTACTGGATACTTTACCTGATGCTGCACTGAAAAATCGTGAGTTGCGTCAGTTCGTTCACTAACAATGATCCAGACAAACTTGAATTTCATTTAATTACGCTTTATCTGTGAATACGAGCGATATGGTAAAAGCGATTGATGGATAACAAGAAAAAACACATCAAAGATTTTTATCACGGTTAAACTTAATTTTTAGTATTATTAGCAGGAAGAGTTTGAAGAATAGAGAAGTGGAAATTTATCACCGAACTCATCAACTGTTATTTCAATAATTTTTGTATTGCTCCATTTAATGAAATTAATTTCATTATTACTTGGTGGAATGATCATTCTACGAATTCCTTTTTTCTCCTTTACTATAGAATTATTCCAATTATTCACAAAGAAAACTCTGTTCATCTGCATAATGACCTCAAAGAACAATAGGTGTTGAGTATTTTCAAATTGGTAACCCGACGTCTCTTCCTTAAATCCAAAAATATTTTTTTTAAAGACTATAAGTTTCGTGTTATCGAATAACTGAAAAACTTTCAGTGCCACATGAATTACGACTGAAAGAGTAACTAGTGATTTGGGTAAACAAACCAAATCACCTTGCTCAATAATTTATACTCGAATGATTGTTATCAGCTTATCAAATCAAGCAGCGACGTCATCATGACAGAGCATTTACGTAAATTATTGTACCCAATTTTCTAGAATCTCACTCTTATTTAAAAATCTCCATAACGACGAGATTTAGCAAAAATTTCTCAAAGTATCTTTCTTGTAGCCCATCAAATACTCTATCACAAAGGTCTGAAACTAATTTTTCTCTGGCCCACTCAATTCGGAGATATTAACGAAAAAAAATGCGGTAATCTTCTCAGATTAATCCTCATTCCAGCACTGATTATTTTGGAAATCTCGAGCTGAATCTAAGCCTTTAAGCCTTTAATCCCTAAATTATACCTTCAGTTGAAGCTGGGTTACAAAAAATTATACTTTGCTCCGAAGCCAAAATTTACATTGGTGGGGCATAGGAGCCGAATAGAGTCGCGGAGATTGGTCTGTCGGTGTTGCAACAAATGCGTTTGAGAAATCATCATAGATAAGAACAACACGGCTACCACAAAGTAGTGTCAAAAATTCATTTCAACAGTTCAGTCATTTCGAGCTGATTGTGATAAACTGTGAAATGGATGGTTCGACTAAATACGAGAATCCGAGTCCTCGATTAACGGCGAATCCATTCAGCAGATTAATTTTCTGGTGAGTTGTCTCTTCACCGATTCTGATAAGCGTAAAATTGCATAATGATGTTTACGAATGAGTTCTTCATGCTATTTTCTTGTGAAAAAAGGAAAAATTACATGTTTTCATTGAAACAACGAATATTTGTTGCATGGAAAATTGTCATTGAAACGATAACAGAAGAGTAATGCATCAGATCACGTGACTTTTCTATAATTCGAATTAATCCGTTTCAATTGATACTATAATTGATGAAATGCTCGTTGACAGCAAAAAAATCATCAAATAATATGTATTATCTCATCCTGTATATGAGACTCCATGAAATCGCGTGGATTTTGAGATATATATGATATAATACATCTTGCGATAAGGAATTGGATAATGAAAAGTTTACCTCAAATTTATGTCTACAGAATTCATCAAAATTGAATATCAAATTTGTTTTGGAGATTACCGAAGTCAGTAGTGAAAATAGAACGTTTTTGTTTCATTAGTTTTCAGCGAATATCTCGGAAATTAGGAGAGATAACAGAATTTTTGTGAAAATTATTTTGTAACTCTCATTTCCCTCTTCAAACATTTTACGAAAATGATGATTCCGTGATTTATGACGATAAATCCTTGCAATGCCATCGAATATCATAAAACTATAATTCCATAAATTCTACTTTTCCAAGGTGGCTCAGACCTTTATTTCAATATGGTAAACGCAACGATTTGGAAGTGAAAAATTTGCACAATGCACTGCCGTCAGATTTGAGTGAATTACTGGGCAATGCACTGGAAAAAAACTGGAAAATCGAGCAAGATGAAGCCAGGAAGAAGGAGAGAAAACCACAATTATTCACAGCAATAAGGAAAACATTTATGTGGTCTTATATTTACTACGGTTTCTGGCTGCTCTTATGCACATTTTTGAAGTAAAGAATATTTCATGAATACAAAGCTACTACAGCTGAATTTGCATTCATGAATAAATTATAATTAATCTCACGATTCTACAGAGTATTGCAACCTTACACACTGGGTCTTCTTATCAGCTATTTCGCTCCTTTTTCAAAGCTGACAACTGAAGAAGCTTACATATGTGCATCAGGTGTTATTTTAATGGCAATTGTCACGGCATTGATCGACCACCACATGAATATGGGACAATTGGAAATGGGAATGAGATTGAGAATAGCTAGTTCCTCATTAATTTATAGAAAGGTACATAATTGATCGTCAATTTTGGAAAAACGAACAGTCAGAAGCGTTGAAAAAAATAGCTGTCAATTGATAGATTAGTTCTTCGTACTTGAAATATAACGAAAAAATTATCAATCACTTTATTATTCAAATATGCCAACACAATATTGAACGATCTATGAATAGATAGACGTTTTCAAGCGAGATAGAGCAATTTTCATTGATTTACAAAGAAAGTTATTACAAATTTTTCCCAATTTCCAAAAGATTCCGAAATAAATCGTAAAAACTAAGAATAGAATGAGTTCCATTGACTCTCATCACTTTTTGTTGAATATCTTAGTTTCATTGGAATATGAGAAAGACAGTACCATGTTCATAATAACTTTTTTATAGCTCTCTTTTTGCTCTACAGAAAAGATTTCTATGAAAACTTCCCCATCTCCTTTGCTTCCCGAAATACTCAACTAAATCAGAAAAGGCTCATAGAGAATTAACTTATCTCCAAGTTAACAATCAAATTACTCTCAAGTTATTAATCAATCCACTCTCACAATCTTAAGATATTCAATTGATGTCTTATCATTCCAGATATTGAAACTATCCAGATTAGCAGCGAATAAAACAGCTGATGGGTTAATAATCAATTTATTATCAAACGACGTTGCAAGATTCGATCAAGTCTTCGTGTTTCTTCATTATATCTGGATAATGCCAATACAGGGTGCAGCTATAGCCTATTTAATTTGGGAGAACGTGCAAATAGCATCGCTGGCTGGCATATTCTTGATAACAATCCAGACGATACCACTCCAGAGCTACTTGGGTAAATGGACGTCCAGATTGCGTGCAAAAATAGCGATTCGAACAGACGAACGTGTCAGATTAATGAGTGAAATCATCACTGGTGTTCAAGTCATCAAAATGTACGCATGGGAGAAGCCCTTCCAGGAGCTAGTAGCCTTCGCTCGTAAATACGAAATTGATGTCCTGACAATAACATCATACTTACGTGGATTTAATCGTGCAACGTTCGTATTCACCGAACGCACAACATTATTTTTCACAATAATGGCTTATGTCCTATTGGGAAACACAATATCAGCTGACAAAGTCTTCTCGATGGCACAATACTTCAATCGCTTGCAGGCCACAATGGCAATTTTTTATCCAATGGCAGTTGCCTATGCATCAGAAGCATCAGTAACAATTATGAGACTTCAAAAGTTTTTACTACTAGATGAAAACCAACCACTGCCACTAGAACAATCGCCGAATGGAAAAATGGGGGTTGAGATTAAAGAGATTGATGCATCCTGGGATGAAGAGAAAAACGTCAATACTCTGAATGATATTAACGTGACGATAAAGCAGGGAACATTGTGTGCACTAGTTGGTCCAGTTGGTTCGGGTAAAAGTTCCCTGCTCCAACTCATTCTCGGAGAATTGCGTGGCTCTCGGGGCCATGTTGCAATAGGTGGGAAGATATCGTACGCTAGCCAGGAGCCTTGGCTCTTCACTGGCACTGTCAGGAACAATATTCTCTTCGGCCAGCCCTATGATGAACTGCGGTATCGCCGGGTTATTCGTGCGTGTGCATTGTTGAAGGATTTCATCCAGCTGCCCCAGGGTGACAAGACCTTGGTTGGAGAACGAGGCACATCATTGAGCGGTGGACAGAGGGCGAGAATTAATTTAGCGAGAGCTGTTTACAGGGAAGCCGATATTTATCTTTTCGATGATCCGCTCTCCGCTGTTGACACGCACGTTGGCAAGAACTTGTTCAAGGGGTGCTTGAAGGAATACCTGGCTGATAAAACGAGGATCCTCGTTACCCATCAGGTACAGTACCTGAAAGATGTTGATTACATTGTCATGTTGAATAATGGAGCTGTCGAGAAGCAGGGAACATTCGAAGAGTTTGCTAAACAGGACTTTAAACATCTGAATGAGACTGCTAATGAGGAGGAAAAGGAACAGCCAAATGAGAAGATGACTGCAGTGCCAGAGTCGAACATCCTTGAAGAGCAGGAGAAAGAGCCGCCGGAGGTGGAAGAACACATGGTGAAGGGGAAAATATCGAAGGCACTTTTTTGGAAGTATTTCAGGGCTGGGAATACATACTGCGGGCTATTCATGCTTGTCTTATTCTTACTGCTTGGACAATTGGGCAGTAGTGGCTGTGATTACTGGGTTGCCTACTGGACCAATCAGGAGGAGTTGAGAATTAAGAATCATGGAGAACAAAATTTTATTTCGGATACTAGATTCGTTGATAATAATCACAATGAATCGGCGGAGAGTAATTACAGCAGGGTTCTAGATCTCTTGGATAGTAATTCAAATTATTCTACTGGTGATGATCACTTTGGGGATTATTATTATGATACAGACACAGCACTGTGGATATACGGGATATTCATTGTGGGCTCTGTACTTTTCACGACAGCGAGAAATATCATGTTCTATAAAATTTGCATGAATGCTAGTAAATATCTCCATGATCTTATGTTTGGCTCATTGCTGATGGCCCCGATGAAATTCTTCGACAGTAATGCATCAGGTAATTCATTCAAGAGGAGGTACAGAAAATTGAAGATTCGAATGACTTGTACAAAAAAAATTGAAGACCCAAACCTTTTTATTTTTAGAGAAGTTCACTTTTTTTTAGAAACTATATCAGGTTATTCCCCAGTGGACCCATTGTTGAACTATTGATTGTTGACGTACCCATATCGATATGTCCATTCAGTCAATCTTTCATCGATCAAGGGTCGAGACGAGTGATGAAATCTTTAGAAAAACAAAAATGATTGACAAGAATGATTCGCGATTTCCGCTTGTCCAGGTGGATTCATCTCCTATTCTCAAATTTCTTTAGAATTTGTATCAACCATTGACTGATAGAAGATCGACCGAGTGAACATATGGATAGAGGTAATCGACGGTTCTGCCAGGGTTATAGTAATTATTTCCAAGTGACTGGGATCATTTAAAATCTTCAATATTTGGCTGAAAATTGAAATATTTATCCTAATTCACCTTCTTTCATTGAAGGATTACCATAAGTAATTGGATGAGTTTTCTTACAGGTCGTATACTCAATCGCTTCTCCAAGGACATTGGCAGTGTCGATGAGCTCCTACCAATGGCACTAATAGACTCCATCCAAATATTCTCAGTAATGGTTGGAATTTTAGCACAAGTTATCATAATTTATTGGTGGACAGTATTTCCAATGATGGTACTGGGTTTTTTCTATTGGAAAATACGAACAATTTATCTGGCAACAGCGCAGGATCTGAAACGATTGGAGGGTGTAACAAAGAGCCCAGTTTATTCGCATGTTAATGCATCATTGGCTGGATTGTCAACAATAAGATCAGCTGGTGGACAAGAAATGATAAGAAAGGAATTTGATTCACATCAAGATGTACATACTGGTGCTAATTCATTGTTGATTGCAACAAGCACTGCCTTTGGAGTTTGGCTCGATGCTGTAACGATTGTATTTGTCGCATTTATCACTTACAGTTTCATTATTTTGAAGAATGGTGAGACTCGATTTTTTCGGATTATCTCGGAAACTAAGCGAGATGGAGAACAATTCGTGGAAATTTTTTGTAGAGAAAAATGCGAGCTATCAAAAGGGTTTAAGGAAAATTTCTCTTCCCCGCTTAGTTTTCGAAATGATTAAAAAAACTGGTTAAAAAGATTTTTTTCTTCAAAAAATGAATATTAATTACTATTTACACATTGTTCATTCAGATGAAACATTCGCGGGAAATGTTGGCCTGGCAATATCTCAAATTTTGATACTGTGCGGCATGCTGCAGCACGGTATGCGTCAAACTGCGGAAATGCTGGCACAAATGACGTCAGTCGAACGTGTATTGCAATTCACTCAACTGGATAAAGAGGGACCATTCGAAAGTGATATTGATTCCAAACCACCAGCAAGCTGGCCAGCTCAAGGACAAATTAAATTTAGTCATGTTTATCTGAAGTATTCGAGTGAAGACCCACCTGTTTTGAAGGATTTGAATGTTACGATCGAACCAGGAATGAAGGTAATCAAGTATCTGCAATCTGTTTCCGTAGAATATCTCCGAAACTATCGAGTTTGGAACAATTCATCAAGAAATAAACTTCATAGAGAATTTTATAAACTATGACAAAACTCTCCTGATAAATTCTCCTCAAGCCAACAGTTTCGAAGATATTTCCAGAATAATGTAGTACAAAACTTGAAGAAAAATCTAGAACATTTCCATGAAAAACACTGGTTTTTCTAGAATTTGTCAGGATACCTTTCTAGTAGTTCATCAAATTCTCTACTAAAAAGGTTTCTCGATATTCTTCTCTAAGCCTACGCATTCTCAAGATATTCGCAAATTGACCCATCAACTTCTCTGAAACACTTAATCTCAATAGATCATTAATCACTTCTCATATCACTTTTAATAAATATGAATTTTATGAATTCAGGTGGGAATCGTAGGCAGAACTGGAGCTGGAAAGTCTTCTCTCATAAGTGCCCTATTTAACCTAGCAAAGCTTGAGGGAACAATTTCAATTGATAACATTGATACAAAAAAAATTGGCCTCCATGACTTACGAAGTAAAATATCAATAATACCTCAGGAACCAATGCTGTTTTCAGCATCACTGCGTGATAATTTGGATCCATTTCACCAATACAAAGATGCTGAACTGTGGTCAGCCCTCGAGGAAGTAGAATTGAAAAATTGCTGTCAATCATTGGACTATGTTGTTACGCAGGGTGGTACAAATTTTAGTGCAGGACAGAGGCAATTGCTCTGTTTAGCACGTGCTATTGTTAGAAATAATAAAATTCTAGTATTGGATGAAGCAACTGCCAATGTTGATCCAGGCACTGATGCACTTATACAAAAAACGATACGTGATAAATTTAAAAATTGCACAGTTTTAACAATTGCACACAGATTAAATACTATTATGGATAGTGATAAGATACTAGTTATGGATCGTGGGGAAATTATGGAATTCGATACACCCCATGTATTGTTGCAAAAGTCAGATGGTTATTTAACGAGTATGGTTAATGAAACTGGCGCAAATATGATCAGCAAATTGAAGAGAATTGCTGCGGAATCATTTAATTCTGTTTCACATGAAATGAATGAGCAAGAGTATCATTTGTAGTCTAGAGTAACCTCCAAAATTGAAAATGAATCATCATTCATGGAGAAGAGAGGCTCATCAGAATGTTCGAGTAATGAAAAGTTATTAGAGGTGAGTCAATTCAGATTAACCCTAGACTGGTCAGTCTATAAACGTGACGCTGCGCTCTGCTGTTTTTATTTTTTTATGATCAATCGGTTGAGTGGAAAATTCTGAAATTTTTTTACTTTTATCGTTGAAGTGTTTGAGAAACTATGATATTTTTCAAATTACGTATCCTGCAAACTCGGAGGAGAAATAAAATGAATCCTAAGAGCTGGTATATTCTCCTGAAATGCTGCAGCAATTTGCGTTCATTTGTCCCAGAACTGGTCTAAGACATAACCACCTTCTGCAAACTATGCAGTCATCTAAAAGCTACATCGTCAATGGTCCACCGAACAGAATTGCCAAAAAAAATTAATGATGTGTGTCAATCCGTAGATTTTCATGGAGTATCACTCTCCTCATTCTTAAAAAGTATCCGGGAAAAAAGTCGTGTAAAGACATGTTATATGACTGATGGTTAACTATCAAGTTCTTTATATGTTGTTGAACATGCTAATGTTCATTTCCTTTCCTTTGTTTTTGTTAACTTTATACTGCTATATTATTTCACCTTCACTGAGTTTTACCTATGAAATTTCATGCTCTTTCCTTTTTCCCTACTAATTTTTCATCATATTTAATAAAAAAAAAAAAAATTTTCATTATATGAGTAATATTGTGTATAGTGCTGATTGGCATAAAATAAATAAATAAATATTCACTGTCTCCTCTGTGAGGTGAATTACGGTTAGTGTGTTGGCGTTGAGGCCCCAGTCTAGTGAAATCACTGCAGTAATGGAATGTCTGGCTGGTGAAGTTCTCGTGTTAGTAGGCAATGCTACTCATGATAACAAGAAACCGAGAACCATCCCGAAAATCTTCGATTCTTCATCCGCAACGACGAGAAGTTGAAGGAATTACTGTCTGGAGTTACCATCGCTCAAGGTGGTGGACTCCCAAACATACAGACAGTTTTATTTTCGAAGAAGACCAAAAAATGCACTTGTTGAATAATGGTAAAACGGGGCCAATCAACCCTCAACAGGGCCACAAAAAAAGTCAATTTTTTTTTTAGCAATTTATTATCACATTCTTTGCAATGAACATAAAACCGAATTCTTAGAAACAAAAATATTGCAAGAATAATTGCAGTTTATGCATGAACTTCAATTAGAACATAAATATCCGGAATTGAGTGCTACAAGTATCATTCCAATATCATCCACCATAACAACTCATTAAAAAAGGTGAATCTGATAAATTAATTTTTCATCCTAAATTTTTTTTATATTTAGGAGATTGGTTTAACCCTTCGCTTCGCAAATTCACGGATAATCAGGAAATACCATGTATTGGGACAGTTGCACGAAGCAAAGGATTAAACGTCGATTGTTAGTTATGAAATAAATGATAAAATTCATTCTTCTGATTGACTCTACATCAGCATAAAATTTCATATAGATTATTACTATACAGTACAACCTCGCTATTTGCACTTTTGGTCCATCCTACTTATCCCTTCTACTTTCTACCAAAGTGCATGCTTCATTTCTGCGCGCCCATGGGGTTACTTTCGAATGAAAGGATTTGAGAGGCCACTTTCAAATAGCGGAGTTCTAATATTGAGATGAGTTGCAAATAGCGGAGTTGTATTCTAATACAAAATAAGAAAGAGCAGGATATTTGCTTTATGTGTTTCGCTCTCAAAAATTTCTAAGAATAACACAAGCTTGCCCACCACAATTCCAAGAATAAGACAAAGGTAGCAATGGATAAACCTGTTGCTAATAATTGAAAAGCGAATTTTAATTTGGGAAACGTGACAGGTCGATACTGTGCTGAAGACCACTCGGCTTCCATGGCCTGACGTTTGGCCTTTGGCTCTACAGTGTATTTTATTTCCCAAGAATCAGGTAATCCAGACTCAACGATTCTCATCATCATATGATCAACGCGATCATGTAATAGCCAATTTTCACGACACTTAAAACCCTGAAACTCTGCATTTAAAATTTCTTCAGCATAATCGAGAGGCAATAGAATGTACTTTTCCTCATAGCGTCGTTTATTGATCACGCACACATGATTAGTACCATTCAATACGAAGTCTATACACTCTTCATCCGATACTTCTTCGAATTCACATTTTGGACAATTCCTTTTTGCGAATGATGCTGTATTGAAAGGAGCGAACATCTTATATCCTAATTCTCTCAATTCATTGATTGATTTGACAGCCTTGCCCTTTTCTCTTGTAGTCAGAAATGCGGCAATCTTCCCTTGGAAAACACCGTTACTAATTATCATAAAGATGAGCATAGTTGTGAAATAGATTCGGAACGAGGAATATCTAGTATCAGTTCTAATTGATGAATATATCAATAAACGTGTAATATCCAATAATGCTGAACCAAAATTCCGATTCATTATGATCAGAATCAGGAAAAGAATAGACAGGACAACAGCTGACAGAACCAAGACTGGATTACTCCATAACCGCCAAATCTTCTGCAGAGTTGATACATCTGCTTTCAATTTGACTACTGCAATCATTTCAGCTCTTTCATGAGGAAAGAGGAATGGTTTACCCAAATAAGAATCAAGAGTAACTGCCCGAAGCATGATGTCCGCAGTATTTTCCAAATAACGCTGTATCATTGAATTGAATCCTTTTGCAACTTCAGTTCTACCACTTGCATTTAAGGCAATAGTTATGGATCGTATGATTTTGAATGTCACATACGAGTGGTCAGCCAACATTTCAAAGTAATTTTTTCCAATCTCCCAGTCTTCATCTTGTGCTCCAAATGTTATAGCTGAGATTGGAAATCCATTCAAAAATTTTGTTTTGTCGTAAGTTAAATCCCTGCAGGAAATACCTGGAAGTTGATCGATAATCAGAAACCTGAAGATTTTTGAATTATAATAACCTTGAAGTCTTATTTTTGTTTAATTCAGTCTATTTTTTAATTCATATTAGTGCAAAGAAATTCATAAATTTCTTTTCACACTGAAATATTCGAATAATATTTCAATATTTATGAGTCGATGTTAGTTTATAATTCAGCAAAAGTGTTGATAGAAGAGAAATTGAAAACAATGAATTACTTACTTGCATCGAAATTTTGACGAAAGATATATAAATCGATCATTTTTTCAATTCTTTTCCAAGGATGAGGTGCATAATCTGAGATTGGATTCAACGTATATAATGCTGATGTATTATTCATTGATTGAGCACAAATGTATATAGAATTGAGAATTTCCAATTCCCACATTGTAAAGAGTACATTTTTATAATTTTCACACGATGTTGTGTTTTTGCCGATAATGAAGAACAAGGCCATATGATCCCACGATCTTGTGTTTTTTAATAATTGCAAATTTAATATTAACACAACTGGTGAATCCTCCATTAACACAACGATACTTGGTTTGAAAAACGATGATTGATATTCAGCATAGGGTTCACCATCTGGGAAATTATCAATTCGAATCACTGATACTTCATCACTAATTCCATTGAAATCACCAAAAATAACAACTGGATTAGAAGGAATGTGATTTTCGAAGCAAGATTCAAAAATTGTTTTCTGAAATATCAAATTTAAATGATAATCAAAATAATGATACATCAATTTAACAGCTATCATAATTGATAGAAATTCATTTGAATTCAATTACAAACCATTGTTCTGTCACTAGCAGAAATATCTCTAGATTCCCGTAAGTTATCCAATTCCTCCGCTCCAGTGATCGCAAGAAAGAATAAGAACCAGTGTATCACAATCATCGGCATTGCGCGGTACGAAATTTGAACTGAAAATGTCTCCTCGGTACGGTGGATCGCAATAATACTGACATTATTTGGACTTCGACATGAGTTTTTTCATAAAAATTTTTACTGCACATTTGGTATTGCGTGTCTTCTGAAAAAATGAGTCATATGCACTACATTGTCCACTGTTTATCAAGATATTACATTACATATGAATTCCATTTTGATGATTAATTTAGGCTTGGAATCAATACATTGTCACACTTATAATTTTTCCATGCTTTTCAATAATACCTATCTCACAATGACTACACGCAGCTGCACAATTTGAATTTATTGAAAAGTTAAATGAAATTTTTATGTGGAAAACGTGACAATCTTATACCGGAGAACGTCACTACTAATTGCCATGGAAATAAGCATGGTTTTGAAACAAACTTGGAATGATGCGCAGTTTCAAATGCAAATGACTTTTTGGTACGGAAAATGGGTCATATGAATTGCACTGTCCACTGTTCATCAAGATAGAACCTGATGGATCAATTCCATTTTGAAAATTAATTTAAACTCGTAGCCAATCCATCGTTGTACTTGCAATTGTCCTACGTTTTTTAAGGATACGTACCAATCTTAAGCTTTGCACACATTCCGACTGTTGTTATTGGATTTCTATTGTCAAAAATGGATGAGGAAACAGTTCTCTTTTAATTGGGCTTGTCAATTATCATTAAAATCATTGATTCCTATTATTTTGGCCAAGAGATATGAAAAATAAATTTGTTATTTCCAGTGCTTGTGCAATACAGCTCTGTGTAAAAATGATATTCCAAATGGAAGAAAGTCGATATCGAATCAAAGAGAAGATGAGAGATTCCGGTGATGCAATAGATATACATAATCGAAATTTCCTGTGCTCTTTTGGTTTTATGAGAATATCTAACAATTTTGGTTTTTAGAAAAATTTGTACAATTTATGAAGACTCAATGCATCAATTTTTATTCGAGAAAAAAGTCAAAAGTATACATTTTTTTTCACTCTACATCAGCGTAAAATTACAACAATTAATTCAAAAAAATACATGCACGTGCTCAATTTCTTCCAATTCTTAGAGTAGTGTGTAATAATTCCTCTTGGTTGTACTATAATCAGAGAGACTGAGGAATATTCGAAAATCGCATACTGATATCAAATTTTTACTAGATCATTATTCTTAAATTTTCGAAATTAATCTTTTAATAGATTCAATTTTCATTCGAATCATGATTCAATAATAAATTTTTCTCGAATACGCCATAGATTTTTCCCAGACAATACTGACCATTTTGAATGACAAACTTCAAATAACTTAGGATATATTGAAATGACTGATAATTTGACGACATTTCACTGAATTAATTTGAGTATACTAAAAAAATCCATGATTATATTCCAAACTATTATATGATTTACTCATTGACATGTTTCACTCTCTCAAATGTCTAAGGATTATACAATCTTGCCCAGCATAATTCCAAAAAGAAAACAACGGTAGAAAGGGACAAACCGACTGCTAATAATTGAAAAGCAAATTTTAATTTGGCAAGCTTGACAGGTCGATACTCCGGTGAAGACCACTCGGCTTCCATGGCCTGACGTTTTGCCTTAGGTACGGTAGTGAGCTCTTTCCTCCAAAAATCAGGTAATCCAGACTCAACAAGTCTCATCATCATATTGTTAACGTGATCATATAATGGCCAGTTGTTACGACAGTGGAGACTCTCAAATTCTGCACCCAATATTTCTTCAGAATAATCCAAATCCAACAGAATATACTTGGCTTCATAGTCCAATTTACTAATTGCGCATACATGATTAGGCTTATTCAATACAAGATCAATGCACTTGTCTTCCAAAACTTCTTCAAATTCAAATTCACATGTTGGACAGTTTCTCATCACGAACGATGAAGTGCCTAGAGGAGCATACATTTTATATTCTAATTCTTTCAATTCACGGATCGATTCAACAGCTTTGCCTTTCTCTCGTGTAGTCAGAAATGCAGCAATTTTACCTTGGAATACACCGTTACTAATTATCATAAAAATGAGTAAGGTTGTGAAAAAAATTCGGAATGAGTGACATCTTGCATCAGTTCGAATTGATGTATATATCAATAGACTTGTAATGTCCAATAGTGTCATCCCGAAATTCCGGTTTATTATGATCAGAACTAGGAATAGAATAGATAGAACAACAGCTGATAGAACCAAGACCTGATTACTCCATAATCGCCTGATCTTCTGCAGAGTTGATACTTCTTCTTTCAATTTAACTACTGCAATCATCTCACCTCTACTATGAGGAAATAGGAATGGTCTACCCCGACCGGAATCGAGGCTGTATGGGTGGAGTATGAGGTCTGTAGTTCCTTTCATGTAACGTTCCTTTATCGAAGACATCTCAAATTCAACTTCAAACCTGCCTTTTACATTCAGAGCAATAATTATTGATCTTAGGCATTTGAATGATACGTCAGGGTATTCGGCCAATCGTTCAAAATAATTTTCTCCAAGCCGCCAGTCGTCAGGTGAGTCTAGATTTACCACTGCTGTGATTGGGTATCCATTCAAAAACTTTGTTTTGTCGTAAGTCAAATGTACACAGGAAATATCTGGAAATTGATCGATAATTATAAACCTGAGGATTTTTTTCATTGATAACAACTTTGTAATGTTATTTTTGTCGTTGAAGATTCGATTAATCTTTTTATTTGGATTGATCAGACATGCTGGGAAATTTTAGTGTTCAATGTAACACTTGAATAATGTATCAATATTTATGATCTCTTGATGATTTTTTAAAGGTCTTGATGAAGAAGAGTTCGACTTTAATAAATTACTTACTTGCATCGAAATTTTGACGAAAAACATTCAAATCACGCAGTCCTTCAATTCTTTTCCAGGGATAAGGTGCATAATTGGTGATTGGATTCAACGTATATAATTCTGATGTATTGTTAATTGATCGGGCACAGATGTATATAGAATTTAAAATCTCCATTTTCCACATTGCAGTGAGAATTATTTTCGAATTTCTACATGATATTGTGTTCTGGCCGATAATGAAAAATGGAACCATATGATCCCACAATCTCGTCTTCTTCAATAACATCACATTTTCTCGCAAAATAAGTGGTGAATTTTCCATTAACACAATATTACTTGGTTTGAAATACAATGATCGATATTTAACATAATTTTCAACATTTGGATAATCGTCAATTCGAATAACTGATACTTTATCACTAATTCCTTGAAAATCACCAAAGATAATAACTGGATTAGAAGGAATGTGATTTTCGAAACAAGATTCTAGAATGGTTTTCTGAAATATAAAATCCAGATGAAAAATGCGTTAATTTAACTGTTATTAAAATTAGTGAAGATTCAGCTAAATTTAATTACGAACCATTACCCTCTCACTAACAGACACATCTTTCGATTCCCATATTTCCCCCAGTCCCTCCAATCTAGCAATTGCAACGACAAAAAAAGACAAATGGATTAGCAGCATCTGCATTGTACTCTGGAGGATCTGAACAGTATACGTCTATTCAGCACCACCAGTGCAATAATACTAGCACTATTCGTCTTCTGATATCAATTTTTATAATATTTATACCACATTTGGGACATTTTCTTAACGCCCTGAATAATAAAATTGGAAGAAAAACATCATAATTTCCTGATTTCAGAGCGCGATAGCACGTGTGGCATCGGTGTGCTACCAATAAAACAGAAAATCTGGAACAGGTGGGGGAGAACTTCGGAAACAAATTCATAACCATTTGACCGTATAAACTGTCGAGAAAGGTCATGAAGTGTGGAAATATGTTTGTTTTCCCTAGCAACGCTGAAGTTTCATATTTCAATATTTTGTATTTTTACGCAATTTTTGCAATTGTCCCACGGTTTTTCCCGCACGAGTCCTATTAACCTTGAACTTTGCACGCAACTCGGTAGTTGACTTTCATTAGAAATTCAAAATAGATAGTTATTCATTTTTTGAAGTTGAAAATTATTGGAAACTAACAGGTGTTCGTCGCTGCGTTAGTCGCTATTTCTACGACGGTATCCTATAAATCGCTATTTCTTCCTTTCAATTTCTCCTAATGAATTAGCAGAATGCTTCTCTTTGGATTTTCTCTAGTATCTTTTTTTCTGGCCATGTTATATATTATATAACACATATTATATAATATATATATTAAAATAGTTATCTTCAAAACATGATTTACACGTAGAATTGCAGTTGAATCGTAATTTTTCTTTTAATTTAAACGATTTCATTAAGATTCTTGGAAGTATATGCCTCATACTGTGCAACAAATGATTATTCTCATATCTGCTCATTGTGAAAAACAAATAGTAAAGACTTTTTCAAGTAAATAACAAGGATTGAAATTTACAAAGGATGCCCATGGGCTGAAATATTTGCTTGTTCATTTAATGAAATAAAAAATAAGCGATATATGCGACGTGTAATTCCTTCACATATCACACTATCAAAAAAGTAGATTTAATTTGATGATTTGGTAAAACGATTAATAATCTTTTTGGAAAATTTGCTTCATATAATATTTACAGCCACAATTGCGTGCACCGTCAAGATATCTTCTCTTTCTATATATTTCCAACTTTCAAAAAATATGTAAGAGAATAGATAAAAGTAGCGGAAAAAAAAATTTCACTCTTAATGAGTCCTTTGATTCTTTATGAAAGAATCAGACTAATGAAAGTATTCTAACCGTAGAAAAAAATCACGAAAATGAGCATTTTTTCAGCCGTAACACTGACGGGTGTGATGACCCCTTAAAATGTGGACTTTCCACTTCTTTAGTAGAATTCTAGTAGATTATTAAAAAATTGCAATAATTAGTTTGTTTATGAAACTTCATGCTAAACGAACATGAAAATGTACTTTTGTGAGGAGAAGAACGAGGACAGGTTCGTGAAAAATGTGGTAATTTTTTGTTATCAACAATACTTTTGCTTATTTGTAGTTGAACTAAACGCTTACTGATAATTCTAGAGATAATTGTATGGACTTTGTTGATACTATATGAGTCAATGTGTCACTAATACTTATTCTGTTTCCAACTACAAATTTTGGAATAACAGAAGAAAATAAATGCAACAGAATTTCAGGAAAATGTAATAAAGATCTAATCGATAAAATCTAGTCAGGTGGAGGCTCAATCTGCTTCAGAATATAGCTGATCAGATGTCATTATATATAAGGTTTAAAATCAAGTGCAATTGAATCGAATCATAATTCTTTGGGGTGTTTCTTTCTGAAGAGAGTTTCGGTTTTGATAGTGAATACCAACAAAATAAGACAATTTTTATGCATTTTTTTTTTTTAGAATTACCTCGGAAAGTAAGTGTGACACTGTTCCAATTTTTTTCGTTGACAATTTTAAGAACTATAAAGAAGAATGAAGACAAAATCCCGCTCAGTTTCCAACATATTCATAAAAAGCGATCAATATGAAAATTGACTCCACCTGCTTGACTTCTTCACTGATAAAATTATTCTCGAAAATTCAAGAACGCGACAATTTTACGTAACAAAATTTTTATCCTTAGCCTTCATTGATGAATAACAATGTTGAGCCGGACAAATTCGTTATCGATTGGAAAAAAAAAGAAAGTAGAAGACAGTTATGTTTTTCAGAAAATTGATAATGAACTTTTTTCACCTGATAGAGTGAAACGAAAGTTGAACTTTTTTCATTGTACTTGGAGAAGTCGTGTGGATAATACAATTGCACAGGGAAGTTGAAAAAAATGAGTGTGAAAAATGAAAAGCTGCTGCATATAACATTGGTGTTATTATTAATATCATCACCTCAAACAGAATCATTTTCTTTTGCAGCTATAAAAACTGCTGTTAGTTTTGCCTATTCAGCTTATCAAATTGTCAATGATGCTCATGATACTTATAAAAAATTCGCACCACAAACAACACTGGATGATGTACTCGATCAAGCTAAAAAAGTTGAAGAAAAAGTTGATCAAGTTGGTGCACAACTGTCCAATCAAATCAATCAAGCTGTTGATACGATTGTAACTCGCATAGATGATGCAAATAATATACGTCAGGGATTGCTGAAATTGTCTAATGGAGTCCGGCGAATTGATAATCTGTATCGTTTATTTGAGCTCTACACAGCGAAACGAATTCGACTGAATAATCATACGTTAGAAGATTATATCAACCAAGTTACAACTGTCGGTGCACTTGCTCCAAAGGACATACTTAGTGATATTTATGAATTGATTATTCCAAGTTCAGGACTTCGTGAGAGTTTTCTTTATTACATCAGCAAGGACGCACCGGTTTGTATATTATTTGAAGAAATTGGGGCAGAGGGAACCAGAATTTTTTTCGGTGTCTTTGACAAAACAAAATTGAAAATTAGGAAAATGCTTCCGAATAACTACTTACATTGGCGAATTTTACTGTTTCATTCCGCCCCGTTCTCCTATGTTCTGACCTCACTGTAAAGTAATTGATTATATTGAGTAAATTATACTCAGCCATGAATGTTTTTACACTGGTGAAAAAAAATAACACTAGGTTATCCAATAATTTATGATACATGAAATTTGAAATTTAATCTCACGTTATTTCGTGGATGAAAAAAAAAGACACAGATAATCTCCAAAAGTAAGATGCTAGATAGATATAAAAATGCGAATTCTAATATCGGAATATTTATACATTCAAGGTGAATGATACTTATTCATGCAGCCGTAAATCACCTCAAGCACCAATTTATCAGGTATTCCGGCTCATCATGATTAACGAAATTAGGGCATTTACTATGCTGACTTTTGCATACGTTATGAATCAGGTCTTCCAATGTGGTAATTATCTGAATTCCTCCACTACTATGAAATGGGGCAAAACTGATTCCTCTCGGAGTGGCCTTCACAGAAAAATGTCAAAAAATTTATGCAGATGTTCCGATCTGTCTAGGGTGAGTGGTCCAGTGGTCGAACGGATAAGACTCTTCAGACACCAGTGATTGATCATAAGAAATTCGATAATTACTGATACATTTAATAGTTTCATAGGCTTTTATTCGAGTTGCCGCATATTATATTGTCTTTTGAAGATTAGGAAAATAATATTTCGTTGAATTACTCATTATTTCTAGGATATATACGTTAAATAGTTCGATCACTGGACGAGTTCGAACACTGGTCAACCCACCCTACATTGTTGATTAATTTTTTGAAATTTTTCTGTGATCGCCTTTACTCCACGAAAGAATACTGCTATCATGTTAAACAAGTAATGAACTTGAATATATTTTCTTCACAGAAAGCTTTGAAGGAGAGATTGACTATGCTGAATATCAATTGGAGACACAGGCGAGGGATTATTATGATTCATTTTTTCAAATAACAAAGAACGTAGCAAACAGTATAAGAAATTGTGATCCGAAGAATGGTTGGATAAAAGGTACTGATCGAATTAATATTTAACTCTATTGGACTTTATTATTATCATTGATGAAACTAATGAACTAATGAATTAAATTTTAGGTGAAAATTTCTACGAATTTGAAAGATTCAAAACAACACACGTTGGTAGTGCCAAACTATTTTTCCAGTACTACAGTCATTGTGACCCAGGATGTCAGGCTGACTGGGTGAAACCGAAGAATTCAAGAATAACAAACTGTCCTGAGAAATTTCAATGTTCTCAGGAGACTGTTTGCCATGGAAATATGGTAGACTGTAATGTGGTCAAAAATCCTGTAACAGTGTGTTCACTTGTGAGTATTTCCAAATTTATTCTCTTTCAATTATGCCTCTTCGATACATATTAGGGGAGACCGGGGCAAAATAGTCATTCAAAGCTAACCGAGGCCGTTGTTCTTCAACAAAAAACCGGTTCATTCTTGTCCCATAGGTACATCCTGCCCCAGTCTACCCTATCAGCATACCTGATAACAAAATAATTCTTCCCTTGAGATAAAATCCAAAACGACAATAATATATTACCTAACAAGTGCGGCGAAGTACTTTTCTGACGAGTGTTAGGTTACAAAACGAGCCGAAGGAGAGTTTTGGCATCACACGATTCTGAAAAACTTTACCGCACGTGTAAGATACTGTTTTATCGTGCGAAAAATGATTACTCATGCTTCTATGATAGACTCATTATCACCATATTACTTTTGGACCAATAGGGACCAACAGGACATCGATATCAATATTTCACTACTGGAGATGGAACACAAGGCAATGATACCGATGGATGTCAGGGTAACAAAATTGCCATACAGGAACAGAATGACTGTGCAGTTTGCTCGTGCACATGTGTGGAGGCCGATTATAAATCGCGGACCGTACGCACATTCAGCACTCGGGAACAAGTATCGGATGTTGCTGCAAACAAGTAAGGGTCACTGCCAATGAACTTGGAAGTTTATTTATCAATCTAACCCTAAACTACACACAGAAAACACTGGTCTTGAATCACGATCCATAGGGCGTAATTTAGGCCCATCCGGGTCGTGCATCAAGATCTTCCAATTGGATGTAAAATACATCCCCTAAGTACCTACTTCATGTCCTATTGGGACGAGAGCTATGCTCATCCTTTCAGCACAATAAACGTCCCAAAAATCCATGAAATATGTTCTTTTGGTACATGATCCACGTCCTCTCGGTATATGATTCAAATACCTCAGTACAAGATGCATGTACTCGCGATACATGATGCATGTACTCGGAGTACATGCTCTCTGTACTGCTTTCACAATTTTTTTTTTAGAATCATCGAATAAGGCGGTCTGGAATTACGCAGAAAAGTACAATACGTAAGAGTAAGACGAATTAATTACATCAGTTCGTCTTCTCTTCTTCCAATACTGAATTAAGAAATTTATGAAATTATATAAAATCATAAAATACTATTATTATTATTTTATCGAATTATCGATCGTGTATCACCGCGTAAGTCAATAGATGTAAGGGTAAATAAGCGAGATTGGGCGCAATGGACGTTCATATGGGATCATCAGGGAGTTTTCCCAGTTTTTCGCAATTTTCTGGGTAATTTAGCCAGATAGAGCGAAATAGACATTAATATGGAATTAAGAGGAAGGTCTTGCAGTTTTTCGGAATTATCTCGGTGAACAAACGAGATAGCGTCAAATGCACGTTAAGGACGTTATGACGAAGTGGTCGGACATAACCTGAATTCTTTGTGTGAAATCGTAAATAATAACGTATATACAATAATAAAAACAATAACAGGAACTGCCTCCTGATGCCGAATTAACGTCCATTCCACTCAATCTCGTTTATTTACCGCGATAATAGCGAAAAACATTCACAAAAGTATGTTCTGAGTGTAGCCGAACGACGTACGTAAAGTTTTCAATGACTGAAGTTGATTTTTATCAAATTTTTTCAGTGAATAATTTTACTGTGGTAGAATTTCGTGATAATCATTTGGATTGACATTATTCATGCGAAAACTTTCCAATTAATAAAAAAAATGTTTCAGAGCTGTTATTGGCGTGAAATTTGTCGAGATGGAGAATATGATGCACATTAAAATACTACAGGGTGAAGTATTGACTGAGGGTAGAGTTAAGGCAGTCACTATTGACTGGAAGCCCCTTGAAAATATAAAATTTGATGAAGAAAGAACCAACTCCGAACGTCGATATGTGTATTACATAGATTCTGATGATGGAACCAAATATGACATGAAAGAACTTACTGATTACGTATCATTTTCATTCAAGAAGCATGTAATAAATATGGATGATCTAATTGTTCCATCGGGCTATGTAGTGACAGGTATTGAAAACAATATTGTCGAGATGAAGACAAAATGAACTAGAAAAAATCAAACAAAAATCGCTAGCAAAGAGGTAAAAGGATAATTATTTTTCCTTGGGTGAATGCTTTCTTCAAGAAACAAGAAAATATCCTAGAAGCTAATCGAGATATTGCAATTTTTGTTAGTACCTTTTTTGTAGAAAATTTTACTACAACAAAGACATATACCAAAATTACCCAGTATCATTCAATTTCCAAGTTATTTATCAAGAACAATCGACTTGTCCTGTTTTACCTCTTCAATATTCAATGATAGAGATGCTCTGAAATGTCCTTATTGTTGAGTGATTTTTTCGAATTTTTCCATAAAGCCGTTCATATCGAAAAAATTTCGGTTTCTTTTGCTCTGATCTCTATTACTATTTTCTCGATAATATTCCTTGAATTGTTGTACAACATTTAAGAGATAAAATGATACTCATAATGTTTTTTTTTTTATTGTATTTAATATAATTTTTGTAGGTGTGAAATTTGCTAGTAATGGAGATGATAAAGATAATCAACCAATACAATTGAGTATTCAAGCCTCACCATTTAACTATGATAGCGGAAAAATAGAAATAACAGATGATAATCCATCAATTTGGCTTACTTCAGCTGATATGGTTGGTGTAATTCCGGAATATGATAAAGAAAGGTATGCATATCATCATTGATTATAATTGAGATGATCCAATAAGTGCGCAATTTTTCATTTTCCTTTATTCTTTTTTTTTCAATTTTTTCCTCCTCTTTCAATAACATGACATTCTTTCTGTACTAGCTTGATTATTCCTGACACATTTTTGAAATAATTCATAATTCAGCAGCAAAGAGATAAAGCACAATAAGTCTATTTTTTGTGCTGCACATTTTTGGAGACTTTTTTGGAAATTAAGCAAGATAGCGCGATTTCCACTGATTCTTTTTTTGTAGCTCTTGATAGTCTCTGCGAAAAAAAAGCTCAACGAAAATAGCACTATCTCGCTTAGCTCCCGAGACATCAACTAAAAATGAGGAACCAGATAAATTGACTTTTTCTATTTTTAATATTAATTGAACAATTGGAAAATTTAACGTTAAAATTTTTCAATAGATCACAAATAATGATTAACGGCACTAAGAATCCGTTATTTGCGACGGGAGAAGCCCTTCCGAGATCTCCACCAAATAGTTACGTAGAAGTTTCAAGCACAAGTATAGAAGAAGATGGTGGACAAACAACTATACCATTGTTGGATTCTCAAGAAGTAGTTGGTAAGCCAGCATTTGCTGCTGGTGGAATCGGCCTCTATTACAAATCCATTTCGGAAGAAATTGCTGGATTTGTTGGATTTCGTTTATTTGCACTTGATTCAATGAAAAATATGCACTTAGCTGTGCTTGATCACTTAGATCAATTGAGGGAAGGTGTCACTGAATTCAAAGGATGTAATGATGCACTTGATGGCTAAACAATTATTGACGTCATGTCAATAATTATTGAGAGCAATATTGTAAAATCTATTGATTTTTGATTACTTCATGTAAATTCACTTAAGTGATGAAATAAAATGAGTGCGCTTCCAGAATATTTTGTTTTTTCATCCATGACCTTCCCTCCAGTAGACTTGCCAGCTGTCTCCTTGATACGAACCACATCTCTGTCATCCAAAAGTTCAGCTGTACCTGACGATTCGGCAAAAATTGGTGAAATTGATTCGGTAAAAATTGGTGTTTTATGCGCAATTGAAAAATATCATTATTCACGTTACAGAGTTCAAAGTATAAATATCTGACATGATTTGCAATTTTTTCCTTAAAATTTTTGATATTCATTTAATATTGCGTGCCTTTGAAAAAATGAGTCATATAAACCATAGTGTCCACTGTTCATCAAGATAAAACATGATAGATCAAATCCATTCTGAAAAATTGATCTGAACTTTACGAGTACATCACTGCACTAGCAATTTTCACTGTTTTTCAATGATACCTACCAGCCTTGAACTTTGCACGCAACTCCATTACTGCTATTGAATTTTTATCATGAAGAATGACCAAAGACACATTCCCGCCTGAATTGTACGTATAAATTACTTTCGAAATTTTTGTCTGCCATCCATGAAGATGAACATGGTTGTGAAATAGATTCGGAATGACTGATATCTAATGTCGGTTCGAATTGATGTATGTATCAATAACCTTGTAATGTCCAATAGTGCTAAGCCAAAATCCTAGTTCTTTATGAGCAGAATTAACAACAGAATAGATAAGACAACAGCTGCTAGAAGCAGAACTTGACTGCTCAATAAGCTGTAAATCTTCTGCAGAGTTGATATCTCTGCTTTTAATTTGACTACTGCGACCATTTCACATTTTGAATTTTCACATGATGTTGTATCGTCGCCGATGATGAAAAATGGAATCATATGATCCCACAATTTCGTTCTTTTGATTAATATCAGATTTGATCTCAATACAATTGGTAGATCTTCCATTAACACGATATTACTTGCTTTGAAATGCAATGATTGATATTTAGCGTAGTGTTTAACACTGTGGAAATCACTAATCCGAATAATCGATACGTTATCAATAACTTCATTGAAATTTCCGATAGTTAGAACTGGATTCGGGTAAGTGTGATTTTTGAAACAGAATTCTGAGATTGTTCTCTGGAATATCAAATCAAAATGAAAGATACTTGAATTCAACAGTCATCAGTACTAGTGAAGATTGAGTTGAATTTAATTACGAACCATTACCCTCTCACTAACGGAAAGATCTTTTGATTCCCACATTTTTCTCAATCTGGCTGCCTCAGCAAACGCGAAAACAAACAGAAACCAAGGGATGACCATCATTTCTATTGTGCGTTACGCGATTTAAACTACAAATGTCTATTCAGTATGGATGATCGCAATAATACTGACATTATGTGCATTTCACGTTAAAATTTTTAATCAACATTCAATATTGCGTGTCGTTGTGAGAATGAGCCATATGAACCCCTCTGTCTACTGGTCATCACGATAGAATATGATATATGAATTTCATTTTGAAAATTAATTCAAACTTGTAGTCAATCTATCGCTGCACGTGCAATTGTCATACGTTCTGGAATGATACTTGCTAGCCTTGAACTCCGCACGCAGCTCCATTACTGTCATTGAATTTCTACTGTGAAAAATGACTGAAGAAACAATACCTTTCTTGTGCTCATAAATTACCTACCAAATTTTCGGCTTTCATCATTTTTGAAGAATGAGATGGAATAGAAAAATTTTTAGTGCCCAGGCCCTTGTGCAATACTCCTTCAAATCGAAATAATATTTCGAAGGGTGGAGAAACGTTATCTATGATGAACAAGATTGGTGATTGGAGTGATGCGATCGATATGAATAATGAGACTCCCTTGAGCTTTTATGGATTTGTGGGAAAGTCAAGTAATCTTAGTTCTCAGAAAAAATTGGTACATTTCATGAAGAGATATTCAACCATTTTTATTCGAGAAAAAATTAAAAGTATACATTTTCTTTCTCAATATACATCAGCGTAAAATCACACAAGAATTGATTTTTAAAAAAACACGCAGAGGCTCTATTTCCTCCAATTTATTGAATAGTGTGTGATTATTTATGTTGATTATGCTATAATCAGGAACTTCAAGGGATATTCGAAAATCGCATGCTAATATTAAAACTTTTTCCTCAATTGTCATTTCTGAATATCTAAAATTAATTTATTAACAAATTTAGTTTCCATTTAAATCATGGATCAGAAATAAATAACTTCTGGATGTACGTCAAGACATGGCTTTCTACGAGTCAGTACAGCGATTTTAAATGACGGACTTCAAATCACTTGGGATATTTCAGATTGACTGGTAATTTAAGAAAATTTTTACTGAACTAATGTGAGCACACTGAAAAATCTATGATATGCCAAACTATTATAGTATTATGTACTCTTTTACATGTTTCACTCTTAAAAATCTCTAAGAATTACGCAATCTTGCCCACCGTAATTCCAAGAAGAAGACGATGGTTGCAAGAGATAAACCGAGTGCTAATAATTCAAAAGCAAATAGCAATTTGGCAAGCATGACAGGTCGGTATTCTGGTGAAGACCACTCGGCTTCCATAGCCTGACGTTTCGCTTTAGGTACAATAGTATCTTTTTTCCACAGAAAATCAGGTATTCCAGATTGGACTAGTCTCATCATCATATTGTTAACACGATCATGTAATGGCCAATTCCTACGACAGTGAAGACTCATGAGTTCCGCATTCAATATTTCCTCAGAATGATCCAAATCTAATAGAATATACTTCATCTCATAGAGCCGTTTACTCATTACGCATGCATGCTTAGACTTATTCAATACAAGATCAATACACTCTTCACCCTGAACTTCCTTGAATTCACATAATGGACAGCCTTTCAGAGCGAACATTGAAGTACCCATATAAACATACATTTCATATCCCAATTCTTTCAATTCACGAATCGATTCGACAGCTTTGGCTTTCTCTCGTGTAGTCAGAAATGCAGCAATCTTGCCTTGGAACACACCGTTACTAATTATCATAAAAATGAGCATGGTTGTGAAAAAAATTCGAAATGAGTGATATCTTGCATCGGTTTGAATTGATGTATATATCAATAGCCTGGTGATGTCCAATAGTGCCAACCCGAAATTCCGATTTATTATGATCAGAATTAGAAATAGAATAAATAGAACAACAGCTGATAGAACCAAGACCTGATTGCTCCATAATCGTCGAATCTTCTGGAGAGTTGATACCTCTGCTTTTAATTTGACCACTGTGATCATCTCACCTCTTTTGTGAGGAAAGAGCAATGGTTTGTTCCGGAACGAGTCGAGAGTATATGCGTTGATGACGGTGTCTGTAGTTCCCTTCAGGTAACGTTTCATCATCGAATCAGCACTGAATTCAACTTCAAACCTGCCACTTGCATTTAGTGCAATAATTATCGATCGTAGACATTGCAGTGTCACGTCAGGGTCCTGTGCGAGCTGTTCAAAATAATTACGTCCCAACTCCCAGCCAACAGATGAAAATACTTTTTTTACAGCTGTAATTGGGTATCCATTCAGAACCTTTGTCTTGTCATAAATCAAATTTTCGCAGGAAATATCTGAAAACCGATTGATAACCATGAACTTGAGGATTTTTCATTCATAATAACTTTGAAATCTCTTTTCTTCTTGTTGAAGATACGATTGATCTTCTCATTGATCGAATTTTTACGACAATTTCAAAATAATGAATGTACCCTGAGTAGTACTCGGCAGACTACTTCTCAAGCTACATTCTCAGTAGAGTACTTCTTGGTAGAGTCGAAACGTTGGTACACACAGAATTTAAATTTACTCTTTTCCTTTTTATTTTGAACCTTCCAAAGAATATAGCAGTGGCCAAAAAAGGTTGGATTATTAAATAATGATCTTTTGATGGAGATTAATCAGCAAAACAGGGAAATTCTATTGTTCAATAAAACACTTAAACAGATTCAGGGGCTTTTAGAACTAATGAATGACTTACTTGCATCGAAATTTTGATGGAAAATATTTAAATCATCTAGTCCTTCGATCTTTTTCCAGGGATGAGGTGCATAATCTGCGATTGGGTTCAACGTATATAATGCTGATGTATTATTAATTGATTGGGCACAAATATATACAGAATTGACAATCTCCATTTTCCATATTGTAGTCAGAACGTTTGTCGAATTTTCACATGATGTTGTGTTCTTGCCAATAATGAAAAACGGTACCATATGATCCCACAATCTCATTCTCATCAATGTCAAGTTTTGTGAACTCACTACGGGTACTAAATCTTCCATTAACACAATAATACTCGGTTTGGAATTCAATGATTTATATCCGGTATAGTTTACGTCATTGGAAAGATTATCAATTCGAATAACCGATACTTTATCACTAAATCCATTGAAATCTCCGATAACAACAACTGGATGAGCAGAAGTGTGACTCTCGAAACAAGCTTGCAGGATGGTTTTCTGAAATATGAAACCCAAATGAAAGATCCTTGCATTTTACAGTCATCATCATTGGTGAAGATTCAGTTGAATTCAATTACAAACCATTGTCCTTTCACTGATAGAAATATCTCTCATTTTCCATATTTTTTCGAATCTCTCAGCTCCAGCAATGGCAAGAACGAAAAAGGATAAGTGGATTAACATCATCTGCATTTTGCTTTGGAGAATTCCAACTGTGGAGGTCTGTTCGGTGCCAATCGGTGCAAGATACTAACAGTATTCGTACTTTAACATCAGTTTTTATAATTTTCATACCATATTCGCCACATTTTTTCAACCTCCTGAATAAAATTGAAGCACACGTTATAATTTTTTGATTTCCGAGCCCGATTGCTCCCTAATGCTCGTGTGCCCCCGAGAAAATCGAAAATATGTATCAGGTGGGGGGAAAGTTTCAAATACACATTCATGGGCAGTTGACTGTATATACAATTGACAAAAATCATTAAGTGGAAATCTGTTTCCCCTATTAACCCTGAAGTTTTATACTTCAACGTTTCATATTTTTCAACGCAATTTTTGCAATTGCCCTGAGGTTTTTCCAACGAGACCTCTTGACCTTGAACTCTGCACCCAGTTTTGTCGCTGACATTCATCAAAAATTCAACAATAATTGTTATTCGTTTTTTGAAATAGAAAATCATTCGCACTCTGTCCACGTGTTCTTCAGAATCTCGGAAATCCATCATTGTCATTGGAATAGTATATTCCGATACAAGTGCATCGGATTTTTCAAAAGTATGGAGTGGGCGGCCCGAGGTGAAGCCGAGGGTTGCCAATTACAGGAGCTGAAAAGAACCCCGTTGGGCACGTGTTGAATCAATGTGGTTATCAATGTGGAAATCTTTTGGTTTTCCCCTAGCAACGGTGAAATTTCATGTTTCAACATTTCACATTTTTTAACGCAATTTTTGCAATTGTCCTACGATTTTTTCCGTGAGACCTATTGACCTTGAACTTGGCACGCAACTTTGCAACTGAACTTCATCAAAAATGCAACTGAAATTGGTGGTCATTTTCTGGAGTTAAAAATGATTGAGGAAACAGTTTCATGCGTACTGTGCTGACGTGTTTCTCAAAATCTCGGAAATCCATAATTTTCAATGAAAAAAACATGGAACACAAGAAAATGGTCATCGTCAGAACAAGTTTCACACCTAGAATTGCAATTGAAGTCTAGATTATGTAAAAAATGTCAACGATTTTCTTACAGTTTCGTGAAGTATATTTCTTATAGTATTTAGCGGATTACAAATACCTTTATCATCGATTTTCATTCATTAGTTGAAGACTGAAAATTTCCGAGGCCATCCTTCATAAAGTTTTTTTTTTTATTTTACAACCAATTTTTCTTTTCTTTATCACTTTTCTATTCTAGTATTGACATACACATGCCTCATATTGAATAATGGCATGACTAAGGCTGCATACATTTTGAAAATGATTTGAAAAATATTTCTCGTGTATAACTGATTGTTTACTAGATGTGCAGCACACGCAATATATTTGATCGTAAAAAAAATGGAATATATTTCATCATTATAGAATGAAAATCATAATAGATCTAAAAATGAATCTATTAATTCAATCAAGCAAGTGCATTGCTCGTATTTCCACCAAATTTTTTCAAACCATTTCACTGGGATTGGAAATATAATAACTGAAACTCTGAGTTCATCTAAGCAGTATCATTTTTTGGCCCTGAAAAGGGCCGATTATCCAATTTAACAAGTCAAGTTAACTTAAGCTCTTTCTCCACGGATACGACGAGCTAGCTGGATGTCCTTGGGCATGATAGTAACTCTCTTAGCATGAATAGCGCAGAGATTCGTATCTTCAAAAAGACCAACGAGGTAAGCCTCACTAGCCTCTTGAAGAGCCATAACTGCTGAGCTTTGGAATCTCAAATCGGTTTTGAAGTCCTGAGCGATTTCACGAACGAGTCGTTGGAATGGCAATTTACGGATGAGTAGCTCGGTGCTCTTCTGATAACGACGAATTTCACGGAGAGCTACTGTACCGGGCCTGTAGCGATGAGGCTTCTTAACTCCTCCAGTAGCTGGCGCACTCTTACGAGCGGCTTTGGTTGCCAGTTGTTTGCGTGGAGCTTTTCCTCCAGTAGACTTGCGAGCAGTTTGCTTCGTACGAGCCATTTCTCTACAATTAGAAGACTCAGTTTCAACTAAGGTCTCTGATCTGAGGTCAAATCGGTGAAATTTCGTCTTTTATCCCCAATGAAAGAATCTCATTGGCTGTTGGCTCAGAAGAGTGGGTCAGCATATGCAAGATTCTGATTGGCTCGTGGGCAAGAAGAGGGGGAACATTCAACCAAAGTGCTATAAAAAGGAAAATTTGACCAAAAAACCCATCAGTTGCTGCTGAATTGACTTTGCGTAACATAATCAAGTCCGGTAGAATTTAATTACAATGACTGGTCGTGGTAAAGGAGGAAAGGGTTTGGGAAAAGGAGGAGCCAAGCGTCATCGTAAAGTTCTTCGTGATAACATCCAGGGTATCACAAAACCCGCCATTCGTCGTCTCGCTCGTCGTGGTGGAGTCAAACGTATTTCTGGTCTCATCTATGAAGAGACTCGCGGTGTACTTAAGGTGTTCCTTGAGAACGTCATTCGTGATGCTGTAACCTATACAGAGCACGCCAAGAGAAAGACAGTCACCGCCATGGATGTTGTATATGCACTGAAGCGCCAGGGCCGCACCCTCTATGGATTTGGAGGTTAAGCTGACTTGACATGACGTAAACATAACCTCACATGAAATAACAGTAAAATCATCGGCCCTTTTCAGGGCCATCACACGATTAAAACGTATGTTAACCCTAAATTTACCTTCATGTCTCTATAAATATCCTCTGGGTACTTCGAATAATTGTAGACAATTGGTTTCTAATGAGAGAATAATTAAACTTTCAAATTCGAAAGGACATGATGGAATAATATTCCATTAGTTCAGTACAATAGTTGTATCATTGCGTAAATTGAGAATTATCATTTTTCATATCTTTATATTTTATATATTGAAAAGAATATATTGGAAAGATGGATTGAGTTAATCAACCACTGACAAATTGCATAAGATAATAAAATTGAATACATAGTTAAATGTTCAAGCTAGATTTAATTTGCATGATATTCATCGGTGAATACCTTCATTGTATTTCTAATTAATACAGATATAACGAAGATGATTTTTGAATAGGAAATAATGAAAATAATGAGTTGTTTCGAACTATATTCATGTTTAATGTACTAACTGAACATAACCTCTAAACCAATGCAACTGAGAATTCAAAGGTATAGTTGATTCAATCATTGGATCAATTGTATCATTACAAAGTATTATTATTAAGTTTGAAAGTCCATTATTGATCCATTTATAGCTTTCCTATGAAGTCATGAAAATGACTAGATTTACTTATGTATTGTATTTTATGTATGCTAATAATATTATCACTTATATAATGAGAATAATCTTTCAACATAGATGTAGCGAATGCATATTCCTTCGTCTAAGAATTTGGTGGCCCTGAAAAGGGCCGATTTGTTAATTTAACGTCAAATAATTTAAGAGCTGCTTTTTTCGGTTTTCTTTGGCAACAGAACAGCTTGAATGTTGGGTAGCACACCACCCTGAGCGATGGTTACTCCAGATAAGAGTTTATTCAACTCCTCGTCATTACGAATAGCTAACTGAAGATGCCTTGGGATGATTCTAGTCTTTTTGTTATCACGAGCGGCATTGCCAGCCAACTCGAGAACTTCAGCAGCTAGGTACTCCATCACTGCAGCCAAATATACTGGGGCTCCAGCGCCTACACGTTCTGCGTAGTTTCCTTTACGAAGGAGACGATGAATACGACCAACAGGGAACTGAAGTCCAGCTCTGTTGGATCGAGTCTTTGACTTTCCCTTAACTTTTCCACCTTTGCCACGACCAGACATGTTGAGAGATTTAATTCGTGTGGTACTAAAACTCAACTCGGAATTACTCTACTGACATTTTTTGCCCGGTTATAAGCTTTAGGCGTTGGCATCGCCGAACCAATTAAAACGCGCCATTCAGACGCCCTCCAACAGCGTGTTCTGATTGGCTCGGCGCCACTGACGTCTAGCCTAATATAAAAACGCGCTCACTCTGCGCACAGCACAATTTCCTTGAGTCTCTCGAAGTATCTCAATCGTTATTAAGCAAGTTACTTGACCATGCCACCCAAAGCAAGTGGAAAAGCTGTTAAGAAGGCTGGTAAAGCCCAGAAAAACATCACCAAAACCGACAAGAAGAAGAAACGTAAGAGGAAGGAGAGCTACGCTATCTACATCTACAAGGTATTGAAGCAAGTTCATCCGGACACTGGAGTCTCTAGCAAAGCCATGAGCATCATGAACTCCTTCGTCAACGACATCTTCGAGCGCATTGCTGCTGAAGCTTCACGTTTGGCTCACTACAACAAGCGATCAACCATCACCTCTCGGGAAATCCAAACAGCCGTTCGTCTGCTTCTCCCAGGAGAATTGGCCAAGCACGCTGTGAGTGAAGGAACAAAGGCAGTCACTAAGTACACGAGCTCCAAATAAATTCGACCATCTATATATCAAAACGGCCCTTTTCAGGGCCACAAAAATTTGAAACGTAGATAAATCAATATAATTGCTTGAAAATTTCATTGATACATCATTTTATAATTGTGGATTTGCTGAATTCAGTATTCCCTTGCCACTCCCATCAAAGCCAACTTCCAAAAATGCAGCCTGCAGGTGGCGCCACTGTCTCCAAACATGTCAACAAGAACCTCCACAGATTCTTCCTCTCCCATATTCTATTTCCCTCACAATCTAACTTGAGAATCCAACGAACAATGTTCGTAGTGACAAAACAAATTGACAGTGAAAATATAACAAAACTCTGTCGTACATGTCTCAGGGAAGACGGTGATAAAATGGTGTGTTTATTTGTTGGTCCAGCAGGCTCTTCATTGGCCGCTAAATTGAGATCATTGTCTTGTTTAGAGGTGAGTATTTCAAACATTTGAATAGAGAAAATAGCAAATAATTTCATGCTTTTATTCACTTTCGCTCTTTTCTGCAAGGTTTGGCAGGGTGATGGACTTCCGGAAAAACTCTGCGATCGGTGTGTTACAAGAGCAGAATCAGCTCTTCTATTCCGAGAACAGTGTAGAGCTGCAGATAGAGCTCTGAGACAAGCAGCATCAAAAGTAGGTGAATTGATAGCACTAATAAAATCAATTTCCTGAGAAAACCTTTCTGTCCAGGAAAATCAAACCTCCAAAAAAAAAAAAAAAATCATACAAATGTCTGCATCTCTTTTTTTCCCAAAACAAGGTATTCCACAAAATTTAAAAATTCACCATCGAAGTGAAAATAGAGAATAACTCTAAAAGTCACACGTAGCTTATTTTAAAAATATCTCGTCAACAACAAGGTTTACACAAAAATTGATGGAGAAACTTTTTTTATAGCTCATGAAATTCTACAGAAATCTTAGCATTTTCCTCTCAATTTACTCAATTCCAAAATATCAACAGAAAAGCAGCATGTGCTTCTCCAACTCCTCCCACTACCATTTCCCAAAGGATTCAATTGTCCTTCAATACACAATTCCAATGAATTCACTCTCAAAAACTATTTTCACAGGTCTCCGGATTAACCACTTACACAACTGTATCAGGCTGCAAGCTTTACCAACAAAATCAAGGTCTCACTCCCATCCAGACCTCGCAAAAAACCCTGAAATGTGTCGAGTGTGGTGCTGTCTTCATGGATTACCAGGAGCTTTGCCTCCACAGTCGTCTCCACGCACCCTTCGTTCCAGAGCCACCGAACCAGCAGCATATGCACATTGTGGAGCCCACGAGTTACTTCCCACCGGACACACTAACCGATCCAGTCATCCAAAACGACCAGAATCCCCAAGTACCCCTGGAAATCATCAAGAACGATCGTCCAGCCTGTGCACTTCACTGCTCTCTCTGCAATCACACATTTCCCAACAGAAACCAACTGATAAATCACAATTACTCGCACTGCAATGACGTCGACCTTTCCTGTGACGATAGCATTGAAATCGGCGACGACTCGAACGAAATCGCCCAGAACCTGAGCTTTCATCAGTATCCGAGAGAGGAGAGTCATCAGAATATCATGAGCATGTATCCCCAAAACCTGACAATTCCTCAGGACGAGAGGCTGCAGAGGAACGAGAATGTTCCCAGTGAAATCCACAGCTATCCCAGGTTTCCAGAGGAAAAGAAGCACCACAAGTGCGAAACCTGCGGCAAATTGTTCAAGCAAAAGTCGAAGCTCCAGACCCATGAATTTCTGCACACAGGCGTACGGCCGTTCAAATGCAAGAGCTGCGATAAAGCCTACACCTCGAAGAGCAAATTAACTGCTCACATGAGACTTCACACGCGGACCAACGTGCATCAGTGCAAACTGTGCGACAAGACGTTCTCCTATCCCTCGTACCTCAAGGAACATCACAAGGTCCATGATAACAATGGGAAAGAGAAGAAAATCGTCATGAGAGCCAAAGAATTCGAGTGTTCAACCTGCCACAAGCAGTTTCGGCTGAAGAAAAATTTGAAGGCTCATCTGAAGCTGCACAGTGGCGAGGATCTGTTCACTTGCGAAATTTGTGATAAAGTCTTCAGCCAAAAGTACAATTTAAAGGCGCACATGAGAATACACAAGGGCCTGAAACTGCATAAATGCGAGTACTGCTCGAAATCTTTTGCGGAAAAGGGGAATTATACGGAGCACTTGAGGATACACACGAAAGTTAAGCCTTTTTGTTGTAAAATATGCGGGAAAAGCTTCTCGCAGTCGAGTCATTTGAAGAGCCACGAGGCAACGCACAATTCCGAGAGGCCACATCAGTGCAATTTGTGCGGTAAAAGGTTTAAATTGTTGTCGCATTTGAAGAGACACACGGGTTTACACAGTTCTGTTAAAAATTTCAAGTGCAATCAGTGCGATCAAATGTTTTCACAGGCATTCAGCTTGAAGAGGCACTTGAAGAGACACAGTGAGAGTTAAAGTTCATATTTTTAATTTGTTTTATTGTAAAGTTTATGAGAGTATTAAAAAAATTTAATGTAAAAGTTACAGCGTTTCGTGATTTGCTGAAACGAGAGGAGTTTAGGAATTTTATTTTTAAGTACTAGTATTTTGGAAATGAGCGATACAGGAATTTTGTATTAAAAAAAAGGTAAAGATAAATCCTGTTAAACTTAATATTTTCGGAGATATTGTTAATATACTTAATCTATAATTTCTAGACTCTTCACGTTTGATCAATTCAACTTCTCAATTCATCGATTATCATTCACTGAAATCGATAGAATAATGTTCAAATCTATTTTTTGATATTGTTTATGATTTTTTGAAATTCAGAAGAGTCTTCTTGATGATCCCAAGACCTTCTCTCAATTGCTCCTCGTTGATGGTTAGTGGTGGTGATATCCTAAGAAACTGTCCGTGCGCTGGTCTTGACAGTACTCCAGCATCTCTCAGTTTCAAGCATACTTCCCAACCATCAGCGTACTCCTTGTTAAGCATCAAGCCACTGAGAAGACCTCTGCCACGGAATTCCGAGGCTATTTCCTTTGGCACCGTTGACAGCTCCTGCTCAACGATTTTACCGAGTCTCTTGGCATTTTCAGCGAGTTTCTCGTCCTCAATAATGCGAACTGCCTCGAGGGCAACTGCACAGGCTAGAGGACTACCTCCAAAAGTACTACCGTGGGTTCCAGGTTTTAGGGTGAGTATTATCTGGAATCGAATAAATAAGTTAGAAATTTTCCGAAAAAATGTTTAGTTGTTTGATTATTCTATCAATTATTCGGCCTTTATTTTTACTCGAATATAAATTTTTTCTACTTGGGGAGAAATCACTGGAAATATTTGAGACAGGCTTTTTCTGCTAATTCGATTAAAAAACTGAGGTGATTTTCGTGAGAGAACTGACCCTTTGCTAATTTGAAAAATTTCACCTTTTCCAGAATATTCCTGGTTCCATTTGTTGTAGCGATTTGAGACAGTCTTTAACTGGAAGGTGAGATAATTTGGCAACAATTCATGTGGTTTTGGAAAATAATTATCAATTTTTGAAAATGACGCGATCGAAAAACTGATTTTCATGAAATAATATTTGTTATCCAGTTTTTGTATTATATGTTACTAAAATCACTCGAACTTGAACTCGAAAATGAATCTAACAAAATTTAAGCCACATAAATCGATAGAAAACGATCTCATCTTCCATTGAGGATCGGTTCTCAATTTCTACAACCAATAAAACCGGAGATATTCGACCACCCATTTATGCCAAAAAGTGTCAAATTTTTCGAAAAATCGAATGAATCTATTCTGACACACGTTTTTTTACCATAAATTCCTTCAGCTTTTCAATAGAATCGTTAAAAAAAACTTCATCTCGAGCCTCAATCACTTTCCCCTATGTTATTACACAAATATCTCAAAACTCACGAGGCTTAGAAAATTTTTACAAGAGCCTTTTTTGTAGAGAATTTCATGGACTACAAGAAGTTTCCTGATAAATTCCCCTAAATCCCATGGTGTCTCAGTTATTTGCAAAATAAACTACGTATGACCCTTGGACCTGTTCTCTTTCACTCCATTCCTCGAATGATTTGCGCATTTTCCTTCATATTTACCTCATCATTAGCAAGAACACCAGAGACCGGATACATTCCCCCAGACAATGCTTTCCCAAGTACTAAAATATCAGGCTTCTGATTCTCATGATCAACAGCAAGACGATAACCAGTTCTACCAAGGCCTGTTTGTACTTCATCAGCAATCCAGAGTACATTGTACTTTGTACATAAATCACGTACACCTTTGAGATAACCATCCTGCATGAAGTAAACACAAATAATTAAACATTTGCTATTCTTCTCAATACACAAACAAATTTTATCATCAAGAAAATCAAATGATAAATCAATGAGCTCATCAAAGTACTACAAACCTTTGGAATTCGTACTCCAGCTTCTCCCTGAATTGGCTCCATCATGTATGCACAAATATTTGGATTCTCACGGAATTTATTTTCAAGTACTGCCAAATCATCGTATGGAATTTTTTCGAAATTCGGAACAAAAGGTCCAAAATCAGTGTAACTCAGTGGCTCAGTTGATGCTGAAATAGCGGCAATTGATCGTCCCCAGAAATTTTTTTCGGCAAATAAAATTGTTGCTTTATTCTCTGGGATCTTCTTCACTTTGTAGCCCCAGTGTCTTGCCAATTTTAAGGATAGATCTCCACCCTCAACCCCTGGAGAATTAAAAAAAGTTGAAAGAAATTTACTTTGTTATCATTTTTTCCAAAATATCTTGAAATCTGAAGGGATAGGAAAATTTTTGTGCACTGAGGAAACAAAATTATATTGTAAGAAAATTTACTCAGTTGAAGGAAATCTACTTCACTTTATGAAATTTCAATATATAAGGGAGAGTGGGGCAAAATGGACACTGTTATGAAACGGTTAGAGATGGATTTTTTTTGATGATTCTGTTGAAAAGCTGAGAAAATTTTAGCCGGAAAACAAGTCTCAGATGTATTTTTTTCGATTTTTTTGAAAATTCAATATTTTTCGGCATTTTTGAAGGGAAAAGCCTTTCCTTTTCCGAAAATCTTCAGTTTTTTGCAAATATCTCTGGTTCTATTGGTTGTAGCATTCCGGGGGTAGTCTTAAATGAAAGATGAGCTCATTTTCCATCGATTTATGGGGTTTTGAATCCAAAAATATCAATTTTTGGGATAGTTATAGGCCAAAAACTGTTTCGCAAAACTGCTTCACAAAAATGCCCATAAATACCTTAAAAATCGATATTTTTTAATTGAAAACCCTATGAATCAATGGCAAATGATCTCACCTTTCACCTCCGATTGGAATTTTTACACTACGACAGATAGAACCGAAGATATTCTCAAAAAACTGAAAATTTTCAAAAAAAGCAAGGGTTTCATCCCTTTAAAATGCTCAAAAAAGTCAAAATCGCCAAAAATTCCAGAAAATTAATTCCGGCACTTGTTTTCCGCCTAAAATTTCCTCAGCTTTCCAATCGAATCATTAAAAACAATCTACAGCCAACATTTCTATTGATTTCAACAGTTTTTCATAATATTTGCCTGAAAATTTAGATGTGTCCATTTTACCCCTGATGTCCATTCTGCCCCGCCTTCCCCTATAGATACAGAAATTGTGGAGGGAAATTTTGTTAAGGGGCAATTTTCTTGCTACAAGAATTTTTTATCTCAGTGTAGAAACTTTTTTTGTAGATGATAATCAGAGTCAGAAAAAAGGTCATTTTTTTACAAGAATTTCCTAACTTCTTTAGATTCCGATATACTTCAAAATCCATTTTCTCCAAAAAATCAGTAAGAGTTAACTCATTTTTGTCACTGAATATCTCGAAAACTAAACAAGAAAAGACAATTTTCGCTATCACCTCTCTTGCAGCTCTTCAAATACGAGATATTGGAAAAAAAAAGGAATTTTTCAAAAAAACTCAAAATAACTTACCAGTATTCATCGGTATGAATCTATCAAATCCAAGCAGTTTACTCAAATATTCCCCCAATTCTCCATGCATTTCCGTGAAGTATGCCCGCGAAGTATGATGAAGTTTCTCACATTGTTCTTTCATTGCCTTCACCAATCTCGGATGGCAGTGTCCTTGATTGCAGGTTGAAAAACCCGCTAGAAAATCAAGATATCTCTTGCCATCGCTGTCCCACAAATAAACACCCTCGCCTTTTGTTAAAACCACTGGCAATGGTTTAAAATGATGACCACCATACTTTTCATCCCTTTTGATCACATCCTGCTGTTTAGTGCTGATCAAACGTCTCAACAACTTTAAATCACGATTTCTGGATATTCCAATATTTTTCATCAATTGCATTCTCAATTAAAAAAGAAGTAAAATATATTGTTTTGATCTAAAATTGACTTTTCTCTGAATTGAAAAAAATATTTTGTCTAAATATTTTTTTTTTTTTTCGTCAAGAAGGACTGTTCCCCTCGACTTTTAGTTAGTATCTGAGCCACTTCAACTGATGAGATTTAATTTATATCTTTGTTCAAATTGTTTGTATGATAAAAACAAAATTGTATACATTTCTCCTCTGTATCTTTAACTAATCAACAAAAATATCATCTGATAATGATTACTAAAGTAGAAAGGTATTTGTTGTTTGCTATTTCGTTGTACAAGAGATTGTAAAAGGCGCCTGTCTCGTTCAGAATGCAAACAAATTTCAGAATGATGAAATGGCATTGAGTGATCTTTTGAGATCTTATCTATTTCTCTTTTTTGCTTCTTATTTATGTTTATTGATGTGAATAAAAAATGATAACGCAGATGAAATTTACGGGGATTAATAATTACAATGAGCATTTGTTTTTTCTGTCATTGTTAATGGAATTTTTAAAATCAATCTTTGATCAATTCATCGTTTTATATCGTTTTTATTTATTCAATGTACAAAACTTGAGAATTTTCACTTTGAAAAAACTCTCAGAAGTTCTTATCATTATAATTTTAACAATTGAATGTAATGAGAGTAAAAAAAAATAATTTCAAGTAATTAATAATTGGAATTTACTGATTAATTCGGTGGTAAAGTGGCTTAGAATTATCTCTGCAGTAGAGTATAGAAATATTTCATCATAAATGATCTCAAGCTCAATAGTTTAAAAAAAAAATCCAAAAAATCTCTGTGGAATTTTCAAAAAGAATAAAATGCTACAGATTTTTTCTCGAAATATCTTCATAATGAGCGGATTTAGCAAAATTTTGCAAGAGACCTTTTTTGTGCAGAATTATATACTGTACAAAAAAGGTCTCCTGCAAAATTCCTCTGAACTCAATGCTTTCCAAGATATCAGTGAAATACTGGAAATAAAATAGTCAGCCTCATTTAATTCTCATTAGCAAAGCAATAAAAATTAATTAAACTCTATTCCTTGTGATTGAGAATAACTTTTGAGATAATTTCGGAGCATTCGAGTATCTGTGGCTCTGTGATAACGAGCGGTGGCGCCAGTCGAATTATGTGACCATGCGTTGGCTTAGCAAGTAATCCATGATCTCTCAATTTCAGGCAAATTTTCATAGCATCGAATTTTTCATTAATAACAACTGCATTTAAGAGGCCCTTTCCTCTAACAAGTGTGACCACATCCTTTGGCAATTTGTTCAATTGCTCTCTGAGGATGTTTCCAAGTTTGTAAGCATTATCAGCCAATTTTTCTTCTTCCAGAACTTTCAATGCCTCCAGTGCTATTCTGCAGCCAAGAGGATTACCACCGTAGGTTGATCCATGCTCTCCAGGTTTGATGCACAGCATAACATTGTCGTTTGCTAATACACCGGATACTGGATAATAACCACCTGATAATGCTTTACCAAGGATCAATATGTCTGGTTTAACATTCTCGTAATCAACAGCAACACGTTTTCCAGTTCTTGCTAAACCAGTTTGTACCTCGTCTGCTATCCACAGAACATTGTACTTTGTGCAGAGGTCCCTCACTGCCTTCAAGTAGCCATCCTGGGGAATAAAATATCATTTTAAGATAATTAACGTATTTCTGTGTGTACAGTCAAAAAAAAAAGTTAAATTTTTGTATAAAAACGTTAATAAGAATTTATAGGAGATAAAATTCTCAAATTTGATGGAATGAATCCGTCAAGAATATAATGAGGAATAAAATAAGTCTCAGAAACAAAAATCGATTGAAAATTGGAAAAATTTCTATGCTTTTTACATTCCTCCATTTTTTCCAAGTTTTGAAGAAATTTTCAAAATCACAGAAACTTTCACAGTTTTCAAACGATTTCTTGTTTCTAGAACTTATTTCATTTCTCATTACATTCTTTACAGATTCACTTCATCGAATTTGGAAATTTTATCTTGTATCGATTATTATTAACCATTTTATACAAAAATTTGATTTTTCTTTTGACTGTACAAATACAAACACCTTAAATTGGAATTTTCGAGGGAGCAGATGAGATTTTAATTGTGAAATGATTCTTCAAAGTTTTCGTGGAATATCTCGGAAAGTTGAGGAAATGGAGCAATTCTTGTAATAACTATTTTGGAGCTTTTACATTAATGAAAAAATCTCAAGTTGAGTATTGAAAAAAAAAATCAGATTCAGGTTTTTCTGCAAAACTCAATCTGAATACGTTTTTGAGGCTCAAATAATTACACCCAGGGATTGAATTTTCATAAGAGATTATTTTACAAAATAGATCTCTTGCTGTTAAGTATTTTGAAATACTTAATTTCGTTTTTTTTCTAGTGTGCTTAGTTTTTTTTTTACAAAAATTCTTCTATCTCTCATAGGTTCCTAGATATTCCCAAAAAAAACTGGAAAAACGTGGAATTGACTTGAAGAAATTTTGAATTATATTTTGCACATTCTTTGGGCTTCTAAGGAAATTTCCCCTCGCTCGAGTACCTGATAAGATGTCATGTGACTCCAGTCATGTGACTCGTAAGGATAAAAGAGATTAGTATTTATCGAAGAAATGGATAGAGAGGTAGACAGGTGAGCGATAATTATCGGGGGGAATTGAGTAACGCGTTCGTGATATTTCGAAACGACTTCGAGTGCTTTTAATCACTGAACGATAATGATTCAGCGAAATAAATTGATAAGGAATCGAATGTTTCCTTGTTTAAGAACCTCATGATATTATCAATTTAGTGGTGATGAAGTGAAAGGAGAAAATTTTCGTCTTGAAGTTGGGTTCCGGATGATATCTGGGCGTTGGAGCGAGATACGTAAATTTTTTTGTGGACCTTTTTTTCCAGAGCACAACGAAACCAACGAAAAAGGTCCTAAAGAAAACAAGTATCTCCATCAGATTCCCAGATATTTCCAAAAAGTGAAATTCGTATGGAAACGAAGAAGAAACGATAAAAATTTCCTATCCATTTCTTTTTCGAATATTTCCGAAATAAGTGGGCTTAGAGAAAAATTTCAAAAGTCCTTTTTCGTAGAGAATTTCATGAACTTGAAGAAAGGTTTCTTGATAAAAGTTTGGTACTAAATCGCCTCACCTTGGGAACAACAACACCAGCTTCGCCCTGAATCGGTTCCACCATAAATGCACAAACATTTGGATCCTTAAGTTTTTCTTCGAGCGCTGCGACATCATCGTATGGCACTAATTCAAACCCCGGCATAAAAGGGCCAAATCCAGCATAACTACTCGGATCAGTGCTTGATGATACTGCACTCATAGTTCTTCCCCAAAAGTTTCCATCAGCAAATACGATTTTTGCTGAATTTTCGGGAATTTTTTTTACATTGTAGCCCCATTTTCGGGATAATTTACAGGCTGTCTCTCCTCCCTCTACACCAGTGTTCATTGGAAGCCATTTGTCATATCTACAATATAAAAAATAATAATTTTAGGCTATTTGGGAATAAAGAGAATCGCTGAATTCAACTCTCTCTTTTGGAAATATTTCGGAATCTAAGGGATATACGAAAAAAATTTGTAGAAACCTTTTGCTAAAGCGAAAAATGAGCGGAAAAAATTTTTTTTCGAAAATATTTCTCTATTTCTCTCAGATATCGAGATATTCCCCAAAAACAGAAATTAAACGATTTATTGGAGAATAGGGAGGAAATTCTAATTACCCAAATAATTTCGTTATGAATTCTTCGAATTCTCCAAGTACATCAGAATAAAATGCTCTAGATGTTAGAGTGAGTATTTTCGCCTGTTCAATCATGGCCTTGTAAATTCGTGGATGACAGTGTCCCTGATTAACTGCTGAATATGCGCTCAAAAAATCGTAGTAACGTTTACCCTCCACGTCCCACATGTGGACACCCTCAGCACGATTGATAGCTACTGGTAGTGGATGATAATTGTGTGCACCATATTTGTCTTCTCGGGTGAATACTTCCTGGGATGTAATGCTCCTTGTTACTGTTGTTCGATGGATCTTCTGGAATCCGCAGGATCGTAGAAATAATTTCGATAGAGGCTCCATTGCTGATCTGAAGAAATTGAAGAAAAATTAATTTTATAGTTAATAAAATTGATAAATTATTGAAATTTCATGTGTTTCACGTTTTTTCGTATTTCTAATGAAATCGTAGAAATCCATGGATTTTATTCTCTTTTTTCACTAATAATTCAGTGATAAAGTTGAAAAAAAGTTGAGATTCATTTTTTTAGGAATATCTTGGAAATAAAGGGACTTCGGAAGTTTTTTGTTGAGGCCTTTTCTATAGCTCTGATTATCTTTTACAAAAAAGGTTCGAATATAAAATTTTTCTATTTCCCTCAGATCCCAAAATATTCCAGAAAAACTGATCACAAAGTGCCACCGACTTATTTTCGCTCTTTCCACTCTTTCCCTGGACTTGAAATCTGTCTCAAAATTTTAAATAGACTGCGTTCTTATCCTTCATTACTCAAGAAATGTGTCCTGACCAACTGCAAAACACCGCAGCTACGCGCTTATCAAAGCCGATCTGGCGAAAGTGTGTATTTTCAAATAATCGCAGTAGAAAGTGTTCAAACAGCTTCGACACTCAATAAAAATAAAATGAAAAAAACAAAAGCTTATAAAAATATATACACAGTTGAATTTCCGCATTACATTATTCGCAGACTCTCCTGAAAATTGCACTGGTGTTTAGCAGAAAAGACTGGTTGGCCTTGAAAACTATATATACACAGTTATATGAATGTGTGTCTGAATGAAAACTGATGGGACAATCGAAATTCCTTCAAACTTTTATTCTCTTTCAATCTCCCTTCCAGTCAACTACACAAACATCAGTGATATCTCATCGATACAAAAACTAATAAGATTACACTGAGGAATCCTATCTCCATTTTTTCTTCCAAATGTTTACGTACATTTCAGGGGTGAAGAGATAAAAGAAGATAAATCGAAAAATTCGGTGTACATTCTTTTGTAAACATCTCTGTATTCACTGGATTTAGAGAAAAATATAGAAAAAAATATTTTGTTTAGAGAATTTCATCAGCTTTAGAAAAGGTTTCTCCATGATTTCTTCTAAATTCCATGATTATCGAGAAATTTTAGGAATTAGTTCTATTAAACAACTTGATTCCCCATTTTTCATGGAAAATTTATTATTTTATTCGCTTTTCTTCGTCAAAAAAATATTTACCTATTATTATTATGTTGTTATGAGGTGGCTATAAATCTTCCAGATTTGGTGATGATTTTTTTAAACAATTCTATGAATTTTTTCACTGCCTCAATTTTTTTATAGTAATCAAGATATGATCGAAAAATGCAAACGATATGATTCAAATGAATAAGTTCATTCCTACGTCTTTCCAATCATGAAATGATTGAATCAATAATGAATGTGAAATGCAAATAAATGCACGAGAATACATTAACCATTCAAGATAATTTCTTTTTATTTAAAAATAATTCTTCTGACGTTCTACGCACATGTTCTGGATCACTGTCGTCATTTTATTTTGTTTTCATTATTTTCTTCATTTGAATGCAATTATTGCGTAACACCTCGGTGATAAGAGGGGATCGAAGAGACGTATTATCGAAAGATTTTTGCATTTCTTCGATTGTTGAAGATAAATAAAACGATCTAATATTATCGATGACTCAATCACTGAACCCATGTGGGCCCTCAGGCTTTGAAAAATGTTTATTTTCCACTGATAATTTGCGTAGGTCTTCTGTAGGGTCATTAAATCCTCATCTGATGGGATCTGAAATGAATTTTATATCTCAGAGAAATTATGTGAAAATTTTTTTCAAGAGTCGAGAATTAAATGAATTCATTTTATGATGAATTTTAATTTTTTCCTCACTTTTTCTGAGCTTAATTCGAGTTTTCCCAGAGCCCACCTTGCGTAAATTACGAAATTGTCTGTTGGAGCACCTCTTCCTATTCTTGCATCAGGAATTCCTATCATTATAATTGAAATGTGTTAATTTAATTATTAATCAAAAAATATTGGGAAACGAGTTGAAATTTTACTTTCCAGTTTCCATTGAACATCTCGGAAGTTATAGCAGATAGAGAAATTTTTATAAATAGATTTTTTTAGCTCTAATTTGTCGTTACAAGAAAGGTCTCTATGAAAATTTCTTTATCTCAATTGTTTTCGGAGATATTTCACCAAAATTGACTAGAAAATAACATTGATTCATCGACAAGTAGCTAAATGGAATTTTATTTTACGAATATCTCTAAAATGATCAGGTTCACGAAAATTTATGAAGAGACTTTTTTTCTAGAGAATTAAATTTGCTAAAGAAAAGATCCTGACGTTCATCTTCCTAATCCTAATCATTTCTAGAATACCAATAAAAATAAATCGTGAAGTGATGAAATTACCAAGTGATTCGAGCAACACTTGAAGCAAAGCTCTGTAAAAAATTGACGGAGGGTGTTCCCCGTTGTTGGCTGAAATTCTTTCGACTGATTGTTGAGCCAGCATTCTCATATTTTTCGTTAAATTCATCTCAGTCGTCAGAAATTCGTCAGTCAAATGATAACAGCAAGAAACAACACAGAGAATCTTCAGAGTTTCTGAATCTACGAAGCTCTTCATCATTGCATGGGCCAATGGACCACAAGTATGGAGCCCAGTTAGCAGATAATTGTCACCTTTCCAATCAGGAAAATTAGACTGCACCAATTCCGAATAATTCGTCCCTTCATCGATGAATTTAACAGAATGTTTGACCTGGAAAAAATGAAATTTATAAAAAATGCACAGCTTTTTGCCGAATATTTTCAGAACCATTGGGGATAGAGGAATTTTCATAGATATCTTTTTTGCAGAGGAAAACTAAAAGATACAAAAAAGGTCCTTATAAAAATTCCTCTACTCCAATAATAATTGCAGACGCTTCTTTCGTGGATATCTTCAAATTGACTGGATTTAGAGGAAAATCTCAAGAAAACTTTTTTTAAAAGATTTACAGGAGCTATAAAAGAAGTTTTCTCATAAAATCTTCTAAATCCCATCATTCATGACATATTTCACAAATAAGCCATGCAAAAAAACATTTTTTTTTTAATTATTGGAGTATTCACCAAAGAAAATGACTGATGCTTCTTCTTCTTCATCAATTCCTGACGATCAAGAGCGCTCTTGTGCCTGCATGGATTCGAATCGACCGACAGAACCGGAATTGAATATTTTTCTGATAAATAACTAGCTAAGTATCCTTTTCCACCACCAGCATCAATAACTAAACTTCCATTCTCCTCTGCCAGACATCCGACTACTCTCGATAGCACTGAAATTTCGTATCTCTTCTTGTCATTCATGAAATCATTAGCTTCATTCCGACAATCATCTTCTCTCCACTCTGAATTATTATTTAATAAAACTCTCGGCACATCTTTAAATCCCAGAACTTTCGGATTATTCTTTAAACTCAACGATTCAATTCTCTGCACAATTCCATTTAATTCTGGACAATGCCTGATTATTTCCAGGTAATTAAATTCATCAGCGAATTTGTCTAAATCAATGCGCAAATCTCGTGGCAATTGTTGCCACAAGTTTTTCGTTATAAAATCGACCAAATGACAGTCAATTAAGTCCTCGAATTCTGAGATAAATGATAAATTGTCTTTCAAGTCTTCCTCGAACGTTTTCATTATTTCAATTAATACTATTCCTTAAAAATCAAGTTTATCAGCTTCTGGATAAGACGAATCGATCTTCGCCAATGAACATAATTTAATGAACTTGAATTTTATGTCCTCAGATAATTTTACAATGTCCACAGTCTCGTCATTGATTCTCGGAAAATCCTGAATGTTCTTCTTCAGTTTAGCCGCGAGATCAGTGATTTTTGGAGGAAAAAACGTGGGATTGAGGCAGTGCTCGGCGATGCCACTGTAGTAACCGAGTCTTGCTGCTAATTCAGAACCTCTGTGATAACCCAGATGATAGCCTTTCAATGATTGACTCTTTCCAGCGTTATAGCCTTCCTCGTAGCCCGACTGCTCTGCTATCTCTTCGGCGAGGAGAAGATCCTCGAATACTTCATTTATGTCCTTTTCAGTTGATGACATCTTGGAAGATCATCTGGAATTAATATGAATTTAGTTCACGGAAAAATTAAGAAATAATCGGAAAATTACAAAACAAAAATACAGCACGTCAAATCATCAAGTGAAATATAATACAAAAATGATAGAGCAATTATATGTGAAAACCTATTGTATTTATGAGAATTTTTTTTTGAAGTCGAGGCTGAATCGACCCAAATAGGGTTTCAGGACCGTGATAAGGAAAAAATTTAAAAAAAAATAAAAATTGGGGAATTCAGAAGGAATTAAGGGTTTTGGGAATTTATTTGGAAACAGGGGAGATGGGAGAATACAGTAGGAGACTTTTTTGTAGAGGAATCGAAGGGCTCCAATAAAGGCCTCAATGAAAATTTCTCTATCTCTCATAGTTGCCGAAAAATTCGGGAAAATAAACTGAAACTCAATTTTGTTTAATTTTGAATTGTTTTTGTGGGAGACTTTTCTGTAGAAAAAAATCAGGACTACGAAGAAGATTGTTATAAAAAATTTCTTCTTCTCTAAAAAAATATTAATGAATTAGTTAAGTGGAATGAGGAAAAAAATCACGTGTATTTTTTTTTGTAAATATCTCTGAATTTACCAGGTTTAGAGAAAAATATCAAGAAACCATTTGCGTAGGGAATTTCAAGAGCTACAAAAAAGGTCTCTTCATAAATTTTTCTAAACCTCATTGTTTACGAGATATCTTTAGAAGAAGCTACACATGATTCTGAGATTCATCTTATTTTTTCCGATAATTCCCTCTTTCCATAAAAAAAACCTTAAAAAAAATAGAAAATATTGAAAAAAAAACAGAATTTTATTCATCATAAACGTAAAAAATAAAAAAAGATTGAAATCATCGTATTTTGGAGTCAACAGACCATACCATCGAGTCATGCGTTCTCTCAGTTTCCCTGTTCTTCTAAAAATGCTCCAAAACGTTTTGAGGTTATTCCGCAAGTGCTGCCAAGCTCGAAATTCCCCAGCCAACTTCACTCCACTCTCTCGCTCCAAAACTCAATAAAAAAATTTCCTCAAAAACAGTGAAAAATCTTCAAATATTGTGAATATTCGCAATTTCATAGTAAATAAATTCTCAAAATAAATAAAAACACTTGTGTCCTCAATAACAACGACTTCAATTAACCAAAACAATTAAATTCTGCAAGAATGAAAAAATAAAAATGGAGTAGCCACAGGGAGTTGACTTTGATGGCGGGCTTGTAAAAACAGACAACTTCAGTTACATGTGATGTTTGCGGTCGGTGCGGCGTTGTTTAATCGGTCTGTCGACGTATTTAAATTAATAACATAAAATAATGTTGACTCTTGGACCAAAAAAAGACGGTGGACCAAATGCAAAATTTTTTGAGTCACCAGATGTATTGGCACAGCTCGATGGAGTTAAACAGTGGCTTCTCAAAAATTCGAAAAAAGTGAGTAACAAATCACCGGCGTCCCAACCCCCATTGCCAAGCTCATTTTATTCTCTCAATGATTTTTTTCCATTTTTCTGTACTTCAGTATCTCGAAAAAGGTCAAGAGTCAATTTTTTTACATTTCAAAGGTTTTAATGATTTTTGTCGGTTTTTTCTGTATCTTTTGGGAGTTTTTTTTGGGTTTTTTGGGAGCTCAGTTTGACTTTGTACATGGAGGCTGAGCCATTAGGCTTGGGTTGTGTTGACATGCCTCTTTAGTGTCTGAAGATTCGAGTTTGTGTCAATTTAAAATTGTGCATATTTAATTAAAACGAGTTTTGCGATTTTTAACTATTTTTTGGGGTATTTTTTTCGAGATTTTCAGGGAATAATGGGAGAGGGTAATTATCTTCAGTCAATCTGGGGATGACTGCATAATTATTGTCACCTGTTTCAATTGATTTTTTTTTTCAATTAAAATTGTGATTTTTTTCTTTCAGTATGTGACAACAGATCCACCAACGAACAAAACTCTAGCGGCTCTCATTATTCAGCTGATACAGTTCCAGGAGGACTGTCTCGGGAAAAATGTGTCGAAACCACCGATGACAAGGCTTCCAGTGAGTTTTTTTTTGTCATTTGATCAATTTTGATTATTTTCTGGGATATTTCCGGTGGTTTTTCATGGGATTTTTTTTTGTCATTTACAGATGAAATGTTTTCTGGACTTCAAGCCGAATGGTGGACTCTGTCACATATTGGCAACAGCATATAGGTTCAAACAGGAGCAAGGATGGAGAAGATTCGATTTTCCAGTTGGAAAAGTAATGAATTTTACTTTTTACTAAAGCGATTTTTCGGAGAATATGGCGGATTTTTTGTTAAAGAGAATCAGATCTATCAAAAAATGTTATTACGAAAATCCTGCAATCTCACTTACTTGGCCTGTTATTAAAGAAAAACACATTAATCCATTTTTCTAAATATCACATTTTCTCAAATATTCACAAATTATAGGATATACAGTGATTTTACGTAATAACCTATTTTGTAGCTGTGATTTTTCTCTACAAAAAAATGTCTATAAAAATTTCTCTATTTCCCTTCAATCTTAAAATATTTCACAAAAATCCAAATTATCACTATTTAATTTTGTTAAAATCCCTTTAAAAATAACATTCAATCATTAATTTCCAACAGTCTGGATCACGTATGGACCGTGCAGTAGAGATGTTAGCAGCAGCTGAACGTGCCCTAATACAAAATCGTTGCCTAATACTTCCATGTGTCTACGTACGTCCAGAAGTTGACAAAGCAACAGCAGTAAAAGTGAAAGAATCAATACGTCGTCATCAGGGTACAATAGCTGAGAATGAATCTGAAGCAACACACATTATTTATCCAGCAGTTGATCCAATTGAAGAAGAATATGCACGTCCATGTATAAGACGTGATCGTTCAGTTTTACTGCACTGGTATTATTTTCCAGACAGTTATGATTCATGGACAACATTTGATCTTCCAATTGAATTTCCAGAGGGTGGTTTTGGTACAATACCACCAAAAACAGTTTACAAAGTTACAGCAACATGGGCAATGGATTTAGATCAGTACAATGAATGGATGAATGAGGAGGACTATGAAGTTGACGATAATGGACAGAAAAAAGTACACAAATATAGATTAACAGTTGAGGATTTGATGTCACAATCAAATCATCCTCCATCATCAGCAAAAAAGCAAAAACGTAAGCGTTCACCGAGTCCACCACCGAAAATTGGCAAAAGAAAAAGTGGTCGTGGACCTGGTGGTATTGCTGCTGGTTCATCGGCTGTTGCAACACCCAAAAAAACTCGAGGTGGTGGCGAAGAAGAAGAGGATTTAACACAAGGTATGGAGGATCCACCAGCTGAGCCTAGAATCGTCGAAGTCGTATCGAATCCATCGAATCCACCAGCATCAGGACCAGGAAGTGGTCAAACTGGTACAATAACATCTGGCAATAAAAAACAGGACTCTGAATTGCAGCCAATTAAATCCGGTAATATGGCTGATTTAGATGAGCCAATTGACTGTGACAAAGGCTCTCAAAGTATTCAAGATCGTGAGGAAAGAGATCACAGTAAAGAACGTGGTGACAGTAACAAAGACGAACCCGAAGACAATGTAACTGAACAAACACATCACATCGTTGTACCAAGTTATTCAGCATGGTTTGATTACAATTCAATTCACACAATTGAAAAACGTGCACTGTCTGAATTTTTCAACAGCAAAAATAAATCAAAAACCCCGGAAATTTATTTAGCATACAGAAATTTTATGATTGATACTTACAGATTAAACCCAACTGAATACATAACATCAACGGCATGCAGAAGAAATTTAGCTGGTGATGTTTGTGCTATCATGAGAGTTCATGCATTTTTGGAGCAATGGGGTTTAATTAATTATCAAGTTGATGCTGAATCACGTCCAACACCAATGGGTCCACCACCAACATCGCATTTCCATGTATTATCAGATACACCGAGTGGTTTAGCACCAGTCAATCCAAATCCACCAAAGACAACACAGCCATCGGCAGCTAAAGCACTATTGGATTTGGAGAAAAAACCGATAGTTACACCTGATGACAAGGGTGCAGTTGGTGCTATGGCTAATTTTGGATTGAAACTGGATCAGTATGCACGTAAACCAGCTGTACTTAAGAATAAACAGGCTGCTGGTGCTACGAGAGACTGGACAGAGCAAGAAACACTTCTGTTGCTAGAAGGCTTGGAATTGCATAAAGACGATTGGAATAAGGTTTGCGAGCACGTTGGCTCGAGAACACAGGACGAATGTATTCTTCACTTCTTGCGGCTACCGATTGAGGATCCGTATCTAGAGGAAGGTGGTCCAGAGGGACTGGGGCCATTGGCATATCAGCCAGTGCCATTTTCCAAGGCTGGCAATCCCGTTATGTCGACAGTTGCATTTTTGGCATCGGTCGTTGATCCACGGGTTGCTGCAAGTGCTGCCAAAGCTGCTATGGAGGAATTTGCAGCCATCAAGGATCAAGTGCCAGCTGCATTGCTCGATCAACATTTGAGAAATGTCCAGGCTAGTGCCAATGCCGATGGCAAGTTTGATCCAGCAGCTGGATTAGCACAGTCTGGTATTGCTGGTACTGGACCACCAGAGCCACCAGAGGAAAATACAACTCCCGGTGCTACGTCTAGTTCACCGCCAACTGTTACGACACCAGAGGGCAAAAAGGAGGAGGAGAAGCCGAAAGATCCAGAGAGCTCACCGTCAGCTCCAGTTGTTCCCAAGAAGGAAGAGGGCACTGACACTGAAGTACAAGGGGAAAAGATGGAAATTGATGGCAAAGAGAGCGAGACAGAGGCGAAGACTAAGGTTGACAGTCCTGAAGAGGCTGAGGCCAAAGAAAAGAAGGACAAAGTCGTTAGAGATGCACAACTGCAATCAGCTGCTGCTGCTGCACTTGCAGCTGCTGCTGTAAAAGCCAAACATCTGGCTGCTGTGGAGGAGAGGAAGATCAAATCTCTTGTTGCACTTCTTGTTGAGACACAGATGAAGAAATTGGAGATTAAACTGCGTCATTTTGAGGAACTCGAGACTACAATGGAGAGGGAAAGAGAGGGCTTGGAGTATCAGAGACAGCAGTTGATCACTGAGAGACAGCAGTTTCATTTGGAACAGCTCAAAGCTGCTGAATTTAGAGCAAGACAACAGGCACATCAGAGATTAGCACAGGAGCAACAGCATCAGCAACAACAGGGACAGCATCCACCTTGGCAGGGACCAGCTGCTAATCAACAACAACAACCACCAAGTCCACAGCCACAACAGCAAACACCAGCACCACCATCTCATACACCACCGCAGCAGGCGTAATTATTTGAAATTGATTTGTAGGCGAGGAAGATTTTTTTTTGTCGGGAAAATGAGACTTTGGTGATGATGGTAATGATAATAGAATTATCTGTTTTTTTTCTTCTCATTCTCAGTTTATAAAGGAAGAGTGTGTATGTTTTTGTTCATTTTTTTTTTGGGGGCAAATGGTTTGATTGTGCTGGAGTCTCATTGGGTTTTCTTCGTGTACTTTCAGGGGAAGCTGGAGATTTTCAAAAATTATTTTGTTGCAGGGCGAATCATTGTTTTTTTTTTTTTTTAATCGAACGATAGAATAATTGGGTGCAATTTTTTACCTGGAAAGAATTTGAAGGAAAATTCAGAGTCTCAGTAGGGGTTTTTTTTTTATTGTCTTTGTGTTCAGATTTGATGGAATTTTTTTCATGCTTCTGATAGGTAACTGTCACTCGTAATTTTTGAAAATCTTCAATTATTAATTTACCTGCGACTCAGAGTGTTATTATCTAAGATTTAATGGATAGTGCTTAGGTTCTATATTTTTCAATTAATTTTTTTTTTCCTTTTTTTTCTTCCAATTTTAAGTATTGAATACAAAGATAGTAATTTTGTGGTAAAATGAAGGAAAAAAAAAAAAAAGAAAAAAGGGTTTTTTATAAATCTCGAATTTTTCAGTTAATTTAGATGGAATTAATCACTTGTACACATATTTTGAATTTTTGTCTAGAAATTTGAATTTTGACAATTAAAGAGAAACTGAAGAATTTCTTAATTGCATTTCATTGATGTTTTTTTTTGGTCAATTTTCTTTATCAATTAATTCTCTAAATATTAACAGTGCGCTAGTTACTAAATTATTATTTGCATACGTAAATCAATCATTTTTTCTAATATCTTGGAATCTGTGAGGAATAGAGTATTTTTTGTATCATTAGATATTCATCATATAAATTATACATTTAATGTATTGAATATGAAAAATACTCTGAATCATTTTTTTGGTAAAGAAAACTTACAGCTACATGACAATTTATAGCGAAAATTATGATATCCCCCTCAGATTCCGAGATATTTTGAAGAAAAAAACTTAATCACAAAAGAAATCGAATAATCTCATTCTCCTCTTTTCTACAGCATCAAACATTGAGTCAAGTAGATGAAAAGAATTAGAGTAAAGATTTTTCAATGAACTCGAGAAGAAGGTCAGTCATTAATTTGGGGCATTCTATTCCACCGGGTGGTGGTGCTCCAATTGCTTGGTCCTCCTCATTGCTCTCGCACGCTCCTTCGTACACATCTGGTGCCTCATTACTTTCACATGTAGTAATGGGCAGAATATCCACGGCCGATCCAAAACCAAAGCGTGCACATCGACGCATTTCTTCGTTCAATCTTTGAAAATAAATTGAGAAATCAGTAATGAAACAATAGCACAAAATGAGTCAATTCCATTTCAATGATAAAGAAGTAAAACGGGACAGGTCGATCTTTTCTGCCAACAATTTTTCGAGAATATCTTGGAAACTAAGCGAGATAGCGCGACTGTGTGCCTTTTTATCTCTTTAATAGTTCTTGGAATTCTTCTATTAAAAAGGGTTCAGGCAAAATCGCGCCATCTTTGAGTTTTCGAGAGATTTTTACGAAATCGGTGGAAGAAAAAATCAATTCATCGATTTATTTATCTTTTAAATGCCGATTTCGTGTTCAGCTTTCGTGGAATATCTTGGAATCAGTAGGTAAAAGAAGACTGATTTATCTCTCTTAGATTCCGAGATAATCCCTAAAAACAAAAGGCAAAACGAAACAAATATGAAGTTTTCGGACAAATTGATTTTATGACATCATTTTATGGGGAATATCTTGGAAACTAAGCGGAATGGAGCAATCCTGCCTTCTTTAGTCGCTCTTGGAATTATCTACTGACAAGGATTCGAGCAAAATCGCCCTATCTCGCTTAGATTCTGGAATATTCCGAGAAAAACTGGTGACAAGAAGAAAACAATTTGTCTGAAAACTTCATATTCTTCAAAAAAAATGGATTCATCTCCTTTTCCGATCATAAACATTTTCATTTTCCTTGTTGTTTTATATGAATTGGTTGAAATCCATAAGAAACAATGATAATAATACTGACAGATCCCACATAGCCGAAGACTCTCTCGTTTTCTGATCTGGATTCAATGTATTCAAGGCAGCCATCAAGTTCGAGTGATAATGCTGCAAGAGTGACGTCATATGGGTTTTACGAACGTCTCCAGTTGTGCAGCAGTAGAATAAATAGACTAAGTCAAGGGCCAATGATCCAACCCGCATCAATTGAAAGTCAACGAGGTAGACTGGCTGGAAGAATCAAATGAACTCTTAATTAATTTATTCTAAAATTGGAGCTGATGTTAATTGAAGAGTGAGAAGTGCATCTACTTCGGAATTGTCTCCAGTCTGATCAGCAAATAGAAAATTATTGGTCCAGCAGTCACCGTGGCAGAAGACAGTGAGAGGTCCTCTGCTCGAGGCGAGCTCGCACATTGTGAAGAAGAAAACATTCTCTTGGAGGAATGCCTCGAGTTTTCCGATTATTTCGTCTCTTCGGCTCTCGTAATCAGGTGGCAAGGCCTCCGATACCATTTCAATTGCATTTTTGAAGGCAACACGGTAATACTGACGATACCAGTCTTCATTTTCAACACGAAACAAAGTTTCACGTATACTGTCTGGGTTTGATTCATCGGACAAACGATCGAACGTTTCTGGCCTGCGAAAACAGAGAATTTTTAGTGTTTCAGTGTTATTTTTAATCAGAATAACTCGGAAATCATTGAGTTTAGGGAGATTTATCAGGAGATCTTCATTCTAGATCATCGAATTCTCTACGAAAAAAGTTTCCTCACAAAATCTCTTAAATCCAACAGTTCCCGAGATATTCATGAAATTATAAAAAATCTACATTATTCGCGAAGAAAATTTCAGAAAATATTTGGCTTAGAAGAATTTAAGGGACCTTTTTGGTGAATCAAACTGAGAAGAAAACAATTTTTGTTCCAAGAAAATTTACTCAATTGAAGAAAATCTACTTTACTTGAAAAAATTCAATACATCTATTTATAGATAAATTGCTAAGGAAACTTTTGTTAAAAGGCAATTTTCTTGCTACAAGCGATTTTTTTTCTCAGTGCATGAAATTTTCTATATAAAAGATCTCTTTCCTACCAAAACCACTTTTTCCACCTTTCCAGCCCGAAATTCTCACCTCAAATCTCTCAGTGTCAAACTCAAAGCATGAAATCCAGCCAATGCCTTCAGCACAACTTTCAATCTCTCAACACCAAGTCCCATTCTTCTATCAGCCATCACATATCCACGCCTCTTCAAATCCTCCATAGCAATAATATCTTTTTCAGCAACATAAACTTTTGCAACACCACGAAAAACATTTTTTCCATTAATTTGTAATTTTTGAAATTCTGGCCAAACATTATTATAAAATGCCATTTCATTTCTAAATAATAGCTCACTCTTGTAAAGTTCACGACGTGCTCTTGATTCTGGCAATACTTTGTAAATAATTGCTGTATCCCATGGTTCATAATCACCAGATTTTAAACGTTTTTTACCATTTAAACGTATACGATAAAGCATTGATGTATAATTATCACCTCTACCAGAACCAGTTTCTTCATTCATACTTTCAATTTCAACTTCTGGCTCATTTTTCTTAATTAATTCACTTAAATATTCCATTGTTAATTTACGATAAATTGGCTGACAATCCATTTTTCAAAAAATATTTTTAACAATAATTTAACGATTAAAATTTTGTTTTTTTTTCTCAAATACTTCTTTTTCGAACAGTTTACTCGAGGATTGTCGACAATGTTATAATGTACGAGAAGTTCCATTCAGATGCAAGGAAATGGGTATTTTAGCGGGTACAGTGTTCCCCTCTTCGAAATCATCCATTTGATTAGTTGATTCATCAACGGGTTTTGAAATAATGGGGGTATCCAAGGAACAAGGACGTAGATACCCATTTCAATCAGCTCAATTCATTTTTATGAATACAATTACGTTATACAATATATATATGGTCTCTAGGGACACGGTAGCGTCTTTCAGCAAGTTTTTCTCGTTGTATTCTGGGTTTTTCGGCAAGTTTTACTCGTCGTATTCTGGGTTTTGTAGAAGAGGTCGAGGCCATCTTGTCGGGATGGATTTAATTGATCGTGATTGATTGGAAATTGGGATCAGTAGTGCAGGTGTGAATCAAGTTTCATTTTGATCGGGTTTCGTCGATTACCTTGATGTCTAAGGGGACTAGGAAAACTTTCGTTAAAAGGAAACAGAGCTATAGAAAAGGTGTCAATGGAAATCTCTTTATATCTCCTTTCCTTTCCGAGATTTTTCGAAAAAATGAAGAAGAAATTATATTAAAATTCCATTTCTTTTCGCTATCCCCCCAATTGTGTAATTTTCTATCCTTTTCTTGCGTAGAATAAAATTCTTCACAAAAAAAAAAATTCTTGATAAATTTTCGTAATTCCAATCGTTCGGAAAATCTTCTGGAAAAATTGGAAACGCAAATTTAAAAATAGTTCAGTTTTCCCGCGCGATTAAAATATTACTTTTCAAAATTATCAGAGAGTTTCTGAATATAATTATTTCGTGATCAAATCGATAATCTCACATTCGCACGTGGTATCACGTATGAAAATACTTCATGAAGTCTTTATAAAAAAGTTATAATTCTCAATTAAAAAAAAAGTTCTAATTCTTTATAAAAAAAAAAGTTTTGATTCCTTATAAAGAAATATTCTTTACAAAGCACTTCCGGACATGATGTGCTGAAGTGAATTCACCAATTGAATATTAATCGAAAAAATATCAGAAATCAATTGATCGAAGAATTACTGCAATGTGACTTCAATGAAGTTTTTTTATAGCCTTAGGGTAGACAGGAGGGTCAGCAATGGATCAATTACGAGATGAATTAATCATGAATTCATTGAGCTTCATTTTCTTCAATCAATTCATTTATTTACATCGATTAATCGAAGATTAGTTGAAAATTTACTGTAAAAATGTATCTTAGATTTTTGTATTTATTTAGCACTGACTTCCGCGCTTTTTGGAGGAACATTCAGAATTTCTGGGTTTACCAGACTCTTCAATCTGCTCAGCTGGTGGTTCAGGAGAGGCAGGTTGACGTGGATCTTGTGGGCCATTGCCGGAACATCCTCCCAGCCAATGTCCGAACAGTAGTGAAGTAAATCCTAAAATTTTAATGAAAATTCCGTTAAAAAAAGGAAAAACATTCCATGAGTAAATTGGATTGAAATTAATCAAGTTATTACCATCGCTGGCTGTGAAAAACCATTGAAAAGACAAGCCTCAAAGAGCTCGTTAATGTGTTCAGCAGTCGGTGGACCAATTATGGAGTTTTGCTCTTTATGCATGAACGTTATCACGTTAATCCATTTCTCATATTCTTTACCACGAACACAAAGAACACCAACATCGCCAAGAATTGGACCAGTCCAGTTTATTTGCTGCATTCTCTTGGTTTTTTGAGTCTAAAAAAAAAACAAAATTGTCTCATGAACGAGGAAAACTTTTCACTTACAATGAGATATCTCAGGAATTAAGAGAGATGAGAAAATTTTTGTAGAAACCTTTTTTGGAGAAGACAATGAGAGTTACAAAAAAGGTTGCCACCATTTTTTCTCTTGCTTCCTGAGTTTCCAAGATATGTCAACGAAATTATCTCTGAAATCAATTTTTTTCAAGGGAAAAAAAAAAGAAAATTTACCGTTACAAAATCCCAAACTGCCCAAGCTGCATCGGCATACATTTTGTGAACAGGCGAATCTTTGGGAGGTACACAGTGTGTTCTCATCAGAGTCAATGCCTTCGACACTAAATCCCTCCTTTCTAAATAATTAAATTGTACCAAGTGCGACCAAATTCTTGGTAAAATATGAACACCACTTTCAGGATCATTGACACTTATTGCCTTTAATATTTCACTCATAACACTGGGTTCGGGCGTATAGAGGTGGGGAACTAGAAGATCATAATATGATTTCATGAATTCCTCCAGGGTATTGTTTTTCACTTGAAGCTGGAGATAGTAGCGGTAGTAGAGACTTTCCTTGTATCCGTCACCAATGAATTTGTAATTTTTATCTGTCAATAGTAATTGGTGAATCGCATCAGCTAAAAATGGATCTTCAAGAGAATTTGCTGCTACATCCATTGCAGTTTTGAAAAACCATACGTCCGTGGGATCTTGAATTGTTAGTTCCTCATTATTAGTATTAATTTCTGCGATTATATCACGAAGAAGAGTCGTTGGAGGTGTACCAGCCTCGGCTACGAATGAAAATTAATTATTTACTTGAAAAAATATTACCATGTGCCTTTATTTTTCGAGGAATCTTCCGGAAGTTAAACGAGATAGAGGAATTTTCATAATGACCTTTTTTTGAGCAAAATGAGAGTTACAGAAAAGATCTTTACCAAAATTTCTCTATCTTGCTCAAATTTCGAAATATTTAGCAAAAAACTGGATCCAATTATCAACAAAATCAGAAAGGTTCTATATACCTTTTTTATAGAAAATTTTCAATGCCTGATCATAAGATCCAAGTGAGGGTTTCACTCCTGCTGCTTTAAATTCAGTAAAAATGTCTCTGCAGAATTCCATAGCAATTTCATGCTTTGGCACAGCTAAAGCCACTCTCAATGCACTATTCAATGTTCCAACATTTGGTTGAACACCAGCTGCCTTCATTTTCTGAAAAACTTCGGTTAGTATTGCTCTGCGTTCTCTAGTGCTATCTTTGATGAAGGATAGTATTCCGATGACTCTGTTGAAGGTCGACAATGATATCGGATAGCCTTTTTGTTCAGTCTCTATGAAGAGATTCCAGGCTTTGTCAGCCTGAAAAAGGAATATTTCGATTATTGCGAATTTTCCGTAGTTTTTGATGAATATCTTGAAAACTAATGAAGAAACAGGATTCTCATTGATACTTTTTCTTAGAGTAGACTGAGGTTTACAAGGAAGGGTCATAGAATTCTTCTTGTATCTTCATTAATTTCCGAGATATTCTGGAAAAAGTAATTATAAACCGAACTCGACTTGAGAATTTCCAAGAAAATTCACTATGAAGCTATCAAAGAATGAAATCAAGCTAATTACTAGAGAAATAATCAATATAATTACATTCATGTGCTTAGCAAGACCACAAATCATAGCATTGTAGGCTTTTGCAGCTGTAGCCTCATCTTTTTTCGTCAATTCATCAAAAAGTTTATTAATTTCTGGTGTGGCCTTCCATGTTTCACCCTTTTCACTCCTTCTAAACCACTTCTCCTCCAGCAACTCGTTAGGAAATTTTTCGACGTCATTGTAATAGCAGAGAAGCTCCAAAAGTGCCTGTTTCGTCTCATCCGAAACATTTTCTTCCAACAATTGGTAAATTGTTAGAGCATCGGTTTTATGACCGTCTTTTATTACGTTCTTCAATGTTTCTTCGGAGACATGGTCTTTGTCTGTGTAAACGGCTTTTGGTAAATATGCCTGTGAAAAAGGAGTAATGGAAATGTGAGATTGAAAAAAATATGATCAAAATGATAGAATTTTCTATTTTACGTTACTCTTTCCGAATCATTAAAAAATATCTCAATTCACGAGAAGAAGTGAGTCTAAAAATTGCATCAGTTTTTCGAGATTATCTCTGAAACAATCAGATTTAGGGGAATTCATGAGAAGACCTTCTTTGTAGAGGATTAAGTCCTCTACAAAAAAGATTTCGAATTTGATTTTTCTAAATCCACTTGTTTCCAAGATATTTTCAAAAAAAGGAGCAGATAATTAAATATTTGAATAACTGAGATTTTTTGAATGATTTTTTTCTCTTATTTCAATCATAATTCATCAAAATAATTAATTATATTCTAATTGTTCATGTTAATGTTGAAAAATTAATTATCAACATCAAATTATTGTCAAATCATGACGTTTTGATAGACAATGCCAGCTTCTTCAGGCTCTAAAACCTGAAATCTTTTTTATTTGTCACTAAATTGCTTTTTGTTTATAAAAATTGTAAATGACAGAATGGATAAAAAAAATTTCTTTTTGAAAATCAAATTGTTTGTTACATTTTGTAAATTCACATAAAATACCATTCACATATGTGAATTTACACAATGTACCATACAATTTGATTCTCAAAAATTAACTTTTAAATGTATTCTTTCATTTGCAATTTTCATAAACAAAAAATAATGTAGTGACAAATGAAAAATATTCCTTGTTTGATTTTAAAGCCTGAAGGAGCTGGCATTGTTCATCAAAACGTCGTGATTTGACGATAATTTGATGTTGTTAATGAATTTTCCAACATTCCTATGAACAAAATAGAATATTAACAAAAAAAAATGAAAATGAATCCGATGATTAATAATCAATTATTTTATCGATGATTGCATAAAATGTACCTCAATCACCGGCTCAGCAACTCTGTGCTGAAACAAATCAGCATGCTCCTGTCTGATCCACATGGCTGTTTTTCTACCAGATTCTTGGGCAAGTGCATAAGCACGTTTTTGATAATTCGAGAATGGTATTAAATAAGGATCATCGTGATACTTGTATTTTGGAGCTGTTGGATCTCTTCTAATTGTTCTCTCTAATGCTACAAGAATGTCAGTTGGTCCACGTTCTTTACGAACTGGTATTTGAATCTCCAGTGCTGATGATGTTGATGCCGAAGTTGTGGATTGAAGTCTCGTGACGATGCTTTGAGCCAATCCCCTGAATAAATGAGAATTTTGTAATTTATTGGAATAAGACTCCAGCCAAAAACAAGTACATAATATAGTTCACGATTATGCTATCAGTGGTTGAGCAATTATGATTCCTAACTTGAATTACTAACATTTGCATTTTAAAAGTGGAAAATAAGCTAATAAATTTCCAATAAAACTTGAGCAGCTACAAAAATCAAAATTTCATGATATCACAAGAATTTCCCTGAATATATCATTTTATTGAAGCTAATCAACTAAGTTCAATTCAAGTCTGAGAATTTCTATTTTTTCTATTTATTTAATTTTAAAAACTCTAGGCTAGTAAGCCCATCGGAGCTAATCATACATATTTATTACATTTTAGAATCAGGTTCTTGCAATATTTTTCGTTAATTAATTAATTATCTCATTCAGCATCATTATCATTCTGTTTTGTTGTCTCACGAAAATTGCAGCTATATTTGCCATTCTATAATTTCTAATATTTGATATTTTTGAGAATTTCCAGATTTTAGAGAAATATCTGTGGTTCTATGGAAGATAGAGAAATTTTGGTAATGAACTTGCATATAGCTCAGACGTTTATCTACAAAAATGGTGTCTGCAGCAATTCTTCTATCTCCCATAGATTTCAAGATATTCAATGAAAACCGATTTGCATGTGACCTTTTTCAATCCGTTCATAATTGAATGATTCTCTCTCTCTCTCTCTCTCTTGGAATGGAAAATGAATAGAATAATATCACACCTCCGGTGAAATTTAGATTAATTCCCACTGAAAGGCATGACAGCTTAAGATTGTAAAGGAACTCACCTGTGGGAAATCTTGAATCCAAAGGACTTCATTTTATTTGCAATTAAATAATTATATCAGTTCTGGCAGCGAATCTTAGATTCGCCGCCTTGACTATTTGTTTTCACTTGGGAAAAGTGAGGTTAAGTCACTCCCAGTTGGCATGGAGTAGAAGGTTTCCTCGTTAGTGCTATTGACGGCATATGACCGAAAAATGACTGTTTTATGACGGTCACATGACATTATGGGATGCTGCTCAGTTTTCTGCCAGTTTCTGATCACTTAAAAATCTATAACGAAAAGCAAAATCAGTCTCGAGGCAAATATAAAGGAAATCACGACAAATAATGAAAAAAAAGCGACAAATGTAGAAAAACTAGTCCACTTCCATGAAGCTCAATGTTTATGTTAAGAAGAATACTGTTTTCCATAAATCACAGTAGCGTTATATGACCAATAGATGGACGGTTTCTATTATCGAGCATTTTCATAAATAAATAAATGATTCTTATACTCTTCACGTCTTCCTGTAATTCCTGATTATTACATTTATTTAGATTTATAAACTCTTTATTACATAGGGATTGATGGAAATTTAAAATCATACCACTGCACATATGCAACTGTCCATCTATTGGGGGTTTAAGTTATTTTCCAGTGTTTCCTTGATTTTCTTCAATTATTTCTCCATTATTCAAGTTTAATTGATTTTTAGTCGATTCACTCGTTGACTATTGCTAATAATAAAGCAATGATGAATCTAATTAATAATAGATCTAAAATAATAATAAATTAATTAATTCAAAAAATGTGAATTTTAGCTGGAGAATAAGTTCCAGAACAATTTTTTTTTCAACTCCTGAGAATTTTTGTTTTCAAATTCACGTTTGCAAAACGTCTTTGGCTCTAGTGGTGATACCGTGAAATTTTTCAGAAGATTGAAAAAATGAGATCATTTGCGATCAATTTGCAGGATTTTCTTCATTTTTTCCTTCAACAACAGATTTTCCATATAAATTTCGGAGCGGCGATTATTCAACTTGGAATTTTTGTCGCTCAATATTTTTCAAGCATTTTTAATACCAAACTGTGTGAGTGACGATTTTCAAACCCCTAAATTTCGCTTCTCAATATTTCATCAGAGTTTTAGGAATAGGTGGAGTGGAAAAAATAAGGAACTTATTATGGTGTAATTAAAAGATATTTATTTATTTTCTCTAAACAGAGGCATCATTATTATATCAATGGATATCTTCGTATTTACCGATTCCTCTTTTTCTGCAGATCTCTTCATGAATTCAACATCAGTGTCATCCAGCACCATCTTCACGAACCAAATCCTCGTTTAATCTTCAGATATCGAACAAATCATCAAATTATCAATTCTCCCTCTTTGCAAATTCCTGGGCTATCTTCAAAATAATAGAGAAACACCTGTGTATTAAGGTAATTCTAGTGGCAGGCTCAAATGATCGACTTTTATTTATTTTTCCTCTTAGTTATTATAATTACTATAACTATTTCGATTTTTCAACATTTTACCGATACTATAACGATATCCACGATGATAAATTGTTATTAAATAATATTATAAATATTCAATATTGTTCCGCATTTGACTCACGCTGTCCCAGTATCTAGGACTGTGATTGGAGGATTCTCGGATTTTAAATACCAATATTCCCGCCATTGATTTTTTCATGTGATTAATTGCATTAATCGTCGTTATATGTCCGGTAACATGCATTTTTCATGATTTCAAAAATTAATAGATATTCTGACGAACAAAAAACATATAAGGTTGTATAAGGAAAAAATAGGTCTGTGATCATGAATTTTCGCAGTGAAACTGAAACTGAACCTCGATTATGGAGTTTCAATGTTAATTTAATTATTTTCAAAAATTAATTTTGGCCTTATTTGTCCGGTAACATGGGGTAAACTGAATTTTTAAAAAATCTCCTCATGCTATTCTATCGAAAGTGACCAAAATTGAGAGGGAAAAATAGATTGCCCGAACCACTAGGATATCCTTAATTCAGGGGAATATGATAATTTATCGGTAAATGTGTAGTTTGACACACCTGTGCCTGTATCTCAGTCAGTCTGTTCAATAAAGAATCAGAAATTTCATTTAGATTGCTGTAGGATGGACAACGAAGTGAGGACATGACTATAGGAGTGGGGTATCGAAGCAATTCGAATGAAAAATTCTGTGTAAAACAGCATAGCTTAATGGACTGAGCTCCCGACGCGATTTCGGAAGATCCTGGGTTCGACTCCCGATGCAGGATTATCCAATATTTTCCTGGAAAAACTTTGAATGTAAAAATAGGTGTGTTAATATACACATTTACCAACTTATTATTTGTATTCAATTAGCAATAAGTCCTTTCTTTTTACAGTTTTGATGAAAGGATTATACTTCAACGTGCAGTATCCGGAACTGATCAATTCTAATCAATTTTCTGCACATTCCCGAAACTACGGGGCTTACAGAAAATTAGTGAGAGATTTTTCTTACCCACTCTTCTAAACTCACTCGTTTCCGAGATATTTCCAAGAGAAGCTGAATCCGAATTTTTTTTCCGATAGCAAAGAGGGAAAATCGGAAAAGTCAATTTTTCTCCGGAGCCCTTTCACGGGATATGTCAAAAACTACGCGATATACATCTGTTACATTATCCCTGCTTACGTGAACAGAAATAGACCCAAATGAATTGTTCATTTTGCGTACAAAATTGCTGTTGCGTCCTGTTTGCATCCATTGGGGTTCCTCAGTAAAAAAACAGTCTAAGAGGATACTTCCTGATGCATTGAACTGCGCAAAAGAGAACGCTCTACACAGAGAAAAATGCTTTCTTAATTTAAGAATGTGCAGTCACTTAATTTAAGAATGTGCAGGTCGATTAAATTAAGAAACAAAAGTCACTTGATTTAAGTGAGAAAACTCACTTGATTTAAGTGAGTTTTACTTTCTTAAATTAAGAAAGAAAAAGTCACTTGATTTAAGTGAGAAAAGTCACTTAATTCAAGTGACTTTTAATTTCTTAAATTAAGAAAGAAACAGTTACTTGATTTAAGTGAGAAAAGTCACTTATTTTAAGTGAGTTTTACTTTCTTAAATTAAGAAAGAAAAATTCACTTGATTTAAGTGAGAAAAGTCACTTCATTTAAGTGAGAAAAGTCACTTAATTTGAGTGAGAAAGGTCACTTAATTTAAGTGACCTGCCATTCTTAAATTAAGTGACTGCACATTCTTAAATTGAGAAAACATTTTTCTCTGTGTACGTAAGATTACAGATGAGGACGAAACGGGAACTTTAACGAGTGGTCCTGGATAGACAGGTCAACTTATTTGGAAGTCTACTGTAAACAGGAGCACGTAGGATCTTTACACAAGAGACACGTTTGGCTACATAAAATTCATGCGTGTAATTTCTTATTTTCTCTTTAAAGACTTTTTTTTTCCATTTGTTTACACAATAACGATCACATTACACATTTTTTCACTGTGATTTTGGGGTTTCAGGGGCTTTGGTTCAGACGCTTATAAAAAAAATTTATATTCATTTTTTAAAACTCATTTTCATTTCCGTTCACACGTGGGGTAGAGGGATTTCAGATTTTTTTCTTCATTTAGATTTTTTTATCTCTTCAATTATTCGGTTTTTTCAGTTTTGTTTTTATGTATATAATTATTTATATCATCAATTATAATGAATATATAGTTATTTACAATATTGAATCTCATTCTTTAACAATAACATCAACAACATGATTAAACAACGTTCCTCATTGGTACACAAATTGTAAATGTACAGATAAAAAAGCATTAGATGAGGTTTCAATGAGGCATTGAAGGTGGCGAACGCTCTGCGCGGCCAATTATTATATGTTTTTTTTTCTTTTTTCTCAATTTTATCATCTTTATACATCTTGTATAACCCCAGTAACATTTGGATTCAATTGTTTTTAGATTTTTCATTAATTTCATTTAAATGTGTGTGTGTGTTTGTTTAATACTCCTAATTAATCTCGATTTTCGTACAATTTTATTCCTTTTTTTTTTAAATTAATCATCAGACACATACTTCACACATACACGCAAAAAATTTGCACCATTTATAATCATAATAGCACGAAGAGAATTTTCTTTTTAATGAATTAAAGGATGAATGAATTTGACTTTTTTTTTTCTGTTCATTGGTGCATGATTTAATTATTATAAAGATAGTGCGTGAATAATTTTTTTAATTCTTTATTTCATTTTCTTACACTTGAGAGATAATTCTGAATTTTTTTTCTTCTTTTAGTAAATAAAAATGTCAAAAAAAAAAAAACATAAGTTCTTCGGTGCATCGACGAATATTTGAATGCATTAATTATTGAATCTTCTTATTTATTCATTAATTTGAAAAAATTATGAGATTAAAAAATACAGAAATACTCTCAAGAGTAATTTTTAATCACAATCATTTCTAAAAGTCTACACAAGGCTTGATCTCATTTTTTTATTTTTTTTTTTAATTTTCTTTTTTTAATGAACTTGCACAGAATCTAATGCACATTGTTAAATCCCCCCCTCCGTGATAGAAAGTGTCGGTTTATTAAATGTTAATAATAATGAATTGTCATTAATATGATTGAATGAATTTATCGGAGGGGATTGATGTTTTTTTTTTTTCTTGTTCTCTTATATTTCTTGAAATAAATTACTTTTTTTTTCTTTACCTATAAAAAATTAAATTTACGATTTTGGGGGGGAGGGTGGGATTATTCCACGCAGAACCCATCCCAACTGAATTATGAAATTCGAAAATTCCAATAATAAACTCTAAATTCTCACACAAACCGTGGCGAATTATGTAATTTCTCATCTTTTTTTTTTTTCATCATTTAATTTTAATTCATTATTAAATCACCGAAATATTGAAATTCTCATTCTAAATACCAATAGTATATAAATTTTCATCTGACGTATCATTTATTTAAAAATCATCTTTTTTTTTTTTTTTTAAATTTCTCATTAGATTCATTTAATTATTTTCTTCTTCTTTTTTCACTTAATTTCATTTATATACGATGATAACACGAACTGCGGTGGCAGTGAACAGTGCACGTGAATATTGCAAACAGCAGCGGCATTAATTTAGCAGCAGCAGCAGCAGTTATACACGGGGATAATGCATTTTACGAACACGGCAGCTTCTACCACAGCTAGTTTTGTCAATCTTCATGATTTTATTTTATTTTTCTCTTTAATTGAATTAAATTTCGATAAAATTTTTGCAACATCAATTCTTTAATTCGTTTTGGGAAAAAACAAAAAAAAAAAATTCCATTAGGCTACCATTCAAATTTCCCGCTTAAATTTTTATCTACAAAAATTCGCTCCCCTCCCCACATCCCTCCCCGGGTATGAATACGAATTTAAACGTGCGCAAGTTTCTTCATTTCATGAAATTATTATTATTTAATTTTTTTAATTGTTTTTTTTTTATTTTTTTAATTGGTGATCGGATGTTTTACTGGAAATTTTCATGAAACCTCCCTTAAAATTCGAACTCCTTATTTTTCTTCTTCTTCAGTGTTACGTTTAACTTCATTATGTTCATTTTTTATTGCATTATAATTAATTCAATAATTTCATTATTTAATTTTAATTTTATGTATAATATTTACGTCCGTATATATACACACGTGAGTTTCACAAAAATATATAAAAGAGAGAGTTTCTATTTATACGTTTTTTTTTTTGTATTTTGTGTATAATTATATGCGATTATGTATCATTCATGTATACATACCGATATATAACCGATTTTATTATTTTTTTTTTGTTTATTTTTAACTTTATTATTTTTTTTTTATTTCTTGCAATTATTAATTAATTTTTTAATCAAAGTCATTTTTGTGGAAAAGGGCGATTTGTTTGTTGTTGTTGTTCTTTTATTTCATCTTTAGTCTATAATTTTTCGTAATTATTTATAATTAATTTACGTATTTGTACGTATATTAATTGATTTTAACGCAATAAATACGTACATATACATAAGGTACCTGTACAAAGTGCTTGAATTTTTCAATTTTAATTATAATAATAATTTTTTTTTTTTTATATTTTTTTTTTTTGTGTTTTTTTCATGAATTTTTTAATCGTTAAACAAGACACACGAGGTAAAGATTACATGGATAAGTCCCGCGCACTTTAATCTGTCGCTTTAATTAATTAATTAATCAATCAATTGTCTATTCATTGTTTTTTTTTTTTTTCATTAATTAATTCACACACAGTTAACCATTTTATCACGATTATTTTCTTCTATCACATTAAATTGTGTGTCCAATTGGTTTTAAACTGAATTGAATTAATCTGCGAGGCTTCACGTTCATCTCAATTAAATCATCAAATGTATTCTTGTCGAGGCCTATTTTTTTTTTTTAATTTCTTCAGCACAGAGGATCATCTTCATCCTGTTTTATTGTGGCAACGACTCACTGGTGGCAGGGATTGTCAGTTTTATTTATCTCTTCGACGTCGAGTTCAATCGAGTCTTTAATTTTATTCTATTTTTTTTTATTTGTGAGCATTTGCACGGGTTCTTCATTTATTTGAAATTAAAAAAGAATTGCGTCCTCCGTGTCTTATAATTAATTATTATAATTATTATTATTATTTTCATTAGTTTTAAATGAACCTCGTGAACTTGGCGACGTGTAGCAGCCCTCCAGACCCTCCATCGTGCCACCATTCAATTTTTAAATCTTCTCGTCTTCATTTTTATCGAATACAAATGATTGCCTTTTTTTAATGTTAACTGCATGCATTATCAAAGCTCTTTCCATTGATCAAAATTCATTTTTTTTTAAATTAAAAAAAAAGGATGATACTTTTTTTTTTGCTGATGAGATAAAATAAATGAAAGAAAATATGGAGTTGATACGTTTTTTTTGCGCTGATGAATGAAGACGAAGATGTTTTTTTTTTTATATCTGGGAAGATGACAAGGTGGCACGACAGCTTCCCTACATTAAATTTAAATGTAGGAATAGGGTCCGTCAGTGAGGGCGCTACACAGCAACAGTCAGGAGGCATCGTCCTTTCCTCGTGCTCCTCTGCTTGGTCGATACTCTAGACCAGGATCAAACTGCATCAGCACGAAAACCTTTGGAAAAATAGAAATTTTCGTTAAAAATTGAGCTTTTGTATATTTCAATGAATTCTTGTGAATAAGATTTTTTTCTGGAAATATCTAGGAATTTAAATGAGATAGAGAAGTTTTTATAATGATCCTTTGTAATAAAGTGGTGTAAGTGCTATGTATGAGCACTTATAGATAGCACTTAAAAATAGATATCATATGAATAGACCAATAAAAAAATATGAATTCTCGTTCAGATTTCACGATATTTCTTCAGAAAAAAAACTGGTGACAAAATGAAATTAACTAAAATTAACAAAATAAAATACTTTCTTGAAGAGTTTCTCGGAAAAATCTCGATAATTATTGGATTTAGGAGTATTCATAAGAAGAAACCTTTTTTGTATACTATGAAATTGTTAATTAAAAAAGGATTCAAAGTATTTCTTCCTAAACCCACTCATTCTCGAGATATCAGCGAATTTCTTCAAAAATAATTTCTTCAAATTCTTATTGAAGGATTTCAGTAATTAATTATTATGATTACCTGATCAGTAGGTAACAATGTGAAGTCATCAGGTGGATTTGTAATGACGTAACGTTTCGATGAAGCTTCACAGGACGAGCTCGTGTCACGAAATCTACAATTTTCACCACAAAAATCCCGATTAACAATTTAATTCAGAAGCATAATTTAAACATAATAGCCATTCACAAGCTAAACTAGAACAAATAAACTAAGGGCTAATTTTGATTAGCAATAGATTATGATCTAGTCTATGAATTAAAAAAAAAATAAATAAATAAATTACACATATAGTACAGACATGATGACGTAGATACGAAAAATACGACAAAAATAATGTCAAAAATGATATTTTTTGGATGGGAAGACTTACAAATGGTCGCGCGTTTTCGTTAAAAAAAATTCATTTTCATTATGCATGGATTTTATATTTTGGTGTTTTTTTTTTTTTCATGATGCAAACACAAAATGCAAAAGTGGTGCGGCAAAGAAATATAGATAAATTGTAAGTGGAAAGAAGTGAAACAGCTTTTTTTGCATAAATATTTTGTAAAAAAAAATATATATAAAAATAATTGAATTATTTTATATAATTTTTTTTTCTTTTTTTTACGATTGTCCTTCAATTACTGAGAGGACTCTCGTCACTTATTTTCTTTATGAGAACTTTTTTTTTCGGCGGGGTAATCCAATAAATACCATCGAGATAAAGAAAGTCCAATACCTGTACCTGTACAGACCAATGCACAGCATTCCATAAGATTTTAATGCTGCAACAAAGAGATCGCCGTACTTGCCAGCCTCACCGTACTGAGCCAATGGCCCATCGTACAGTGAGATTTGACCTACGCGACAGCGATCTCTGTTTGCTAGACTGTCCGCCGTACTGTGAAGAAAAAAAAATATTAAAAATTTCGATACAAAACTTTGATACAATTGAGAGAAACACGTTTTGTAATTCGTTTAGCGTTGAGGAATCAGCATGATTGGGAGGAATTTTCAAATAACTCGAGAAATAATGGATTTATGTGAATTTGAGAGGAAACCTTTTTTGTAGAAAATTGAATTTCCAACAAAAAAGGTCTTCTGCTAAATATTCCTAAATCCCACCGCTTCTAAGTGCGCAACAAATTTATGAAAAAATGGAAAAAAGTTTCCTCAATTTTTAAAGAATTTAAAACGAAAAGCATTCATTTTTACCTGTAACCACCTCTCAATCCAGCACCCTCAGCCAGAATCAGCTCCAATTCTGGTGTAGCTCCTCCAGTGATCAATGATCGTATTAGCGTCAGTGCATTCTGATTGAAGTATGTCTAAAAGAGAGAAATAAATTTTTTTTAAATGAATATAATCATGAGAGGCGATGAAAAATATTCAATCGTTTCTTAACGATGAAAAATGATAAAGAAGTACCTTTTTTCAAATAAAGAAATATCTCAATTAGTGTTAAGAATACTCGTTAAATTTATGGAAATATGATTTACCGTCGACATTAACGAGTCGAGTACGCTGACAGCGAAGGCAGTGCCGCATGCAAACGGTTGTGTGAGGTAGAGCTCTGTATCTGGATCGTCGTCGTCGTCTTGATCGAGAAATTGTACGTTGCTGTCGTTAACGAGCTCTGAAATAACGATTTTCCATTATTCAATTGTCATTTTAATTTATTGTAAATGAGGTAGAAACGAAAAATCTTTGTTAAAATTAACATAAACTTGATATTTAATGGAAATATTGAAGATTTAAATTAATTTTTTTCAAGAATTATTTGAAGAAACGATAAAAAATCCTGTATTTTTCATACAATGGAAGTTAATTCCAGGTAAACTATTGGAGATAGGTTTTTCTGATGATTACATTGAGGAAATGAGCAAATTTTCATTAAAAAACATGTGCCACAATTAATTTTTGACAATTTTTGAAAAATTTGAATTAGAAAAAAAAGCAGAAAAATTACATTTTTCGAGATATTTTCAGTTTTATTGATCGTGGTGGCTTAGGATCATTTTGAATGCGAGGTGAGATTATTTTTCATTGATTCACGTGATTTAAAATGAAAAATAATAAATATTTTAAGATTTTTCAAAAATACTCAAGAAAGTATAATTTTTTAAAGAAAATCTACAAAATGAAGTGACTCATACTTTTCACTGGAAATTTCCTCAGTTTTTCATTGGAATTGTTTAGGAAAATAGATTTCAAGTTGTTCCATTGAATTTTTCATTTTCTCCAAGCCCTATAATTATATCCAGAAATATCCTTACCAGTAATCATAGGCACGTTTGCGCCATAAACTGAGCCACGTCGTTGGAGGACAATGGGGCTGCCAACTGTTGAGCAAACAACATCATTAGCATTAAGTTACTAATTCATAGCACATTACACAAACACATGAAAATTGTGTATTGTTTACCTTGACTCAGTACACCAATGGTATCATCAAATGTCATGGCCTTGATATTCAGGGATGCGAGAATGGCCTCCTTGTCGGCGAGGGTTGGATCATCGTTGCTAGGCACTTTTGCCGACAGGATGCAACACATGTCACAGAGATTAACATTCACAGCACGTAAATCCGCTCTACTTAATGGTGAACCCTTCGATACAATTGAGAGAAACACGTTTTGTAATTCGTTTATCATTGAGGAATTTGCATAATTGAGGAGAATTTGTGGATTACTCGAGAAATAATGGGTTTAGGTGAATTTGGGCAGAGACCTTTTTTGTAGCAAATTGAATTTCCAACAAGAAAGGTCTCTTGGTAAATATTCCTAAATCCCACCGCTTCTGAGTGCGCATCAAATTTATGAAAAAAAAGTTAGTTTTAAAATTTTTCCAGTTTTTTAGAAATATCCCGGAATCTAAGCGAGATAGAGCGATTTCGCATGAATCCTTTTTTATAGGGAATTTTAAAAGTTACAACCTGATAAGCGCCAAATTGCTCTATCTCGCTTAGTTTCCGAGATATCAAAGAAAAACTGATGACTGGATGAATTTAATTTATCTGAAAAATTCAAAATTGTAAAAAAAAAATTATACTTACGTTGAGAACCGAAATTTTTGGCAAATTTTGTAGCATCTTCCATTCGCGTCTTATATAATCAACAGATCCAACTATAACTACGTGTTTAAGCTCGTGATAATGAAAATTGGAAGCTCTTAATGGCATGACAAGGTTTCTCAGTCCAATTAATGGTGAATCAGGATCAGCAAATAGACATACAACAACATGTCCATTAAGTACAGTCATTGCTGCCTGATTACGATCAAGTATACAGTCTTCAAGATTACGTGCTGGACTCCAATGAAACATTCCCGTTGAATCATATTTCATTTCTGTTTTTTCAAAGTCAAAATCCTTTGCCTGATCATCAGCAATACCAATTTGTAGACCACCACCATTATTATTAACATTTGAGCCACCCGATGCTCTGCTTGTTGGCCTGAAAATAATTACATTTTAATTGAATTAAAACTGATGAAAATGCGAAAAAATGCGGAAATTAATATTCATTCGTAATTTTTTCATAATTTGAAACACTGGGAAAAATTTTCTTCATTAACTTCAGTTATTAACGTGTTTCTGTCTCTACAGGCAAAAAAAACAGTTAAATTTTTGTATAAAATCGTTAATAACAATTTATACGAGATAGAATTCTGAAAATTGATGAAGTGAATTTGTAAAGAGTGTAATGAGAAATGAAACAAGTCTTAGAAACACAAAATTAATTGAAAATTGGAAAATTTTCTGTGCTTTTTACATTCCTTCATTTTTTCAATTTTTTAAGGAATTTTCAAAACCACGGAAAATCTTACAGTTTTCAATCCATTTCATGTTTCTAGGTTTTATTTCATGTCTCATTCCATTCTCTACAGATTCATTTTATCTAGTATCAATTGTTATTAACACTATCGTACAAAAATTTAACTTTTTTTTGACTATACGAACAGAAAAACTTCAAGTAAAATAATTCCGAAAATAATGGAGATAGCAAAATTTTTTGTTATCACCTTTTTTTTTAGAGAGAAATCAGAGCTACAGAAGAGGTGATAACAATTTTTTTTCCTATCTCGCTTTACTTCCGAGATATTCGCAAAAAAACAAGAATTATTGGGAAAAAAATATTTTCAGTGCTGAAAATTATGAAAAAAATGCAAAAAAAATGGGATCAAATGAGAATTTCAATAAAAGTATTTGAGACATAATTTTCTCGATGATTCGATTCAATTAATAAAATGATTGGAAAAATTGAAAATAAAAATAAGTCCTTTTATCCCATTTTTTCCACTATTTTTAAATTAACAATCAATTATTGATTAAGGAAAAATACTTTCATGCATAAAAGCAGTAGCAAGGCATACTTTTTACTTCTCTTACATAAATCCACATGAGTGGATTAAAAAAAAAAAAAGTAATTATTAATTAATCTTAATATGTTTCATACTAAATCTGTCTGTTTGTTAATTTATTCCTCTTTTCTCCATTTAAATTAAAAAAAAATGAATAAATAAATAACACGTGTAAAAAAACAGTGTTAACGGCATTAAGCGTACATGAGTTTTTTGACTTCGTAGGCGAGATGATAGCCAGAGTATGCGGACTCCTCTTGCGATCTGGAAACAGAAGGTGATTTGTGTTGTTTCATCTCCAATCTCGTTGAGTTTTCATGTATTTGGTTTTTTTTCTTTTTTTTCTTTCAATTAAATTCACGCTCTGCCGTTTTGATTTTTGGTGAACGTCTGGCAATTGGGGAGTTGATGAATAATTGATGAAAAATATTAATGATGATTCAACAGAAATAGATGATTAATTTTTTTTTAATTATATTGATACAGCATCGAAGCAAATCAGCTCATTAAGGTAGTATCCCAGAGTACGATCGATAAAATAGCAAAAAAAAAAGTGCGAATTCGTAGTTCAATTTCCAAATAATTGCTAATAATTCGGGAAAATGTGATTTAATTTAACTGATCAAGTGCTTAAACTATTCGAAAGTCATATCTTCAGCTTGTGAATATAATTTTTTTTTGTTTCTCGAATTTTTTTTACATTAATAATCTCCTATCAAATGCATGAGATAGAGAGAGAGACAAATAGTTACGATTACCTTCTTATTAAAATTTCTTAATAACTATACGGTGAATTTAATATTTTTTTCTCCTTTTATTTAGTTAAAATGCTGTTCTCTTCGCCAATTGTTTTTAAATAATGGGTCAACTGTGTAGATTTTTAGTAATTTCGATATTTCCGTCCGATTTAAGGCGTTTTATCCCCACAACCGCTATTTCCAGTAACTTTGATAATTCATATCGCATAAAGTGCACGGACAAAAATTATGAAAAAATTCAGAAAAATTAAAAAAAATAGCGTCTTTGATATGGAATTAGAAAAATTAAGGATTAACTGTACTCGAGTTCACTGAGATACTACCTTAGTTAAATAAAAAAATATATATCGTTGGTGTCAATGACCGTTTTATCCTCGTTTTATTTTATTTAAATTAAACTCGATTATTTGAATTATCAAACATGCATCAACCCTGAATTCTTTACCTTTTATCTCCTCGATTCAAATGGTAATCATGCTTTATTGTAGATTAATTAATGATGCATTATAATGTGCAATTTATTATTCACTAGTGAAGGGGTGAAATAAATTTTTCAGTTTCCTTAAAAATATCTTGGAATCTAAGCGAGATATGAAAAATTTAGTAGAAACCCCTCTTTGTCAGGCTTTTTTTGCTCTACAAAAAAGGTCTCTTCAAAAAAAAGCATATCTCCATTAATTTCCGAGATATCCTAGAAAATCTGAATTAAAATTTTTTTCTTTTGAAAAATAATAAAAAATTGTAATTAATTTTAAGAATATCTCTGAAACGAGTATGTCTTTAGATAAAAATGTCAAGGAATCTTCTCTGTAGAGATTTTAGAGAACTACAAGAAAGATCTCTTCATAAATTCTCTCAAGTCTCATCATTTCCGAGATATTCATGAAACAATGTGCAAATAATGTGATTTTCAGACTTTTTTTACCACTTCACCAATGAATTTGTGAACCGGTGCTCATCGCTAATCGATAAAGGTCTCTCGTGATTTTCCAATTAAATAAATTCATCTACTTTCTAAAGAGATCCACAAAGCTTTCGATAAAGATATAGAGAAGAGTTAAGAGAGTTATTAGAATTTTTTTTCAGCGTTTTTATGAATTGAAAATTGAGTAGAATTTGTTTTTTTTTTCTTTTTGTTTTTCCGTGTGTAATTGTTCATTTTAATGAATTTATATTTATAGATAATTATTGTCCTTCTGCAGCTGCGTGAAGTGCCAATGACTTGGGATGTTGATGATAATGAGTGTGACGTGAAAAAGAATGAAAGAAAAATTAGAAATTAATTATTTAATTGAATAATTGAAATGAAATGAAATGACTTTGGGGGTAGCCTCTTTTTTTTTTTTTTTTAATTTGATACCTCTGATTGTACGGATGATTTGGACTTGACAAGTTGTCACTTGTTGCTCTGTTGACATTTGGCTTAACTTTGTTCACTTGTTTTGTTGAATTTATCATTGTCATTCCTACAGAGTTACGATGATTTCTCATGGCTGCAAAGAAAAAAAATATATTTTCATTTATTCAAATTTTCATCATCTTCAGTTTTTCTTTGAGATTATCTCGAAATTCATGGGAGATAGAGCATTTTTCATTATGACACTTTTTGTGGATCTGAGTTTGCTCTACAAAAAAGGTCTCCACAAAAATTTCGATAACTCTCATATTTTCCGAGATATTCTTGAAAGAATATTAAAGCAATTTAATAATTTACAAAAAATTCGGAATTTCATTATCTTTAATTGAAAATATCTCGAAATCTAAGTGAGATACAAAATTTTCATAAAAACCTTTTTTAAAGGGAAAAAATCTACAAAAAAGGCAAAATGAAAATTTTGCTGTCTCCTTTATTTTTGAAGATATTTTCGAAAAACAACAGGGAAAAAAAAAATTAAAAACATTATAATCACCATTTGGATCATCTCGTTCTCTGCTGATTTCACCTAAAATTCACATAAAAATTAATTTAGCAATTAATTATTCATGGCTGATAAAAAGCCATTCGATTTTAAGCACAAAGTGTTTTTTTTTTTTCAAAACGAATAAGAAAATAATTAAATAATGTGAATTATTTTATTTGCTCCCCCCTTTCCTTTTTTCGAATTTAAATATTGAGAGCATTTTTACAGTGCTTCCTTCTTAGGCAACCTACAGCCCCCCATGCTTACAGACGCGCATACCTCGTCCTAGGCATTCCAAATTTCTTCTGAATGCCAGAGATACGCGCAGATCTTCACAAATTGATATTTAAAAAAATTGCACTACAATTAATAAAAATAAAAAAAAAATCCGAATTTATTATGATAATTAAATCAAATAAAAGCTACTGAACATAAATCAGTGATTGCTATTGTGTTTAAAAATAAAAGATTAGTGAAAAAAAAATACATGCAAAAATTAATAAATAATTTTTTCAAATTAAAATTCTCATTCAGCCATTACTTGATTCAAATAAAATTAATTAAGTTCCTCATTAAAGAAAATTAATTTTTTTCTTCGATTTCTGGACGTAAAAAATTATTCAACTTAACGAATAATCGATTGTATCATCATTAAAATTATATTATTAACATTAAATTAAAATAATATTAATATCAGGAGTGCAGCTTGCGAGACTGTAGCATGGCTTTGACTGAGGCATAACTGTACCTCTCACGTGAACCATCTTGGGCAGTTCTGGCGGAGTGAATGTGGGGGGAGGATGATGGTCGTCTGTAACAAACCACTACACATGTTAGCTACCCCTACCCCTATTATTTTCAACTAATTGCCTATTTTTTCAATCCACTTTTTTCAAAAAATAGAAATTCAGGAATCAAAGTGATATGAAGAGAGTCGATTTTTTTCATCAGTTTTTTGTAAATTACTCAGAATCTAAGCGAGATAGAGGATTTTTTGCTGAGAGCTTTTTTTGTAGGTCTTGAAATTCTCTACAAAAAGATTAGGGTGAAAATTTTGTAGCTGCAATGGATTCGGAGATCTCTTTCAAAATTGAGAAATAATTTTTTTCAGATGAAATTATGGTTTTTTAAGATGGAGCAATGTGGATGGAAACATTTTTCACAGTTCGTGCTTTTTTCTACGAAAAAAGGTTTCTATCGAGGGACCATTCATTTGTGAAATCATTGCATCTCCTTATCTCGCTTAAATTCCGAGATCTTCCAAAGACAAAAATCGACTCTTTTTATCACTGAATTTCGTGGATTTTTTGATGATCGTTCCAGTTTTTCATCTCAATTTTTTTTTTATTATCCTTAATTTAAAGGATTTTTTCTTGATTCTTGTCAGTGAATAAATTCAATACGTACCTGAGCTACCTTCATTTTTTAATATTCCCCAATATGAATATTACAAATATTTTTGAAATTTTTTTATTATTTTGATAATTAATTATTAATAAAAATTTGATTTAATTGAATTTAAAAATGAATTGAAGAAACTGGAACGACCATTCGCTACTTTCAACATTTATTTTATTCCCTTTATATTTTCCAAAGTAACGAGAATATTTAATTTGTCTTATCAACACTTTTACAACGAACTCAATTTGAATCTCAACGAACTCGTGGAATTTTTTAATTACAGAGTAATTCCTTGTTATGGATTTTCATCAAGTTCGTTGTAGTGAGATTGGCTCTAAAAAGAAAAAAAAATCAAAACTATTTCAATAGATTCTACCGCATGCATCGTGCACAAACTACACGTTGAATAAATTGAATTCCGATTAAATGAGTTATTTCATTAAAATTGAAGTAAATATTTCCGTTTTTTTATTGAATAAAACAGAAATGAGACGATTATATAGAGTTTCTAAAGAATATCTTGGACTCTAATGGAGATAGGGCTTTTTTGTCGAAACCTTTTTTGTAGGGCTCATTCTGCTCTAAAAAAAAGGTTTCTATGAGAATTCGCGTATCTCGCTTCAATTCTGAAATATTCTCGAAAAACTCAGTAGAGAATCTCAGAATAAGAAAAAATAAAAAAAAATTGGTTGCACATTATTTGAGAGATATCTCTGAAACGAGTAGGTTTACAGAGAAATAACAAGAGGCCTTTTTTGTAGAGAATTTCAAGGGCTACAAAAAAGATTTCGTGATAAATTCTCCTAAACCGAACGGTTCTCAAGATCCTTTTAAAATAAGGTCCACATGTAGTCAAACCAATGGTAAAATTCTCCTTAAAAAATTCAATTCATCCAACATTTCAATGAACTATTCATTAAATAACAATAATTGCTTCAACATGATTAATTCTACATTACTACATTAATTAATCATCAATATAAAAATTAAGTAATAATCAATCAAGTGTGCGTGTCGTATATCGCTTGAATATAAGAGAAAAAAAAACGTGCATGCAAGTGGAATTATTTGTAGAAATATTCTTTTTGGAGTGAAAAATAATTTGGAGACATGATTGTTTTTGAGAACGAAGAAGAGAGAAAAGAGAGTGGTAAAAGGATGTGCAATTATAATTTTTATTCTTTTTTTCAGGTGAAATTTTTCTACAGTGTGTAGCAGCCGGTGTTGGGCGGAAGTGGCAGAAAAATGTTGGGTTTTTTTTTTTTTTTTCAAATTAACAAATCTTTTTGTGCATTTACCAAAAATCTTCATACGTTGAAATTCAATGGGTGAACATTTAATTAATAAAAAAACAATGAAAAAATATTTTTTTCAACGAAAAAACAAATACAACTCGGACAAATGCACAAAGATTATTAATAAATAATAAATTATTTATTAGTTTATTTTTCTTTAATTTTTTATCAGTTAATATTTAATTAAATGAAATTAATAAAATTAAAAAAATTGTTAAATGATAAACAGCATCATTTTTTTTAAATTTGTTTTGGCTCTGTAATTGATGATGGCGCGTGTCCTAAATTATCTAGCTCTCAAATTAATTAATTAATTAATTTGTTAATTATCACTGTGTTAATTTCCTATGAAATAAAATATCAAGTCTTGATAATTTATTTATTTATATTATTATTATTATTATTTTAAAAAACCAAAATCATTTATCAGTTACTCGATAAATAAATTACACTAAATTAATGAAATTTTTTTTTTGAAAATTCTCTTTCATTTCAATGTCTGTATTTTTTATTTTTTTTTCTATCCACCGAATAATTTTGACTTACTTGCGTACGAGAAGTCTTCACCTACGTAGTACGTGGAGGACGAAGGGTTTCAGGCACATAGACACATAGATGGTTAGTTTATGACAAAGTTTCTTTTTTTTTGTGATTAATCGAAGTTTTTTTAAACAATTAATTAAATAGATTTAATGAAGAAAAAAAATTGAGAAAGAAAGAATAAATCATAGAAATAAAATTTGAAATTCGAAAAAAAAGAAATCACTTTTTTTTTGTAATTCGAAAATAGAGGAAAAAATAAGATTTTTCAATTTTTTTTTAAATAAAAAAAAAACATGAATGAAACTTTTGCAAAAATTCTAATTAAATTATTACTCATTCAATTTCATTAATCCCATTCATTTAATTGTCATCAGTGTATATGCGCAAGAATCTATTATGATCATCAATGTATCTGTGTATATGTGTGTGTGTGTGTGTTTTACAAATTAATCTGTTAATGTATGCAAACTGCAAATGACTCTATGAATTCATGATCTGTTTTAATTTTTTTTCTGTTATCAATATTCAATTAATTTGTTTAATTTTTTGAATTACATGTTGATGATTTCAGTCTGATTGATGGGATTCAATGTACACACATTTTTTTATTTTTTTGAAAAATGAAAAAAAAAAAGTAACTATCTATGTATTTTTCTTATCACTACTACTGTATTGTCACTGAATATACAAACACCGAATTATTTAAATATTGACTGGATTTTTATCAATTTTTTGTTCAAGATTTTACGATGAAATTTCAGGGATTTTTAAATAATAAAAAAAAAAATTATTTTATTATAATTTCAGCAATTTTGATGTCAACATTAATCTATCGTTGAACTTCTAATAATTAATTCAATTGAAAAAAAAAATAAATAAAAAAACATTGACACCGATACAACATCGATAAAATTGTTGCAAATAATTTTTTGAAAATCGTAAAAATTATCAAAATCACCGAAAAAATTATAAAACACTCACAGACGTTTAAATTTATATATTTTTTTTCTTTTAAAAATGTCTCGCTTCAATCATCAGTAACTACTATTTATGTAAAAAACAAATAATTATCAAATACATCGAGAAAATAGTTAATTTAAAGTTTCGTAGTTGCATTAAAATAATGAATAAACATCACACAAATAGGACTCAAACACTAACACGTTCTATACTTGTTACGAGTGTCAATTTATTTATTGATCAATTTTTTTCGTCATTTATTTATTAAGGAGAAGATTGGAGAAACCGCCTCTTTTTTCCGAATTTTTAGAATTATTGAATTTAACGAGAATCGCTGGAAAAAAAATTTTCCCTTCGAAAAATCATTCAATTTTAATGGAAAAAAATTTCTTCAGTTAATTTTCCAGTTTTCACGACTAAATAATAAATAGAAATAACGTAAAGCCTTTTTTTTATCGAGATAAATCTATTTTTTAATTGTTTAAGGTAGTATCCCAGAGTACGATCAATAGAACAGATAAAAATGCGAATTTGTAGTCCAGTTTCCAAATAATTGGTAATAATTCAGGAAAATGTGATTTAATTTAACTGATAGAGTGATTAAACTATTCGAAAGTCATGTCTTCAGCTTGTGAATATAATTTTTTTTTGTTTCTCGAATTTTTTTTACATTAATAATCTCCTATCAAATGCATGAGTAGAGAGAGAGGCAAATAGTTACGACTACCTTCTAATTAAAATTTCTCAATAACTATACGGTGAATTTAATATTTTTTTCTCCTATTATTCAGTTAAAATGCTGTTTTCTTCGCCAATTGCTTTTGAATAATGGGTCATCTGTGTAGTTTTTTAGTAATTTCGTTATTTCTGTCCGATTTGAGGCGTTTTATTCCCACAACCGCTATTTCCAGTAACTTTGATAATTCATATCTCGTAAAGTGCACGAACAAAAATTATGAAAAAAATTCAGAAAAATTAAAAAAAATATCATCTTTGATATGGAATCAAAAAAATAAGGGATTAACTGTACTCGAGTTCACTGGGATACTACCTTAAAATAAAAATTTTCAGTGTATTTTATCGCGTTAATTAATCGTGACGTGATAAATCACATTTTTCTATGATTTTATAATATTAATCAATTGCAAGCCAGTGGTCAGTGACATTGTGAGTGTTTTTTCTTTCAATCGCGTAACACGCTCGTGAAATTCTAATTGAATTTTTCTCTGAAGATAAAGTTCAATTGTCACTTCTCAATTTTTTTGTCCCTGGATTTTTCTTGATGCTTTTCTTTTTCTTGGATTCTCTGATTCGTTCTTGAGTCAATGGAAAAAAAAAGTGGGAAATGAGAAAATAATGAAAAAGAAGACGTCAGATCGGAAGTCATTCAATAGCCGGAAAGTTAGGGGGAAATTTTCCAACCGTGTCAAGGGAAAGAGGGGAAAAAAAGTGAACAAGTTCGAATAGAGTAATAACCAGTGGGTATTTGATATTGGAATACGTTTTTGGCAGGAAACTACCCCAACAGACTTCAACCCATTCAATTTTATCACTACAGATACTCCTTATTTCTTCATTCCTATTTTATTTATTTTAATTTTCTTCATTTTGCATAAATTTACCAAAAAAAGAGAATTTATTGAAGCAAACAGCTATTTAACCAAATTTTAAAATAGAATTTAACAAGTAAAAAATAAAAAAAATTCAGAATTTTCCCCGATATCAAATTTTCGAAATTTCCAGATTTTTCGATTTTTTTGCAATTTCATTTCCTTATTTTTTTTTTAACTTTTCAAATGTTTTTTTTTTTCAATTCTGTAAAGAAGATCCCGGAAACTAAGCGAAATAGCGCAATTTGTGTGATAACTTTTTTTTTTTAGCATGAAAAAAAGATCATAAATTTGTCGTTATCTCGTTTAATTTCCAAGATGTTTGAAAATCTGTGGAATCATGAATGAAGTGACAATTTCATTGACTTCAGAGATCAATTCAACATCAACTATCATTTAGCAGAGCGTGAATGAGACCACAAGGCCTGCGATTACTAACAGAACGCACGACTCAATTTCTAATATTCAATTAAATATTTAAGAAAAAAAAAACAAAAAAAAATGTAATGTCCCGACGTCGGTGGTGATTGTAATATACGTGACACAGTTTTATTGTTTTTTTTTTTTTTGCTTTTTCTACTCTCGGGGGATACGTACTTGCTCTTCCGACCATCTGAACGGCCCTCACGCCCTTCCGGAATGTCGCCACTGCCCGGGGGGAGAAGAGAACCATAGCTATTAGTCTTCACATCTAAATAACTTTGTCCTACATGTGTTTTTTTTGGTTTTTTGTTTATGAATACAAGAAAAAGAGGGGAGGGAGTCTATTGAGAGAGAAAAATCGGTTGAAACCTCCATGGATCATCTTCAGATGATATCACCATCTTTTTGATGAGCTTTTCAATCGATTTTGTCCTTAAAATCAGCAGCGAAAAAGAGCGAAATGAGACGATTTTATTGGGCATTCGTGTTTCGTGAATATCTCGGAAACTAAGCGAGATAGGAAAATTTTTGAGAATACCTTTTTTGTAGAGCGGAAAAAGTGCTACAGAAAAGGTTTCTATGAAAATCTTCTATCTCCACTAGTTTTTGAAATCATTTTAGGAAAAGTGATTAGAAAAAATTTAGAATGGAATTATGGAAATTTTTTGATTTTTTAAGAAATATGTGAATTTTTTGGAATATGTACAGAAGAACTTTTTTGCCAATACGACTTCCAATATATATATATGTATACAATTTATTGTATCAGTTCTGATGGGCTCATTAGCTTGGAGTTTTGAAGAATAAACATCAAACATTAAACATTAAGCATTAGATGAAAATCAACTCATTTTGCTACTGAAATTCGCTGCCAAAGTGTTTTCAGGATTCTCATTAGTTAGGATAAATTACAGAAAAATTTTGTTACTGCAGGGTAAATGGTAATTATGTATCGTGTAGTCGTGTTTATTCCCTAATTAATAGTTACGTGTGTTTGTTGATGTTATGAACAAATTTGTTACATTTAAATATTACAGTTAATTAATGTATGTACAGAGAACTGTTAGAAAATAATAGGTTTTTTTCTTTCGTTCAATTGAAAATGAGTGAATGCCACAGAGAAAAGTGTGTGCTTCATTTTATTGAGAAAATCATAAAAATTGAATTTTTTTCTTACAATTTTCTATCTTAATTATCAAAAATCATGATAGATTAGTTCTCAAAAATTCGCAAAAAATTTTCTCTGTGTTATTAAAACGAGGGGGTAAACCCTGGGCATCTGGAATTATCTCAGCATATTCTGTGATAAATAATTTCTAACTCTAAAATATTTGGGAAATAATAAATTTAATAAAATAATAAATTAATACTGGGTCGTAGAGACTATACTAAGAATATCTCTAAAGCAAGTGAGTTTAGAGGAAAATGTTAAGAGACCTTTTTTGTAGAAAATTCAATTTTCTACAAAAATGATCTCTTGATATTTTCACCTAAACCTGATAGCTTCTGAGATCCCTTTGACATAATCTCCACTCGATCATTAAACTAAATTATTACACTAAAATTCTTTTTCCCAACTATTTCCGTGTCATTCCTCCCACTTTTAAAGTATAATTATTGTCATTAATTAATGAATTATCAAAGACAATAGAGACGAGAATTGTAGAGAATTGAGTTCCAATAATTGGCCGACCACTTCAGGGACTTTTCCCTTAATTATAATCCTTGAGGAAGCGAAAACTCCGAGTAAATTACAATTCACCAAGAGAGTTACTTTCCCAATTCCTTCCCTTCTTCAAACTCTCACTGGAGCTATTCATACTTTTGGATTTTTATGAAAAGAGAGAGAGAGAGAGATAGGGCAAAAAGTTTGAGAAAGAAAAAAAGTATATTTTCTTCTTTTTTTTGTGGAGAAAGTGAAATTCTGGAGATCAGGATCAGGTAAAATTTCTTCTTTTCGCTCTTGGGATTTTTTTCTTCTTTTTTTTTAAACATTTTCAACTAGATTTTTCTGCGGTAAATAAAATAATCATTTTGTAACGGCTGAACAAGATTATTTTAGCATTAATTAATTTGCTTTGCAATTAAACGATTCAATTTACAGCGTAAGCCAACATTTACAATTTTTAATTAATTTTATCATTTTTTTTTCATTGCTTAGTTAATAGCTGAGGCATTGGGTGATTTTTTCTTAAATTTTTTTGTAATAAAACATTTGGATTATTATAATCCTTCTTCGAATAATGCTGTAAGCAACACTGATACAAGTATTATGTTACTTTTTTTTCTTAATGAAAACCATTTATGAAAGCCTGTGTTTGTATTTTCACTGAGAAAAATTCAATTTTCTTTTGCCGATTTTTTTTTTATATAAGTTTACAAAAAAATTTCGATGAATTTTTCTCGGTGGAAATTATTTACTGAGCATTGGTGATACGTTACGTATTTTTTTGACGTGAAAACACAAAAATTTACGATGAAGAAATAAATCATTTTTAATTACAAATATCTCAGAAATTTAATTTAAAATTTTTTACATTTTTTTTTTAAAGTTAAAAGGTTAATGAAAAATCATTTTTGAGGTATAAATAATTGGAGAATGAATTTATTTCGACTCATCACATCTCGATAACGATCAAACAACGTGCCCAGCGATAATGCACTTTATTTTTTTAATTAAAAATTAGAAAAAAATACATCTTTCGAATTTTTTAAAAAAATAATGCACATATTTCTAACACTGAAAATCAACATTTAATCGACAACTTGTTATTTACGTTTTATCTTGAATATTTTTTTTTTTTTTTAATTTATCATAAAAGGTTTTGTTAATTTGCATTATGCAAAAGCTTCAACGATAACTGCGTTAAACAATTGTTCAGTGGTGAAGTTACGAAGTGTCTGAAGTTGGAAAAATTACTTGCAGATGAATCTGCGAATATTTCAGAAACTTTTGAATTTACGAGGATTTGTCAAGAGATTTTTTTTTCCTTTATTAAATTAAATTCTCTAAAAGAAAGAAAAAATTTCTTCACATTTTCTCTTAAATTCCCTTTTTCACCAGATATTCGCAGAAAAATCTGGAATAATTTTAACTTTTACCAAAAAAAAAAAAAAATTTCACCACTGAATTTTCAATTTTTTGGGGGAAAAAATTGTGTGGATTTCAATTATCAAAAAAAAAAAAAAAATACAAATGGAAGTTTGGAATAAAGGAGATAATGAGCGGATGGAATTTAAGGCGTACCGTCAAGGTAATTTCGATAGGCAGAATTTCCTTTGACCATTCCAGTCTGCATCATCATCATCCCAACATCTGGAAAAATTTCTTCGTCAATAAATTAAAGAAAAAAAAAAAAGTAATAATAATTGAAAAAAAAACAACACAAAAAAAAATATAATTCTCCATCACATCGAAGTTCCTCTCCTTTTTTTCGACTAAAATTTGAAATTAAGAAAGAAAAAAAATACTAATTTTATTAAAATGGATTAAATTTGTGAACTCAAAATTCTTGCGATCTGTGTTCGATTGCCCAGGGTTTAAAAATATGCTGTGATTTTTTTTAATCTCTTTAATTAACAACAATTTGTGTATGGAGAAAAATTGTGTGTGATAATAATCCAATGTGTAATGATTTTATTTTATATTTATTTATATATTTTTTTTTTCTCTTGAGGAATAATATTTGATGAGATGAGAATGATTATAAAATTCGGTGAGAGTGCTCGTACATTTTATAGCCACAGGATGAACTCTCGTTAATTGTCCTTTAAATTAATTCAATTGAGCAATTTTTAAAACGCACCGTTAAATATATGCCTCTCAAATAAATTTGACGTTAAAATCAATTTCATCATTGAATGACAGTTTAATAATTAGATTCGAACGGTTTTTTCTTTCAATGGAGACGAAAATGACAAGCTCGAGAGACTCAAGCTTTTTGCGTTGATGAAAAATCGGTAATTGAGTGGTAAAACGAGATGAGTCAATTTTTTGTCGATTTTTCATCGAAAAAATTAGGAAAAAAAGCTCAAATTGGCTTGAATTTCGCGTTTTTGAAGAATAACTCGAAAACTATAAGAAATACAGAAATCTCATAAAAATCTTTTTTGTGGGTCTTTATTGCTCTACAAAAAAGGTTCTCTCAAAGATTTCTGTATCTCCATTACTTTCCACGATATTCTCAAGAAACTGGAGCCGTTCTCGAGATTTTCACCATTTTTCCTGAAAAATCCCCGAATATTTCGGAAAATAAGCGAGATAGAGCAATTTCACAGAAACGTTTTTTGTAGAGCAGAAAAAGACCCACAAAAAAGGTCTCTATCAAAACTGCTCTATCTCTCATAGTATCCGAGATATTCTACGAGAACCAGGATTTTACGTCTCTTTCACCACTTAACTACCAAAATATTAATTCATTTTTTGAAAAAAAGGGGGGATATGGACCCAACCCGAGCTAGAGAGGTCATGCAATGCAAGGCGGACGGTTAAAAAAGGAGGGGCACATATCTATGGTGCAGGCTATTTCATATATATATATATTTTTTCTTTTTTCCTTTGAAATAACGTGTGGTCAGGTGGTCATGCGCCAACTGACAACTAATTGTTTTAAAAAAAGGGCGGGAGGGATGGGTGAACATTTCACTTGCTCAAACTCATTCGAATACTTCAATTTTTCATTGAAAAAAAAAAAAAAATTATTGAAGCTGATTTAATGAAAAATTGGTTGAAGCAGAATTAAAATTTGATTGACGAAAAAAAAATTGAAGTATTAAGGAGCTGCTGTCAAATTTAAGATAAAAATTAAATAAAAATTAATTTCATCGCTCGAAGAAGTGCAATGAATGTTAATTATTGCTTTTTCTTTTGAGGCAGATTCAATAATTCAGCAGAAACTTATCAACAAGAAAAAGATCATGATAATCAGAGCAGATGTGATTGTTTTTTGAGTTAGAATAAAATAGAAAAAATGGAAGTAAATGTTAGAGAAGAAAAAAATTGCCAGATTTAATGGCATTTTTGTGAATTTTTTTTCATTTTTAGCTCTTGAAAAAAAAAATTTCGATGAATTAATGAATAATATAAGTAATGGAAATAAATTAAAAAAAACAATTTAAATAGTTAAATATATATATAATATACTCAGACGGAAAGTTTTTAGTAGTAAGTAAAGAATTTGTTAGAGATTCAAGCGAGCGAGTTAGAGACGTTACCTAAGTCCCGGCCCCAGGAGCGCTGCTGCTGCCCCACTAGATCATATATCACAATAATTTATCGTCAATTTCTTTATCCTTTTTTTTTTCTTAATTTTTTTTTTGCTAATTATTCAACAAACGGAATTTTAGGGAATTTGTTGTACGTGTGTGAGAGAGGAAAGTTTATCAGAAAAAGAAGAAAGGTTTTTCAGTTTTTTTTTTGTCTTTTTCATTGCACAGAGAGGAGCTTCCTGCAGCCAATTGACCCGTGCGAATGATTCTTCCTTCATTTGCGAGTCACATTAATTATTTTTCTCATTCAAATCTTCTCTCCTTGGGGGAAAAAGACAAATGATGGGGCTGTCCTTTTTTTTTTTGCTGGAATGGGGGAAATTTAATACCCACAACGTGACTCGCAGGAATCCGCACTAAACGAGGACTCATCGTGTGTGTGTGTGGTTTTTTTTTCATTTTTAGAATAGTAGAAATTAATTAGAGAAAAAAGGTTCTTTTTTTTCCTGAGGTTAGTAGAGAAATCGTAATTTTTCAATTGTTTTGGCGGTTTTAGAATTTTGAATATTTTTTTTTTGTTTTCAGGAACTAATATTTTTGGATGACTTACAGTTTTTGCATTTGCATTTCTTGATTAGTGTCTCGTCCTTGATGTCCTCGTGGCATGCTTTGCAGTAAAACCATGCACTGGAAAGGAAAAGAAAAAAAAATTAACATTTTTCATAGAATCAAATAAAATGAGCTGATTTTCGTTCTTTTTGGAAAAGGATCTCGGAAACTAAGCGAGATAGCTCAATTTTTGTAGAGACCTTTTTTGTAGCTCTTGAAATACTCCACAAAAAAGGTTTCAAAAATCACCCTATCTCGTTTAGGTTCCGAGATATCTTTATAAAAAAGATTTAAAAAATTGTCTCATCCGAATTTTAATTTTTCCTCTTCTCCAATTAATTTCACTATTAATTGAATTTTTAATTACCGTTTGACCTCGTCGGCCGATTGAGCAATGAAAAATCCCTGAGTATTAGCAGCGATCTTGGCACCACGTGGATTTATTGATATCTTGCTGTCTGAGCCACCCTCACCCTTAATCTCGATAGCCAGTAGCAGTAGCTTCAGTTTCGTGAAACACAGCCTGTCACACAAATTTCGTGTTATATCGAGGAATTTTTTTTTCTTCTATCCATTGATTTTTTGACTCTAATTTAATTATTTACTCTTTTTTTTTCTTCTTCTATTGAACGTATAAATTTAAATTTTAAATCAATTCATTTTAATTGTAAAAAGCTGAATTTTCGAGTGTACAAAAGAGTTTGAATAAATAAATGTGTTTAATAAAATGTTAAATACTGGGATTTTTTAAATTTAAATTAGAAGAAGTGAATAATTATAGAGTGAAATTTTTTATTACATCATAAGATTTTATTTCACTTCAATTTTTTTCACGGAATTATATTTTTTGTTGTAGTAATAAAATTAGCAAATATCCAACAATTTTTTAAGGATTTTTGGTAACAAAAAAATTGTTATTCAAAAAAATTTCAAAAAATTTGCAATTATAATTTTTTTTTGAATCTTCTAAATGTTCTTTATTTTTTTTTTGCCAATTGTAATTCATGTATTAATGCACTCTATATTTATTTTCTTCTCAAATACATAAACACCAGTAAAACAACAAAACATAGATACAACATGAAAGAACAAAATGAAGAGAGAGAAGAGGGGGGGGGGGCTGACAAAATGCACATTGCGTTATCAGGTAAACAGCGGTACACACACATAATCCATTGAAAAACATACACGTAACAACAATTTACAGATAAATACAGAGACACACCAGCATGTGTCAACAATGATGTTAATCAAGTTGAAATCTAAACCAGTGATTTAAAGCTTTCACGTGCAGAACACTTGATTGTTTAAATAATTAGTTGTAATGATAATATGATTTATCTGAAAGAAATGAGGAGAATCAATTTGGAGGTGAGAGCAATTTTTTGGGGATATTTCAGAAAATGATGAAGATCGAAAAATTTTGGGAATAATATTCTTTGTAAAAGCGAATTGAAACTGCAAAAAGAAAACTACAATGAGGAAAATTCTTCTATTTCTATTGGTTTTCGAGTTTTTTTCAACAAAATTGAAGAAAATTTTGAAAAGAGGGTTTTCTTTTAATTAAGGATTTTTCTTTTTGTTTTCTATTTTCTGAGTATCTCAGATTTTTTGAGAAATAGAAACATTTTGGTGATGAACTTTTTTTTATAGAGGAAAGTTGGTGTTATAAAAAAAATTATCATCAACATTTTTCTTTTTCTTCTGGAGATGGATTTTTTTAACGATTTCATTGAGAAGATGAGAGTATTACTGGTGAAAAATATGTGCCATCATAGATTTTTTTGGATTTTTAGAAAATTTTACTTTTTTAGACAAACTTTGACGGAAAAAAGGGGCGTTTTTTGAAAAATTCGCATTTTAAGGGCCATTCCTAAATGAAAAATGAGATCATTTTTCATCGATTTGAGTGGCTTTGGAGAAAAAATATTCGAAATTTGAGGTACTTGTAAGATCTTTTCAAGGAAATCCATCCTCGTCCTATAAATACTCAAAAAATCGATCTTTTTTCTTCAAAAATGACATGAGACGATGACAAATGATCTCCTCTTTCATTTAAGATCGGCTCCAAGTCCTTACGACCAATGAAACTGGAGATATCTCCGAAAACCTGAAATTTTTCAATTAATTTTCATTTAAAAAAGTCAGATTTTCAAAAAAAAATCCTAAAAAATCAATTTTGCCATATGTTTTCCAACGGAAATTCCGTCAATTTTCCAATGGAATCATCGAAAAAAGCCTATCTCAAATAATTCCGACAATTTCTTTCGATTTCCATAATATAGAAAATTGAAACTGCAATAAGTGCATAAGTGCCTTTTCCAAAAAGCTGAGCTTTTATTTCTCGAAATATGTCAAAATCTATTGGAAATAGACGAATTTTTCGATGAAAGCCTTTTTCGTAGAGAAAAATTAGAGCTATAACAAAGCTAATCACGAAAAATTTCTCTATCTCTCTTCATTGCTCAGATTATATTCCATAAAATCTCCACCACAAAATTGACATGTCCCCACTAAAAAAAAAAAAAAAAAAAAATGATGAAAAAAATTGAAAAAATTGTTAATGCAGCAATAATAGCTGGAAACACAAAATCATTGTTTTGGCATAATTTATCATTTGGATTAGAGGATCTGAGATGAACAATGAGTTAGGTAGTGAGAAGGGTGTATGGAAATGTAGGGAATTGTCAGGAAATAGATGAGATTGGCTAAAGCGATCTAATGCACGTATTAAACTACACGATACTCAACTACATGCTGTACTATCAGAGCATCGTTCTAATTGCAAATCCGTTCGTACGCTAATATAACGCTCTGCCATTTCCTTCTCTATAAGCTAATATTCAAATTATTTCGATTGTGACGAGTTGAAGAATGTTTACGTTATAATTGATTAATTTTTTTTTTCTTCATGAGAATTTTCATATTTTTCTTCATTTCTGTTTTATTTACAAAAAAAAAATATTTGCAATTGAGATTTATGAATTTATATAATTGGTTTTTTTTTTCAGGGCGTTGCACTTAGATTTTTTTAAAACTCTCTTTTAGCTACACTCCCACACACGCAAACAGGCTGAGTTTTTTTTTCTTTTTTAATTCACTGTTTCGTGGTAATTTGCTGCATTTTTTATTCGATTTTGTGGCTATTCTGCAGATGTGCAATTTTATTTATCATTCAATCAAACTAATAAATAAATTGTGCTCTTGAAAAACTGCATAACATAAAGTGCAATTAATTATTTCAATTAATTTAATATTTTTTTTTCTCAACGATTTGAAGAAAAGATCTATTTAATTTGTGATTTTTGTGTGTGTTTTTTTGCTATTGGTGTTTAGTGATTTTTCGTGATTTTGTGACGTGTTCATTGGTACTGCAGGGAGGGCAAACAAGTAGAAAAATTCGTTTTTCGTCAGACAGCTTCCAATCATCAAAAAAAAAATTAAAAAATTAAAAAAAATTAGAATTTTGATAAATGAAAATTCTTGACCTCCTCCTTGCATTTTAAAAGTGAATCTTAAAGGTACTTTTCTTGAAAATATATCGAAGACTATACGAAATGAGATAATTTTAGTAGAAAACTTTTTCTATATTTTTTTCTGTCTTGAAAGAAAAATTTAAAACAGAAAAAAATGTATAAAAGTTATTTTTACCAGAATTTTCCCATTTTCAATGGATATCGAGATATTTACGAAAAAACGTAACTTCACGTCAAACTTTAGTTTTTTTCGCCAATTTGTGTTTCAGTGTTTTTTGTGATTTTTTTTCCCAGTGAATGAAAAACTAGAAAGTGAAGTAAAACATGCAGAAATTGTGCAGTAAAAAATCGACTTTTTTTCAAATTTTTTTTTTTTTTTCATTTTCCTTTTCAAGTGTTTATAATAAATTACATCAATGTGACACACAATGGATTGAGACGAGGGACAGGAGAACTCATATCACCATTTCGAAGCATTTCCTTCGTTTAAATTAAAAAAATAAATAAATGGAATTTTAAAAAAGGAAACCAGGTTAATCGTGATGAGAAATTGGGGATTTTATTCGTAACACACGATTTTTCTTTTTTTTCTCGAAAATAGAGGAAAACAATGATAATTTGAAACCGCCGATAAATTCACAAGCGAAAAAAAAACATTTGGAACGTTTTAAACGTTTATATATTTTTTTCTCTCGCGTTTAATGTTTCGGGGGGGAAAAAAAAGGTATTTGGCATAGTACGTTGCCTCATTTACGATGCTGCAGGCACATGTACGTTGAGTTTGGCTGTGTTGGATAATTAACCGCGTACCACCGAGGCCAATAAGCCTTTTGGCATGGTAACCCTCTCACCCCCCACCCCCCTCCCCAATCCCCCGTCAAAACTATCAGAGGCTTATCCCTCACTGGAGTTACCACCATTGAACCAGTCTATGTAATACAATCAACATTCCTGGATAATTCAAGCCATACTGAATCTCACACAAAGTATTTAATCGTTAACGTAAACCACGAAAACCGTAATTTTTTTTTTCATTGACTTAATCTCTGATTTTGCTGATTTTAATCGTGCACTATTTTTCATCAGTTTTTTTTTTAATTCGACAAAAAAAGTAGTGATCGGCGATTTCGGAGAAAAAAATCGATTTCCCGAAAATCGATTTTCCCAAAAAAAAATCATCGAAACGTTAAAAAAATCATTCGATTCTCGACCAATCGATTTTTTTGTCAATTTATAACGAAAAAACAATATCAGATCTACTCTCGATCGATGATTTTCAATATCGATTAATCGATGCCATATCTCGCATTGAATTCGAGATATCGCATATCATTCGATATTTCATTTTATTAGTTTCAGTTTCGATATTTTGAAAAGCAATCAAACTTGTTTTTTTATTTTTTTTTTGTTTTTAATATAAATGATACGATTTTTCTAAAAAAAAGTATCGAAAAATCGATTGATCGAGTTTCTTCAAATCGTCGCAAAAAATGGATTTTTAGCGAAAAAGGAATCGATCTAATGAAACTGATTGAAAATCGCCCACCACTAGGAGAAAGAAAATTTCGAATTTTTTCCGGGGAATAATTGCGGTTAATTATGTACAATCACATTAATTCCAGGGAATTCAGAGGCACGAGTAGATTTTATCGATTTTGGTCAGACGGGGAGAGGCAGTTTCGTGTGTTTGGGAATATCTCGGATCTGATGGACGATAGAAAAATTCTGGTAGAAACTTTCTTTGTGGGAAAAATTCAGAACTACAAAAAAACGATCCGCAAAATTTTTCCATCTTGCTTATTTTCTGAGATATTCCCCGAAAACTCATTAAATTTGTGGTTTTTGTTGAATATCTTAAAAAATAAGTGACATAGAAAAATTTCGCATAAACTCTTGTTTTGTAAAATATTTTGAGTTACAAAAAAATATAAAAAATTTTCCATGTCCCTCATTTTCCAAGATATCCCTGAAATAACCGATGGAAACCGGATTTACCCAATTTCTTAATCAATAATTAAACAAGAATATAATCAGACATGGACTGGAGTGGGGGGAATTGCGAATAGTGCAGACTACTGAAAAGGTGCATGAACAAAGAGAGACGAGAAAATTTGCAATTATCCAAATAAGATATTAAAAATTAACTTGTAAAATAAAAAAAAAAAATCTACTCAAATTGTTCTTTTTTTTCAAATACGTAACTGGTAAAATACCAACAAGTGGAGTCAAAATAAATCGTGGTGGGTGGAAAAAACAATTTCTCTACGGAAAAACATGTGATTTTGTAATTTTTTTTTCAAAAAAAATTAAATTTATAAAAATTGTGAAATGTGTCAATCAAATATTCAATAAAATTCAATAAATTCAGATAAAAATCATAATTAATTTGAATATTGATGATAAATTAAAGGGTAAGTTTGCATGTGTGGCAGCCGTTGGCAGCGAGAACTTACTCGCTGGCTTGGGGAAATGTCATCCCTGTAAAGGACGGGGAGAGGGTTTCCGTGTACATCTCGCAGCCCGTTCCCTGCAGGTAATCATTCTGCCACGCCTGAGTGTCCGGCGACTGAAACACCAATCACCAAAGCTCCACGTCATAAACACCTTCTACTAACGCGCGCCCTTTATTCATATGGATTTTTTTTCATTTTTTTTTTAAGTTTTTTTTTGATTTTTATTGATATTGTTATATCTAAAAATGCCTTTTTTCTCCATTCGTTTCATTTCATTTGTACTTCAACCACGAGAAGAGAATTTAAGGAGGACTCCTCATCTCGTGGCTTTTTGGAGAACATGGTGAACGTTCGCGCGTTTTTCCTGGATTTTTTGCAGTTTATTCTTGTCTTTTCATTCCTGATAAACGTTTTTTTTCTGAGGGAGAAGAGGCGAGGACAGAAAATGTGGGTAGGAATATCTCGGAAACTGGCGGAGTTAACACAATTTTGGATAGAAACTTTTTTTTTTGTAGAAAATTTAATTTTCTGGAGAAAAGGTATCATGACAAATTACATTAAACCCCATATTTTCGGAGGTATTTATGAAAAACTGAATAAAGTCACTGATTAAGTGGTAAAAACCGATGAGAATCCTTTTTGGAGTATTTTGAAAATATGTGGAATATATGTGGAATTTTACTAGAAACATGTTTCGGACAGAATTTCGTGGATTGCAAGAAAAGGTTTCTTGAAAAATTCTTCTAAATCCTATATTTTCCAAGATTATTGTAAAAAACCTGACATGTAATCAGAGGGTCATGGGTTCAAATCCTGCTTGCGCATTACATATTTTTTCTGAAATTTGATTTTCTAAATAAAATTTATTAATAAAAATTAATTTATTAATAAATTTAATTGTTTAATTGAAATCACTAGTTAAGGTAATCCTAGTGGTTCTGGCAATCTATTTTTCCTTTTCAATTTTAGTATCGTTTAATAGGGTAGCATAAAGAGATTTTTTTAAATTCAGTTTAGCCTATATTACCGGATGAATTAGGCCAAGATTAATTTTTGAAAAAAATTAAATTAACATTAGAACTCCATGAGCGAGGGTCAGTTTCAGTTTTATTGCGACAATTCATGGTGATAGACCTATTTTTTCCTCATATAACTACCTATATTCTTGTTCGTCAGAATGTTTATTAATTTTCGAAATCATGAAAAATGCATGTTACCGGACATATAACGACGATTAATTCAATTAATTATATGAAAACATCAATGACGGCTATATTTGTATTTGAAATCTGAGGAATAAATTAAAAAAAAAAAAAAGAAAACGTCAGCGTCAGTTAAATTCGGAACAATGTTGAATATTTATAATATTATTTAATAAAAATTTACTATTGTGGATATCGTTTCAATAACGGTAAAATTTCATGAAATCGAAATAGTTAGAATATTCATGATAATTCAGAAAAATTACAAAAAACAAAGGTTGATCATTTGGACCAGCCACTAATATTACCTTAAGTAGTAGAAACGAGTAAAAATTTTTTTTGCAGTTTTTAAAAAAATATCTGTCACTATTGGATCGAGGGGAACTTCCCCAGAAACTTTGTTTCATAAAAAAGGAAAATTTTCTTTATAAAAAAAAGGATTGAAAATCTATCTTTTCAAATCAGCTCGTTCCCAAGATATCCACAAATTACTCCAAGAAATCACAAAAAAGAGGAAAATTTTCATAGAAAAATTTTCTCTTTGAAATAAAAATAAATTAAAAAAGTAAAAAAAAAGAAAACAATATGTTTAGAGAGATAATCGAGTTTTTTTCTCTTTTTCTCTCCAAAAAGGATAACCGTGATTTTTGTCATTGGAAAATGGGCACACAGCCGGTGGAGACATGAATGGCCAATTCAATTTCGCGTGGCCCCGTGATATCGATCGATCTGCGATACCCAGTTGAGAAGAGGAGCAAGAGGAGGAGAAAGGAAATCGAAAAGAGGGGGGAGGGGGGGAGGTAGAGAGAGCAACAGAATGGTTTTCGACAGAGACAGAATATATGGAGAGGGGAAAAATGATGAGAGGGAAGTGAGTTTCATAGAAGCCAGAGGGTCACTGGGAATATATATATACATAGATATATATTGTGTGTGAGGCCCGAACACAGCGCGTGACCCCTTGACCCAAACACATCCTGGGAAAAGAACCGAAAACCAGTACGAATTATCGTCTATCCAATTTTTGTAATGAATAATAAATTTGGATAATGTAATTTTTGTATTGCAAATTCGGGAGTGAAGAGGTGAAAAATGAAATGAGTAAATTCTGATTTGGAATCAACTGAGGAATATAATTTTCCAATATCTTGGAAGCTATTGTGTTTAGGAGAAAATGTTGTGAAACTTTTTTTTTTTAGAAAAATTAATTTTCTACCAAAAAAAGGTGTCTTGTCATTTTTCTCGCAACGTACTGGCTTCAAAGATATTCGCAAGAGAAGCTCCATGAAAATTTTCATTGCTGCAGACTTCCGAAAATATCTCGGAAACTAAGCGAGATATAGCAACTGCATAGAAACTCTTTTTTTTAGAGCTTAATTCGCTCGAAAAAGAAGGTTTCCATGAGATTTTCGTGCCTTTTTTATTTTCAGAGATAATCCAAAAAAGGAAAACACTTCACCTCTGCACTACTGAATTATCGGAATTTCAATTTTCTTGCGATTTCTCAACGATGTTATTGCTATTATTATCGTACGAAAATGATATTGAAGGATGTACGCGAGTAGTGGAGTCATTTCCTTCGTAATCCCCAGTATTTCAATATTAAATTCATCATCTTGATAAGATTTCATAAATATTCGAGATATTTAACTGAATAAAAAAAAACAAAATATGTCTGGCCTAATGAAATATTTTCGTGATTAAATTCAATAAAAAGATGATTAAAATTCCTCGATTTAATTAATTATTCTTTCGCGCAAAAATAGATAGAATATTTTCTTTAATTAATTTAATCACAAAATTTAATTGAAACTAATTCTACGTTTTTTTTCTTTTTTACTTCTTTTTTTTTTTTTCATTAACATCATTCATCACCTGATTACTTCCACAGAAAATGTCATTCAGCTGCCAAATGATGATTTGATTATGAATATCAAAAAGGCAATTTTAATTAATTCATCAACTTGTGTCCTTGATCTTCAGTTCAGTTGATTTTCGCTGTTTCTTATCTTAATAACTATCAAATTGTTTTTTTTTTTCCAATTTTTTTGTTGCAACACATTGTGAAAATAATAGACGGAGTTGCTGAAGCAGTTGAAGGGTGGGTGACATCGATTAGGTGTAGCACAGATACGTATTTATACAGTTAAATATTTATATATATATATATTTATATGTAATGTAATAAATATTGATTTTATTGATTCACTTTTGGGCTTTTTTTTGGCACGTTCAGTTATAGTAGAATATTCAATAATAGCGGAGTGGAGCGTAGTGAGAGACATAGGCGAGGCGAAGCTTTTTTTTTTTTTTATTATTTCATTTTTCTTCCGATTCAAGAGACTCACGAATATATTTGTAGTGCACGAGTTTTATTGACGTTAAATTGAGAATAAGAGAAGAAAAAAAATCATATTGAGAAGAAAGGAAAATTCGGAGCACAATAGTCAAAGTAAATAAATAAATTCCTTGAGAACGAAATGGAGCGTATTGAAGATTTTTCTTCTGGATTAATTAGAAAAAACTATAAAATTAAGACTATAGACTAAATTTTAGTTTTTATTTAAGCTCAAAGAAAAAAAATAACAAAATGATTTCAGTGGTGATTTGTGGAATGAAATGAGTCGATTTTTTTCATACTGTTTTTTAGGAAAATATTGCGGAAATTAAGCGAGATAGAGACATTTAATGTCCATTTTTGTAGAAACCTATCTCGCTTAATTTCCAAGATATCTTATCAGAAATAATTACAATGATAAATTGAGCTTTACAACTGTAATTGTTAGATAAATCGGATATTTCATCAGTTTTTCGAGGATATCTCGGAAACTAAACGAGATAGAGCGATTTTGCATGAGTCTTCTTTGTAGCTCTTAAAAGTTTCCACGAAAGAAGATTCAAGCAATATTTTGCAAAATCTGGCTTAGTTTCCAAAATATTCGTTAAAAAGCTGATGAAAAATGAAATTAATCTCTTTAAAAAAAACAATATTGTTCAGATTTTTTCATTCTCCCACAACCAAATGAAATTGACTCATTTCTCTCATCATCACCACCAAATAGAAAAAAAAGCAAAACAGACTAGTGACTAAATCATTTCTATTAATGTCTATTCAATTTTTTTTTAAAACCCCACGAAATCAAAATGTTCAATGAAAAATGTAAATCGTGATTTTTTTTTTATTAACAGTGCTGCATTTCCAATGAGATGAAATGAATAATTAATAATTAATCATTAATTTTTGAAAAATCAACTCAGGATTGTGTCTCTTGAATCAGAGGCGTTCACACGTTTCTGCTTTTTTAGTTGGATCGTTTTCTCAATTTTTTCTATAAAATTTTTACTTTTTTTTCTCAAACTTTGTCAAGGGAAATGTAATTTTGTTCTTTTTAATTTTGTTTGTTTTTTTTTGGATCATGGAACGACTTACTCGGTGGCTTTGGCAAAGGGCATTCCAATGAAGGTAGGGCTCAGTGTCTCGGTGTACATCTCCATTCCGGTGCCACGAAGGTAGTCATTCTGCCATGCCTGTATATCGGACGACTGGTTCCAATCAACCAACCATCTCTTAATTACACGCGCGCCTACATGTATGCATGTAGATGTGTGTGTTTTTTTCTATTTTTTTTTTAAATCTCGAAACATTTTTTTAGTTCACAGTGAAGCGATTTATTTTATTCATTCATATGAATAACGAATTTTTTTTTCATTTTTTAAATGGATTTCTACAAAATTTGCATCGCATTTTCACTGGGAACTCAGATATTTTTTTTTTCTAAATGGATATATTTTTATTTCCATTTGAAATGATTTCTTTTTTTCTCACGTCACGACGTTCACACATGCACAGATGAATCTGAGGCGATTTTTTTTTTTTAAATTAAATGGAAAGAAATATTCAATTAATTTATAAGTGTCCAGAGGACGATGATTACTGACCGTCTTGAATGATCTCATTGCAAATAAATTAGCCATCATTGTACTGAAACCAGGGGCTAAACAGGACTGCGCGATGAAACCAAGTTTGAGTTCAGCAAGACAAATAACATCGTCACCCTGTTTCCAGTCCCACGATGGAATGTTTAATAAATAGGCCTGTAAAGATAATTCAAATTTGGGTTTGATTAATTAAGTGGTGAATGGATAAAATTAGAGAAAAATAGGGAAACTTTAGGTATTAGTTGATTTTGCATGTTAAATTCCTTAGTATTGTGTATTTTATTTTTTTCAGTATTCCATGATATGCCAAATCACTAATTAAATCGTGGAAATGAACTAAGGTTTGGATGGGCATGGACCTCGCTAACATTGAAGCTACACAACATTTATGATAAAAAAAAAAAAAAAACAGCAAATTACCTTGTTGTGATATTGCATTAACTGAATAATAACGCGTATGTCGTCCGAATAATTTTTAATTGAGATGACACGCATAATATTAGCCGCATCCTCAGCATCTGGATCTTGACAGTATTTATTAGCGAGTACCAGGCACGCATCCGCCTCGTGGACCTAAAAAAAATTCATTAATAAATCCTTTTCTGCAAAAAATTCCCCAAAATTTTGTTAATATTTAAATTTAAAATAAAATTAAAATAAAGAAAAATGTTTAGTTTTGAGTGCAAAAAAGAAACGTTAACTCGATGAATCGATGCTCAAGTTCCTTGTTCATTGGAGAATATTGTTTTTTTTTTAACTATTTAAATTAAAGTAATTAGTAAAAATCCTTGGCACTGTTTACCCGTTAAAAATCATTTTACTGCAAAAAAAAAAAAAAATTGAAAATTCGAATTATTATCAGCAAAGGCCAAATAATTATTTTTCCAATTTATTAATTTATGTAATTAAAGGCGTAATGTGTTGTGTTATTGTGTTATGTTTCATAGGCCGCAATTATACGCTTTTTTAATCGCAACTACCAACACATTCTTGAAAATAACATTTCAATAATAACAATAATAATAATAATGATAATAACAGAGTCACAACGCTTTGTAACATTATTCAACATATTTAAGCGCCATTTAACATGCGACAACACTAGTCCATTGATATATACACTAATTAGCGAATAATTCATAACAATTATATAAATTTTTGATTATTATTAGATTAAAATTTTTTTTTGTCCACTTTTTAATTCAATTTTAATTTAATTTAAATTGAATTAAAACTCAATTAAAAGGTGGACAAAAGGAGTTCAGACAATTTTTCTTCTTTCTATTGATGTAATTTTAGTTTTTGCTGAATATCTCAGAATTGAAGCGAGATACGGAGAATTGCGGAGAAACCTTTTTTGCAGATGAAAAAGAGATCTACAAAAAAGAATTCTGTGAAAATCATCGTATCTCGCTTCAATTCCGAGATATTTGAAGAAGTGAAAAAATTTAGTAGGAAAAAAAAATGTCTGAACAAAATTGAAGTTTTCAGACAATTTCATTGAATCAACAGTTTTTTCAAGATATTTCGGAAACTAAGCGAGATAGAGCAATTCTTGAAGAGAGTTTGTTGGTAGAGAACTTTAAGATTAACAGAAGAAGTCATTTTAACAATTGCTCTATCTCGCTTATTTTCCGAGATATCTTTAATGAACTAATAATTAACTGAAATTGTGTGAAATTTTCATTTTTTTGTGGAATATTTTAAGGAAATTTTTTGAGGTAAATATGATGATTCATTGGGGCTGTACATCTCCTACACTTATTTATGGTGATAATGGGATTCGCTCGGTTGGGTGCCTCTAAAATAATCACTACGTCACTAGTATGATCCTATTACATCAGGCTTTCAAAAGAAAATGAATTATCACTAAGAATTTCACTTGAATAAAATCGTGAAATTATAGTTTTTTTTTCCAACAAAAAAAGAAAAATAAATGAGTGAGAGAAAGAGAGAGAGAGAGGCACGAGCACTTACCCCCACCTGGGTCGACAGCAGGCATTGGGTCTCTATCCGTAGGAGTAACATATATATGTGAACCTTTTTAAAGGGTTTTTCTTTCTTTTTCATTAAACTCTGATTTTTCTTCAATTAAAAATAATTTATCTAATTTTTTTTTTTTAATTTAGTGTTTGTGTAGGCATTCAATGAGGGGATGAAAATTTGATTTTTTTAATCACGTTTATTGGTGAAAATAATGAATATTGAAGTGGAATTGAAGACGTTTTTTTTTGAAATTTTGCGATTAATTAAAATCGTTGTTACATTACATCACAAAACGGTGGAACTTCGACTAAAACAAACACACAATGATCTCCCATTTTTTAAAAATAAAACAATTTCTTCAATTTTTATACTAATCCTTTGTAACTCTCGGTTATTTGATGGTCTCTGTTACTCGAGGGACAAGGTTTACTATTATTTTGAAAATATACGATTTAGGAAAATCTATTAAGAGAATAATTAGAGTGCCTACAAAAAAACTGATAATTTCCTCTAAACCCATTCGTTTCCGAGATATAAATTGAAGAATTCCCAGAGAAAACTCTACGATTAATTATTCTCCACTTTTTTTTATTACTGAGTAAATAATTTTGTTAATATTTCACAAAATATACGATTTAAGTGAATTTATTGCGAAATTTTTCTATGTAGAAAATTAAATTCTCCACCAAAAAAAAAAAAATCTGAAAATTTTCTCTAAGCCTTCTCATTTCAGAGATATTCGCAGAAGAATCCAGAGCAAACTCTACGATTAATCTTCTGCCATTTTTTCATTACTGAATAATTCTGGTAATATCTCAAGACCCTGGCGTACCCGTTATTGAGCCTTTGATTGTTGCTCATCGTGTACCCATATCGATATGTTCATTTAGTCGATTTTTCACCCTTCAATGGTCCATACGAATTCGGAAATCTTTGAGAAACGGAAATAATTGTGTTAGCAATCGACGTTTGAATGTGTGAGTCCAAATTAGCGCTCGATTCGCGACTTTCATAAAAACGGGACCATTATGATTATTATCTTTTTTTAACGACAAAGATTTTGAGACGATATCCTGTGCAAAACCGATACGAAAGAGCAGTACAGATTTGACTTTCGAATGAAGCACTACGCGAGCAAAAATATCTATTTTACGAAAATGTCCAACGATTAATAGTGAAATCGCATCATTAATCCGAACTGCATTCTTTTTTTTTCTATTATTTATTTCGTTTATCTTTTTCTATTACTTATTTAATTCATCTCTTTTCTGTTTTCTCCGATCACACTTGTAAAACGAGTTATCGAACATTATAGTGATTTTTCAGGTGAAACGCGTGTCTTGACTTTACTTAAAGCTTATTCTGACAATAATTATCCTTCCACGCAACAAGAGTCACAATAAATAACGTTAAAATAACTATTTTAACAATTGATTGTCAATTACCGCCTTTCTAAGCCGATTTATTTCCATTTTTCAAATTTGTATTGAGGAGTGACCAATGGAAGATTGACTGAGTGAACATATCGATATAGGTAATTGACAGGTCCATCAAGGGAATTATTGAATTTAGAGAGAGTCATGAAGATAGGGTAGAAGTACCATTTTTGGCTATCTTTTCATCTTTTCCGGCCACTTCAAATTCAAGTTAATAGGAAAAAATCTTTTTTTTTATTATAATAGGAAAAAATCAATAAAGCAAAATAATATTTTTATAGAATTTTCAAACTTTCATAATTATACAAATCTAACTTATAATGTTATTGTATTTATAAAATGATTCATATTTGAATTTGGATATAAAGTGGCCAAAAAAGGTACAGTGCCCACAAACCGTACTTCTACCCTATCTTTTTTTAAGACAATTAAATTCCCAAAAAATAGATTTCCCAACGTTTTTCACTAAACTAAGTCATTTTGAAGATATTCGCAGAACAATCTTCAATAATTTCTGACTTCATTTAAAAATTTATTTTTAAAAATAAGAATTCTTTACTCAATTATTTCCCTAATATCGCAGAAAATATTCGATTTAGGAGAATTCATCAAGAAACCTTTATTTGTTAAAAATTGAGTTTCCCATAAAAAAAAAAGTCAGATCGTTTTCTCTAAATCCACTCATTCCAGAGATATCAGCAAAGGAATCATTGGATTTCAGAGAATCCATTGGATTACTTTTTTTCTAGAAAATTAAATTCCCCACAAAAAAGGTCTCTTCAAATTTTCCCCTAAACCCACTCGTCCATGAGTAACAGAGGATCAACAAAAAACACTCTTGACTATGGGGATTATTTTTGAATGAGTGCAACACGTCAATGACTAAAATGATTCACATCATTATAACTGAGTCTGTTCTGAATGGATTCGACATGGGTCTCAACACACAAGCAAACAACCATGCCCGTTGAAAATAAATCCCCCCCCCCAAGAACCCCCAATTTTCATTATCTCCATTGTGTCACCGGTTTCATTAACTTTTTCCCCTCAATTCCCAATTAGTTGAGATAAAAAAAATACAAAAAAATACAAATTAGCTTCCCATACATATATACAACCGCCTTTTCCCTCAGTTCAGTTATCGCGAAGCAACAAAAAAAAAAGGGATAAGAATAAATGAGAAAGAATAAAAAAAAAAAGAAAATGAGAAAGTACTGTCTCCAAGGGCTCAGACTATCAAAAAAGAAAAAAAAATGCCCCTTTCACCGATTATCCCTTGTGTCCTCCCCAGCAATTCACTGACAAGATACATCAAGTCGTTCCAATAAAATCCTCGATGAAAGACATTTCCATTGAGCGAAAGAGAGCAAAAAGAAACGGTAAAATCGCCTTTGACGTTATTTTTTTTTTTTTTTCATTCTCTCATCAACGTTTTTTTTTTCTTTGAAACAAGAAAATGAGGGGAAAAAAATGAATGCACGTGATGTATGTCCAAGTTTTTTACAATCAGACGTGTGAAGATTTCTTTTTTTTTTTTGAACGTAGAAAAACGACATTTTTTGTCTGATGTTATGAAACAAAGGAGCACAGAGAATAAGACATTGTGAGACAAGGATTTTACACACGTATCTTTCATACATTCAGATATAAGTTTTTTAGGATGTGACAGAAGTTGGAAAAGTTTATTTTTTTTATTTATTGAATATTTCATTTGGGTTTTTCCATCATTCAGAATAGAATATCTCGGAAAGTAATGGAGATACGCCTTTTTTCTTTCAAATCATTTTTATAGAGAATTTCAAGAACTACAAAAAAGAATTCGAGTAAAATCGCCCTAACTCCCTCAGTTTCCGAGATATTTTCTAGAAAATGACAAAAAAATAGAGTAAATTTCGTTGAAAACTTTGTTTTCTAATGATTATGTCGGAATTGAAGAGAGAGATACGAAAATTTTTGTGAAAAACCTTTTTTGTAGGACAAAATGTCGAAATTTTTTTTTCCTATCTCATTCAGTTTCCGAGATATCAAAAAAAAAAAATCAAAAGTTCTTATTATAAAAATTGCAACAATCGATTTTTACGAAAAAAATTAATGTTAATTAACCCAAATAAAATTTTCACAGCTTCAAACAGTTATTCAGATCAGAGATGTGAGGCGTGTGCGAATAATCCAATTAATTTAGCCAAATATAAATATTTTAGTTGAAATTTTCTTTAATCTCGGGTTAATTTTTTTATTCATTTTTTTAAATAATTTTTTTTTTTTTTCATTTGTTCACTTTTTGTGTGACTCACCTTGACCCGTTGTAGATCAATGGGATTCATGATGGTCCCCTGAAAGAACTCGACTGTGGTGAAGTGCCGCTTGAACAGTCCCTCCAGCTCGAGATCTGGTGGTTTCCTGTTTGTTCGATATATCACGTATTTATGTAATTTTCTCTATTTGTTTTTTAGCTTCTTGCATTTGCAAATTAATTGTAATCTCATTCATCTCTGGTTCTTTTCTCGTCCAATCAGGTTTTTTTTTTAATTTTATAATTCTTAAATTACTAAATTGTGAGATAAAATTTGAAAAAAAAATAAGAAGAAGAAGAAAGTACTAAGAAGCCTAGGTGAATTAATTATTTGATAAAAATCATCAGCCATCTCTCCGTCTCTTCTGTCCTCATTGGATTTTTAAATTCGTGCTGCCAAAAATAATAATTATATACAAATAAATATAAATTATTTAAAATGCCTAAATTAATTAACTACTTAAAATTAGCAACGCCACTTTTTATTTTATTTTTTTTTTTCGCTTTAATAATAGCATAAACTCATGCAGAGTCGCGCAGGCGCTTGCTTTTTTCTACGTGTTTTGTATTGAATTATCGGAGGGGTAAAACGTTGTCTTTCAATTCTTATTTTATCCAGCAAATTTTGGTCGAAATTTGATTTTATCAGAAATTTTTTATTTTTAATTTATTGGAAACTTATGGAGATGGACCCCTTTTGCCCTAAGCCTTTTTTTGTAACTCTTGAAATATACTAAAAAATGAATCGAGACAAAAAAAAGCGTATCTCTATTGATTTCCGAAATATCCACAAGAAAATGGGAAAATGCAGTTTTTTTTTAAATATCTCGAAAAATAAGGAAGATAAGAAAAATTTAGTTAAAACTTGTCTTTTGAGACCGGATTCTTCTCTAAAAAAAGTATTTATGAAAATTTTTGTATATTCATTAGATTCCGAGATATTTTTCAAAAAACTGAACAAGTCAATTTTTTTCCTTGACTTTTTCTTGAGAATATTTTGGAGAGTAATAGAGATACGCCTTTTTTGCTTTGAGTCTTTTCTGTAGCTCTTAAAAATTGTCTACAAAAATTGACAAGGATTAAAAATAAGTAGAGCTCAATTCAAAAAATATTTCTTCAAATTGTTAAAAAAATTCGAGAATTGAATTGAAATAAAAAAAAAAATTTCAATAACAATTAATTAAAAAATCAATGAAAGACTATGTTTTCTTAGAGTATAACACGTATTCAAAAGAATATTGAGTCTTCAGCTTGTAAAATAACTGAAGAGATACAATTAAATTAATCTAAAAGTAATTTTGTTGATTTATTTTTAACAATTAAAATAATTTTAATTCTTTATGAAAAAAAAAAAACGATAAACAGTGCGATCGACTGAGGAGAATCGATCCATCAAGTTGTCCCAGGTGTATTTACCTAATTGTTCTCCTACAATTGAAAAAAGTATGCCTAATCGTGAAAATGTGAGTGTTTTTCTCTTAAAAATTTGTGTGAATTATCAAGTATTATATCTTTCAATTGATTGATTTTTAATTTTTTTTTTTTTTTTTCGTGTTGTTGAAGAGTGGATACCTTGACACGCTCTAGATCCACAGCATTCATCATTGTTCCCTGAAAAAACTCCACCGTGGTGTAATGCCTCTTCAGGAGACCCTCCAATTCAAGATCTGGTTCTTTTCTGTAAACACATTGGCAGCTCCTTATCATCAGGCCAATCAGACTCCTAATTGTCCAATTATTATTTTTTTTTTTTTCAATATCATGAAAGATAACATTTTTTGAAAAAACAAAAATTCAGTAGTGAATTCATTTTTTTGGGGGGATTTTATCCTAATTTTTATGTTTCATATTCCGAAAGTCGCTCGAAATATATGTAAATATTTAAAATAGATTTTTTTCTGATGATTCTATTGGAAAGTTGAGAAAATTTCGTAAAAACCATATGCCAGAATTTATTTTTTGGAATTTTCGAAAAATTCAATTCTTTGGGTTTCGAAAATTTGGAATTTCCGAGAATATCTGTCTTTCTATTAGTTGTAGGGATTTGACGTTTTCCAAATGAAAGTAAGCTCATTTTCCATCGATTTATATAATAAAAAAAAAAAAAATGATCGATTTTTCAAAAATAGAGCAAAGGCATTAGCTGATTTTCTGAAAATGGACTGTAAGCAAGTGAAAAATCGATGTAAAAAATTGGAATTGCATGAATCGATGGGGAATGAGCTCACCTTTCATTTAAGATCGACCCCAGATCACTGCGACTAATAGAACCGAAGATATTCTAAAAAAAAGTAAATTTTTTCGATTTTTACCAAAAAAACTCAAATTTTCGAAAAATTCCAAAAAATATTCTGACACATGTTTTCCACCTGAAATTTCCCCAGCTTTTCAATGGACTCATCAAAAAATATTTATCTCGAACCGTTTAATTGGAATGTCCATTTTACCCCACTCTCCCTTATATCTAATGGTGATTTTCACTACTGAATTTTAAAAAAATACAATTTTTCGTCCGATTGACCTGTGAGGACTCTCCGAATACTCACCACTTTGTGCTAAATACATAAAGATTTTTTCAAATATTTTTTTTTAAATACAAACAATCTCAACTAAACAATTATTCAACTGAAAAATCCTAAAAGTTCACTTTTTCTTGAAAATTGTTTGGGAAATTGAATTTATTTGCGGTAATTACTCATGATTCATTGTTAATTATTAATACTTACATTATCATTAATCTTTTATCGTCACAAACAACATTAATTAAAAATTCCAATATTTTTTTTTTTTAATTTTGTTTTTTTTCCAATTTTTTTTTCATACCTGTGCAAGAAGACGACTTCGACGTCAACATCCTCACGATCCTCGTGCAAAAAATCCTTGAGGAAGTGTGAAACTGACTCGTAGGTGATGTGGCCACAAACAACAATGTGTCTGCCAACATAATGAACTCGTTAATTTCATAAATTGACTGGATTTTAAAATATTTAACATTAATAAAGGAATTTTTTTTTTTTAATTTGTGGATTGAGAAATTTCTCATTTTCAGAAAATAAGCAACTACGACGAGGTGCTACATCGATATCTACGGGCTAGCAGTGACTATTGATTTATTTTTTTAGAAAAATTGTGCATTTATTATTTTCTTCTTGTGAAATTAATTTTTCCGTTGCATTAAAAAAAAATTATTTAATTGAAAATTAATTAAATAGTGAAGTTGTGAAAGAGGAAAAGTCAATGTGATTTTTTTTTTCACATCATGCCACGAAAATATCTCAGAAAGTGTTGGGTTTACGGGAAAATATCAATATTATTTTTAGTAATGATTAAATGAACGGATTTCGTAAATTTTGATTGATTCATCGAGAAGAGCGGAAAATTTGAGCTGGAAAAGTGGTATAATGCAATGGATTTTGGCTCAGTAGTTTTCGAGAAATCACGAGTGATTTTTTCAAAAATTTCCATTTTTTTTTGATATCTCAAAAACTATTGATCCGAAATCAATTGTTTTATAGCATTTTCCAGCTCAAATTTTCCGTTCTTCCCAATGAAATCATCAAAATTTCAAAAAATCCTGAAAATTTAAATTACCCAAAAATCCAATTTTTCACGATTTATCAAAAATCATTGTGATTGATTTAATTCTCTAAAAAAAAGCTCACTCGACATTTTCAAGTTGAATTAATTCCTCTAAAGCCAATAATTTTGGAGATATTTTTTCGAAATAAGCCAAAGTAATTTTCCAACTCCACCACTTCACCATTAAAAAATTTTCAATTACTTTTTAAATGCAAAAAAAATTATTTGTGCATTTTTTTTTTGTCAACCGAAAATGAAATTCTTTAATTGATTGAAATTCCCTCCAATTGCCACCGATAGATACCAATTAACCAGTACCACAGGATCTCAAAAAAAAAAAAAACAATTAAAAATAAATTCCATCGAAAAAAACACTAAATCCCAACATCAATAAATTCATTTTACCATTTTCTTTTAAACTCAAGATGCGGGGAATACATAATCATCAAATTTTTCTACAACTTACCAGGACAATAGTGAATAGGAATATTGGAGTTAATGGCGAATATTAGCTGATTTCATTTATCAATTAAAAATTTACTATAATTAGCTACATCATAAAAGTTACAATTCCAAAACTCCAAAAAAAAAAAAGAAATTAGTTTAATTTCTTAATTCAATTGTTATTTCGTGTGATTTTTCGATAGTTAAAATTCTGGATAAATTGGCAAACCCAATAAATTCACGCGTTATTTCGTAATTTACATTGGAAAAAAATACAAATATGATCTTTCATTTCCGTTTATTATTTTAAAAAAAATTTCTGTTGCAAGTGCAATTTCATATCATTTTGCAAATATTTCCAAGCACCAAAAGATTATCTATCTTTAAATTCTATTATCTACGTGTAATTTTTTATTTGTAATAAAAAAAATAATAAATTGTTTATATTTGTGCGTTTATCTCGATTAATCAGTAAAAAAAAAAAATTACTGTTTTTGTGTGTAGTGCAGGTTTTTTTTAATTCAAAAAGGGTCTAGAACAGGTGAATGAGATCAAACTCCTGGTATTTTCATTACTTCAAAAGGATCTCGGAAACTAAGCGAGATAAGAAAATTTTTGAAGAAACCTTTTTTGTAGGTTTTTTTCTGCTCTCCAAAAAAGGTCTCCACAACTTTTTTTGTATTTCGAGTATTTTCCGAGATCCTTTTCCAAAAGCTCAGAAGAAGGACTCATTTCACTTCAAAATGATGAAAAATGCAACCGCAGCCATTCCAGTGCTGTTTTGGTAGCATTTCACTTCAATCATTAAGAGAGTATCGAAATAAATGAAGAATGATAACAAAATAAATGCCCAGGTGAATAATAGAGAAAGGGAAAATTTCGTAAGAAAAAATAATTTTAATAAAATACAGGAAAGCTTGTCATTGTGAATTCAGTGGGCAGGCATTCCTCGGTGGCTCGTTGCTTGGTCAGACATCACAAAAACGTGACGAACACAAGTAAGAATGGAAATAATAAATTTGACAAATCCTCTGTTTTATTTTTTCATCAAGAAGAAAACATTGTTGTTGCTTGTTTGTGGATTCAATGAATTCATGAATTTTAAATTTCAAATAATTGAATTTTTCAGGGTAACCAGAAGAGTTGGGTGGATACGAGTGGTTTCACTGAGGAACGAGGGAGAATTTACACTGGAAAACACAGCAATTGGATACATTTATCTTCTCAAGTTTCTGAGAATGAGATTTTCCTTCAAATTGTCGGAAAATTCAGTGGTCGAGATGATTTTTGAGGTGAAATTCGTTTTTGGAGAATATTTTCCGAATTATATTCTGCAAATATATTATATATTATTATATATTTATAATATTTTTAATATATCATATATTATTATTACGTATTATTCCTTTATTTTCGGAATTACTCTTAAAAAACTGATTATTTTACTTTTTTTTCAATAATTGAAGTTTTTTGGGGATTTAATGAAAGATATCTTCAAAACGAGTGGGTTTAAGGGCAAATGTGACGAAACCTTTTTCGTAGAAAATTTTAAGGGCTACAAAAAAGGTCTCCTGTTAAATTCTCTAAAAACTCATATTTTCATAAATATCTTTAAAATAGTCCTCAAGCCAAGTTTTGACTCATTTCCTTTACTTTCGAATTTCACGTAAAATATCTCAGGAACTTTTGGGAAAAAAGGAGGTCGATTGCAGTGTTTTCCAGCGGGAATTTCTTCAGCTTTTCAATGGACCCCTTTCCAATTACCTAGCTCCTCTGGTTACCGAGAAAATCATGAAAAATCATTGGGAAAACACTAGATAATTGAAAAGAATACTTTAGGAATTGACAGAACAGTGAAAAGGTTGGAAAAAAAAAGAAAACAAATTCTGAGGCATTGTTGGACGAGTACAATAAAAGGGCGCAAAACTAGTGAATTCATCATGAGGAGAATACAAAGTTTCATGTAAAATCAATGATACGACAAAGTGTCAACTGTGTTTCATGTATTCATTGTGTCTGTTCTACTTGATTTTTTTTATATCTTTGTGTAAAGTGTGGGACTTGTTTTTTTTTTTTACTTTTTTTTACCTCCTATTCTACTAATCATCGTGTATGCGGTTTTCTGGAGGATTGGTGATTTTGTAAAAAAAATACAAAAATAAATAAAACAATTTGAAGAAGGGGAACATTTGATGCGTGTCTCTTGGATATTTTTGTCTCTTACAAAAAAAAAAAAAAATAAATAAATAATAATCAATTGCAGTGATCCCGGAAAGCGAGGGACGAATCCCGACGCGAGTTGTAATTTTTTTCATTGACATTATAATCAATGAAAATGAAGAAAAAAAAAGGTTTTCCAAAATCACGTTATTAGTGTATAAACGGAAATTATTATTGAAAAATTATTTTTCGTGATTGTTAAATTCACGGATTTTGAAAATTTCGATTGGTCCATTGAAAAGAGCGGAAAATTTGAGCTGGAAAAGTGGTATGATGCAATCGATTTTACCCCAGTAGTTTCCGAAAAATGACAGGCACCTGACAAAAAAAAAAAAAAAAAATTTCTAATATTTCAAAAACTATTGATCCAAAATCGATTGTATTATACCATTTTTCAGTTCAAATTTTCCGCTTTTTCCAATGAAATCATAAAAATTTCGAAAATCCCAAAAATTTAAAATCTCAAAAAATCAAATTTTATTATTTTTAATTATTATGATTTTAATAATTGTATTCCTGTGTTAATTGTGTTCACAAAAATATGGATAATACCGTTCTGAAAGTTTGCATTATTCTTGATTTTTTTTTTTTCTTTTCAAATAAAATTTTAATCAATGATATCCTATTGTTGTGACGAGCTCCATAGTATCCTAATGTTATTAATGGCATCAAATAAACGACCTGAACTACAAATAGTAATTTTCAAAAGTGTCGGTTAAACCTAAAATGACATTTTCCTCTGTTCACATATTTTTTTTTTCTTCTTTTTATCCACAATAATAATTTTTTTAATTATAATAAATCTTTAATTTTGTAATTAACGTTAATTACGAACACGCAAAACGATTAATTATGCTGACTAAAACACCAAGGAATAATATAATCAACACTGAATTTGTATAACAACAGTGAGAAAAATATTTCAACATTATTTTTTTTTTTCTTTTAAATTAAATTAAGTAATAAAAATTAAAAAAGAAAATAATTCGTGGATGCATTCGATGCTGGGGAAATGCAAAGGTGACATGCTGGATTATTTAAATTAAATTTGACCGTTTGATTGTTTTTTTTTTCACTTGGGTAAAAATACGTCTTCAATTGTTAAATCCATTTCTTTTCAATAATTAATTAATCAATGTCGAAAAAAAAATAATTTAATTGTCTAAAAAAAAGTGTCTGACCAAATGCAGTTTTTACTACTGATTGCTTTCGTCAGAGGAAAATTATTGTCCAATGCTGATAAAAAAATCGAATTCAATTAAAAATGATTGAGTACCTCGACGCAAAAACATTGATAAAGTGAAGAGAATTTTTTTATTTATTTATTTTTGTGGCGAAAGAAGAAAACGTGCAATTACACAGACTCAGAACTTTCTCCAGCATTTGTGCCAGGAAAAGACAAACGAATCGTTAGATTTTCACCGGTAAAGAGCACAAAAAAAATTGAAAAGGAGATGAAAAAAAAAAAGGAGAATAAATAGAGGAAAATGGCTGGAGAGACACAGAATCTTCATCTCTTGATTCCAGAACTTTTTTTTTTCGAGGGTTTTCTTGGTTCTGATTCTGTCTGATGCAACATACTGGGGGTGATTTCATTAAAGACATTTTTAAGGGGAAAAAAAATAAAAAATGCGGGAAAATTGAATTAAATTCTTTTTTTTCATAGACTTTGTGAAAAATCGGCGATTTTCCATTTTCATTTGGATTTTCAAATTTTAAGGGGCAAAAAGGGGAAATTCGAGATGGAAAATACCGTAATACAATCAATTCCTCCCCACTATTCTTCAAGACAATTTTTAAAAAAAATCAGCAATTTCTTATTTCTTTCTATTCAAATTCACTAATTTTTTGTTTTTTTTTTAAATACTTCGAAATGCGAAGTATGAAAATTTGTAATGAGACCTTATTTGTAGGTCTTTTTCTCCTCTACAAAAAAGGCATCTATTAAAACTGCCCTATCTCGCTTAATTTCCGAGATCCCTTAAAAAAACAAAAATATCGAATTAAAAACTCGATTTTTTCCTTTCGATAGTAGTAAAAAGGTGAAACTCGATAAATCAATCTTTTTTTGCTGATCTTTTATTAAAAATATCTCCGAAATTGATGGAGTTTTCCCCTTTTCGCTCTCCATCTCCTTTTTCAAATAATTTCAAAAATTACAGAAGAAAGTTAGAATTAAAAAGGAGTATCTCCATTATTTTTAGATTTATTTTGACGAAAAAACATTGAAATTAAAAAAATCGACTTTCACACTTTTTCTACTGAATTATTTCTATTTCTCAGAGCAATGGGGCAAAATCAATCGTATTTTTACATTTTTCAGTTCAAATCAAAATTTAAAAAAACATTATTAAAAAATTTTTTTTTTTTTAATTATTCCTTCTCAAATAATCTAAACAATAAAATAATAGGTAAATTGTAAAGCCGTATTTGTCCCAAGTGCGGTCAGTGTGAACAAACAAGCTAACACCAGTTGCTGAGGATGTGGTAGTTTCCTGTGGCAGTGAGGTTTTGGGACAGGTATATACATTATTCCAAGTGAGAGAGAGAGAGATAGAGATAGGATGGATTGGTAGAGGGAATGGAGGACAATGGAAAGGTCAGAACTTGAGGATCAAGCAGGACAAGAGGTCAGTCGAGTTAGGGGACTGGAGCCAAAACCCCAAACTAACTGTTCCAGCTTCATAAAAAAAAAAAAAAAAAAATCAGAAGACAATACAAGGAGATAAGGTGCACTGAGAAAATACTCTGTGTAGTTTCACTAGCCACTCAAGTTACTAAACATTATATTAAATTGCGACTTGAAATTGTTCCATAAAGTTATTTCTTTCCAGGATTGAGGAAAAACTTTAGTGAAAATTGAAATAAACTCGACTCCAAGAATTTTTCTGGAAAAAAAAAAATCCCAAAGTTCCTTGAATCGAGAATATTTTATTTTTCAGGAGTTAAAATAATTGAGAAAAAAGAAATTAAATTTCCCGCGAACTTTTTCCAAAAAACGGCGACGTCCCCAAAAAATCCCAAAAAATTTCACAACAAGCCCATACTACCCCATCATATTCTCAATTTTTTTCAGATTTTTCCATTGACCCCTTGACCCCTGAAAAAAATTCAATAAAATCCAAATTTCACTTATTTCAATTTTTTAATTTATTTTTTCTCTCTAAAGGAACTCTCTCAACTACGAGGAATAGGCGTGATATAAATAATAGGAACTCCAACATAAAAAGTGTTAATTAACATTTTTAAAAAAAGTACATATCTTTTATCTTCCAAAAAGTATTTTTTTTCATCAATATCTTTTTTTTGTGGGAAGCTATTGTTTTTGTTCTTTTTTTTTTTTTTTAGTAGTGTCTCACCTGCGACCTCGCTCGTTCTTCAAAGTGCCGCCGTACTTGTTTCGCGTCCCGATCAGGTCAATTATCTCGGGGATACAACTGGCGAATATGGCCTACACCACGTGATAGAACAGAACACAACACTCGCATCAATATATACATTTCATTAGGGTTATTTTTTTTTTTTTAATTTTCCTTGTCAATACAATAGTCGTCAAGTCGTGATTCGTAATACGTCGAGTCCAAGTGTCCGATGTCCTATATAATTTTTTATATATATTCAATATAAATCGGGAATCGTACAGGGTAAAAAGAGGGCAAAAAGGGGGGGGGGGTGATTACTGGGTTTTTTTTCCATCTTCAATGATAATCAACGTAAAAAGATAAAAAAATATGCAACTATCTGATAACAGTATGACGACTCATAGAGACACGAATATCAGTGCTATATCGTCTATGCTAGTCGCCATAATCACGAAATTATCTCAAATATTTTCATCAAATAAATTAATTTGATATAAATATATATATATATATAAATTAAGGGTTTCTTCAATTAAATCTATCCTACACCTAATTACCTACACATACCCCTAGCACTTTCAATTAATTAATCTACTGTGCCGACACGTTTTCTACCTGTCCAATAATTTATTTAATTAAGATTAAGAGAAAATAGCGAAACTACTTTAATTTTTTTAATTGATTTATTTATGTTTTTTTTTTTCTTCAAATCTAGTTGGATTAAATATTTAGAGTGAAAATAAAAAAGAGTGGCAAAATTACAAAGAGGGGAAGAGAATTTAATTCTTTTGAAATTTTAATTTCATTAAATAATTCAATTTTTCATAATTTTTTTTTTTTACTTTTTACGATTTTTTTTAAATTGTCATCCTGGAGTCTCGTCGTTTTGTGCGCATCGCTCACGCACTGCTGTCCAGATTTTCTTCGTTTTTTCAAATTTATTTTTGCGCAGAGTGGACTTACCAATTGACACGAATTATTTCTTAATTTTTTTTTTTTCTAATTAATTTTGAAATAATTTTTTTTTTGGTACGTCCTCTCTCGCTCACCTGACGCTCACTGTCAAACTCGCGTCGGTATTCCGATTTTATTCTTTTTCTAATTCAATAAAAATAAATGGAATTTATAACGGTGGGTCGAATATCTCAAAAATCAACATTTTTAATTGCTTTTGTTTCATTAGTCACTCGCTCTCGCGGATTTTTACTTTTTTTTTTACACGGATTCAATTCGGCATACAGTTTCATTCCTCGTTAAATACAATTGATTGTTTATTATTTTCTATTTTCTGATTGGAGGAATGGACTGACTTACTTTCAGGGTGTGTGGCGGATTTAAATGGTAATTTAATTATTATTTATTGGGCGAGAGGTTTTTTTTTTGGAGATTTTGGCGATCGAGTCATTTGGAATTGCGAGATTTTTGAGAATTTCGGAAGGTGGAGGGGGAAAAGCAGTCTCAAAAAAATTCACGACGACTTCAAGTAATTGAAACACTAATTTTTCTTAATTAATTTCGAAATTAAAGATTTTTTTTCGAAATTAATTGCAAAAAAATTATTAATTTTTCCAGAAAAAATCGGAGATTCTTTGGGATTTCACACTAGTGACCATTTTTGACCCTCCGAATTTCCGAATTCCTCAAAATCCATGAAATTTCAAATTTTAGAAAAAAAATCAGTTACAAAAGAGGATAGGGGAGAGTGGAGCAAAATGGACACTGTTATGAAATGGTTAGAGATAGATTTTTTTTGATGATTCTATTGAAAAGCTGAGAAAATTTCAGCCGGAAAACAAGTCTCAGATGTAATTTTTTCGATTTTTTTGAAAATTTGATAATTTCAGCATTTTTGAAGGGTGATGGCCTTTCCTTTTTCGAAAATCTTCAGTTTTTTGCAAATATCTCGGGTTCTATTAGTCGTAGCAATTCGGGGTTGGTCGCAAATAAAAGGTGAGCTCATTTTCCATCGATTTATGGAGTTTTAAATTAGAAAATATCAATTTTTCGGGTAGTTATAGGCCAAAAACTGTTTCACAAAACTGTTTCACAAAAATGCCCATAAATACCTCAAAAATCATTATTTTTGAATTTGAAACCCCATAAATCGATGGGAAATGAGCTCACCTTTGACCTCCATTTGGAATTTTTACGCTACGACAAATAGAACCGGAGATATTCGCAAAAAACTGAAAATTTTCCAAAAAAGGAAGGCTTTTACCCCTCTAAAATGCTCAAAAAACTCAAAATCGCCAAAAACTCACAAAAATTAATTCTGGCACTTGTTTCCCGCCTAAAATTCCCTCAGCTTTCCAATGGAATCATCAAAAAAAATCTACCGCCAATATTTCTATTAATTTCAAGAATTTTCCATAATATTTGCCTAAAAATTTAGATGTGTCCATTTTACCCCTGATGTCCATTTTGCCCCATCTTCCCCTATGCCTATTTTTTTGCGTTTTTTCAAAATATGTCAGAAGCAAAGCGAGATAAGAAAATTTTGAAAATGATCTTTTTTGTGGGTCTTTTTTTCCTCTTCAAAAAAGGTCTCCCCAAAAATTTTCCTGTCTCACTCAACTTCCGAGTTATCTTAAAAAAACGAAACTCCTCCATCAAAACCTCATCTTTTCCCCTTTCGATCGCTCAAATTCTCTTGAGAAAATAGCAATTACCAATTGTTAAAAAAAAAAAAAAGAAAAAGTCACGTGTTTCAGGAGAGAATACGAACGAGTGGATGGAGACAATGAGTGTAAATGGTACGCAGACATGAAAAAAACAGAATAAAATAATATTACAATAATTAAATTAATGAAAAAAAAATATATATTGATACACTTATATCCGAATAATATATTTAATGTTATTGTTTCTTGGGAACATGGGCTAGTGTCATCTACAATAAAAGTGTTATTCTCAATAATACCTGTGGTTACATCAATATTTTGTGATAAATTGTGATATGTCACGGAAAAATCAAAATAATTAAAAAAAAAAATTGTATTATTTTTGAAATTGTGTACTGATTGTGATGATGATTCTTATCTTTTTCTTAATTATCTCTTTTGTATAATAATTATTGAATAAAACATGATATTATGTCACAAAGCCTGACACTGTGCGTGCGTGTACGCGTTTAAAATTCATCACTCAATTAATCCTCATATATTGTGAATAATTCAATTAAATTTAATGAAATAATAATAATAATATTTGTGACTATATCTATACTACCGTAGTGCCTCAGCCAGAGTTTTCAAACTAAATTTAACGTTTTGCCATTGAAATGTGGTGAAAATAATTTTTCTCATTTTTTTTTCACTAATGAATTTTTTTTTATTATTATCAAAAATTCAACAAAAAACCACATTTCAATGCCTCAATCGTTAATTTTTTTTTTCCTTTTTTTTTTAAAATTCCTGATAAATAATAATTCAGCATGTGATATTACAATTTGTTTACTTTCAAAAGAAAAATAAATTACGTGCGATTAATTAATCTACGCAGCCCTATTAAATATATATAGTAATCAGCCTTTTTTTTTATTATTATTTAGAAAAAATGCCTACGCCTGCACCCCTTCTACAATTGCCGCAACTATGTGTACACGCACTTTTAATTATTTAAATTAAATAATTTATAATTAATAATTAATTATTAAATAAACTTAAATATTGAAGTTAATTAATTTTGAAACGAAAAAAAAATTACCAAAATATTTTCACGGTTATTTTTTTTTTTTTTTTTGTAATTAATTGAGCTTTTCGCAGAATTTTTTTAATTGGTCATTAAATTCACCGGTTTTTTATTTCGATTATCTACACTCAACTAAATTGAAAAATTCCAAAAAACACTAACGCATGCCGCCAAGAAACTCAATTTCAATTATCGTCACTTTTTTTCTCATTCCCCTTGATTTTATCATTTTTAATTATTATCATTATTATTATTATTTTTCAAGAATTGAGGAAAATAGAAGAAGTCAGATTATCGGGGATTTTTTCAGAGAAATCTATATTTTCTAATTTTTTTTTTTGTAAAGTGAAAGTCGGAATATTTTGAAGACGCGAGAGAAGAGAAAGAAAAAAAATTAAATAAAAAATAATTCCTTCGCTTTTCGGTATTTGCAATAATACACAGATGGTGAAGAACAAGTGCTCACAGGGGATTTTAATTGTTTAATTACGATAAATCTAATTTTTGGCAATTTTGAAGGGGAACATAGAGATTTTAAACTACTTGGCGTAGGTGAAAAGACGAAAAAGTGTGATTTGTATTTTTTTTTTTCAATTAAAAAAAAAATGCAATAATATATTATTCGTTATTAATCTACAGCGTATTTTCTTTTTATTTAATTGTTAATAAAATATTCAAGTAAATACTTGAACAAAAGGAAAATATGATAAATCATGGAATTCAGTAGTGAAACAGATGATTTGTGCGGACATTTACAGTCGCTTTTGGTTTTTCAAGAATATCCCGGAAAGTAAGCGAGATAGAGAAATTTTTGTAGAGACCTCCTTTGTAGTGCAAAAGAAGATCTACAAAGAAGGTTTCCTTAAAAATTTTCGTATCTGCGATATTTTTCGAGATACTCTTCAAAAACGGTACGAAAAAAAAATCCCTTTTTTTCACTACTGAATAAATTTATTTCAATTAATTAAAAAAGATAAAAAAAATAGAGGCATTACAGTTGTGTGTTAAATTACGATATTATTTTTGCTAATTGGTGAGAAAAGAGTTGTTTTTTTTTTTAAGAAAAAAGAAGCGGTGAATCAGCGCAGAGATGAGGAGAAGATAGAAAAATGGGAATTTTGGGGAATTTTTTAATATTAAAAAAAAAAAGGATAAATTAATAATAATTACGTAAATTGATATCAAAATCATGGAAAATTACATTTTTGGGATTATTTGTAAATTAATTTTGTGCTGGAGTGAGTGTCACCGATAGCAGCCGTGTGGCATTGATAATTTTAATAAAAATAGATTTTTTAAAAAAATAAGAAAAAATTAAATCCTCTTTAATTCATTCAAAATTCACGTAATTCAAATGAAATGACGTATTTTTGTGGCAAAAAATCCCGTTTTAATTCTACGAAAGACCCACAAAATTTAATTAACTGAAATTACCAAACTCAAATGAGGCATTACATATTAAAAATTACTAGTACCGTAAACTCCCATTTGGGGGGGTAATAAAAAACAGTCTAATACTCTACGTATCTTCAATGCAGCTTCATTATCACCCAGAGAATAATATTTTCAAATAAAATGAAAAATATTCGATTATAACAAAAAATTAATTTGATTCAACAGAAAAAAGATGAATTTCGTCTTTTTTTCCACTTTTTCGGTGAATATCTCTGGGAACTAGTAAAAAATACGACATTTTTGTATGAAACATTTTTTCAAGATGTCGTTCTATTCTCAAAAAAAGGTCTCCACAAAAATTACCGTATTTCGCTTTAATTCCGAGATATCCAGCAAAATCTGAAACAGAGATAAAATAAACGAAAATAATTTGATTTTCATTCCCAGTTACATTTTCCTGAATATCTTAGAGGCGAAGCGATAGACGAAATTTTTTATGGAGACCTTTTTTTTAGAGCAGAACAAGAGCTTCAAAAAAGATATCCTCAAAATAATTCGTATCTCCTTTATTTTCCCAGATATTCCAAGGAAAAGAAACTACCCCTGCTTAATGAAAAAATTTATTAAAAAAAGGAAATAATCTCAAAAAATAATCAAAAAAAAGATGAATATTTAAAAAAATTTATTAGAAAACGAAATAATCTAAAAAATCATCTGGGGATAATGACAACTCTCTAAAATCTCTTCAATAATATCAAAAAATTTAAATCTCATCAATGAAATCGTTAAAATTAACTAAAACCCGATATACAAGGGTTGTCTTCACGCATTGCTATCCATGCTCACATCGCTCCACCTCGTATCTACGCGTTAAACTACAATTTCAACATTTTAAATGAACCAAATTAGAATTCAACATTGTTCATAGAAAACTTAAATGATAATTCGAAATTAACGTAATAGAGAAAGAGTATAAAAAGCTGGATAATGGATAAAAAGGTAATTTTTTTTTGATCAAAGATAAAAAAAAAATTTAATTGTAAAGGATGATATTTAGTCTGGGTCTATTTCTTAGAAAGGTTCTGAATTAAATTTTTTTTTTTGCAGTGTTCAATTTAAATAGTAAAATTTAATTTTTCCTTTTTTTTTTTCTTATGCATTTTTTAAAAATTTCTTTCTATTTTAATTTTGGGGGTACCTGCGTCCACGCTCGCCCTTGTACTTGCCACCGTACTTGCAGCGATTCGCAGCGAGCTCCGTGATCTCTGGGATCCAGCTGGCGAACACCGCCTACACACCCACAATAATGCCGTTGCCGTAAGAACAAGAATAACCTATCTTTTTTTTTTTTTCTTAATTTTCTTAAATTTTATATTTTTTTAAATCGTCTAAAATAATTTGCTCCATTTTCAATTGTTCATTGGGTTCATGAGAGCAGAGATGGTACCTTAAAATGCTTTTTTTTTTCTTATAATTTTATAATCAATTATGAATAATTAATTATTTTTAAACATAGTCCCTCAAAAATAAATTGGCGAACAAATTCTTTAAAAAATAGGATTTAAAAAAAAGCTCGCTTTAAATTCATTCGCTCGCTATCATCCGCCGCGCGCTTTTTGCCTCGTGCTCATCGCTGATTATGTAATTTTTTTGTAAATTCATTATTCTCTACTTTTTCCAACTGGTTACCCTTTTTTTATCAATAAAAAAAAATTTTTTTAAATAAATTTTTACTAAAAAAATTTACTCAACTATTTATTAAAAAATTTACTAAATTTATTTTTTTAGTAAATTAATTTTTTTTTTAGCAAAAATTTTTTTTTTTTCAATCTGGGTTAAATTCTTGCAGCAAGGAGTTAGAGTGTTATTAATGAGCTGTATTTATCATTTGTTGTTCCTCTAAAATTATTGCTTCTCATAATTCACAAGTAAGAAATTAAAACAAGACATAAACCCACTTTTTTTTTGATAATCAGTATTTTTCAGAAGAGATCTCGGAAACTAAGCGAGATAGCGTAATTTTTCAAGAGACTTTTTTTGTAGAGAATTTTATTCACTACAAAAAAGGTTTCTTGACATTTTCCCCCAAACCTCACAGTTTCCGAGTTATCTCATGAAAATACATCTCTCTTGAATTAAAATTCAGAATTTTTTAAAAAAGAATTTCAAGAAAATTCGGCGTTTCTTCGATCGCGTCTCCTTGCAATCTCTCAGGGTGAAAAAAAAAGACAGATGGTGATATTCGTGGGTTAAGGTGAATTCACAAGTGTAAAATAAATTTCGGAAAATAATTCAAAGGGGGTTTTACAAAAGAAGAAAGAGAAGAAAAGGTAGACTAGTGGCAAGATCGTGCGCCTGAATTCTACTTTTTGTATCCAATCTTTTTTTTTTTCATATTTGTGTAAGTGTTTGGGGGAGCGTTTGGTCGTTGGCACGGGGTCGAGGTCACATCAAGGACGATGAAATAGTTATCCCCCATCTTCGTCGGCTCTTCCCTCCTGTTCCACGCCCTTTTAAGCGCACAGTTTCGCCTCGTTTCTATGTGAAAAAGCGTCAACTGGCCGTCACGAAAGTCCACGAATGCTTGGCAACTCGTTTTACATAGCATAGAGCCAGCTCCTTTATCGATTTATCTCTTGCCTCCGTGTAAATTCAATCACACAATTGCCGTTGGCATTCGCTTACTTCAAAGAAGAGAATAAGTGAGTGAAAAATCGGAGAGATAATGGTTTTCGGTAAATTGAAAGAAAAAAAATCTGAGTTCATTTTTTAAAGATATGTCGGAAACTAAGCGAGATAGGGAAAAAAGAGAAGAAATCTTTTTTGTAGGCCTTGTTTTCCTCTACAAAAAAGGTATCCTTGAAAAATCTCGTTCTGTAACGATTTCCGAGATCCTTTTAAAAAAACAAATCGAGAAAACTTGTGTAATAGAACCAAAAAAAATTACCCGAAAAATCGGCAGCAGCTTATTTTCAAAAGATCTCCGAAATTATTGGGTTTATCGGAAAATGTAAAAAGATCTTTTTTGTAGTTCTCCAAATTCTCCACAAAAAAGATCTCCTGGCATTTTTTGATAAACTTCACTGTTTCCGAGATTCTTTTGTAATAAGATCGTAAAAACCGTTTGAAGATGAATAATTTCAGTTTATCGGAGTAATTTCGATCCACAAATGCAAAAATAGAAACATTTGCCAAGTCAACTGAGATGACATTCAATCGTTGAAATAATATACACAGAGAATACTCGTTTTACTTGAGCACAAACCAAGGCCTGCATGTGACAGCTGATTTACTGAAATTGAACTGCAGTTGTATTCTCAAATGGGGCTCTTTAAATCACGTGTATACTACTTTGCAAATATGTTTTACAATGAATTCTACGATTCCCGAGTATTTCACTGTTTGATGAGACAATTGCAAATTGGCCAAAAAGAAAAAAAAATCAAATTTACGAGAAAAACAAAATCATAAAAATTTTATTGATTTTTTTGAAAGGATTTATGCTCTTTAAAAATTAGACTCTCAAATTTTTTCGAAATTTTCAATGGAAATTTATGATTTTTTCGGAATTGGCAATAATTTTTTCCATTTTTCCGCTCACTTTTTTCAAAATAATTAAAAAAAAATTTTTTATCTCTCTTTGAAGCAATTGTGAAAAGATAGATGGCACTGGATGAAAATTAATCGAGCCTTCGTGCTTCGATTATCCAAGCGAGATATTCGATTCAAGAGAGAAATTCAGACAGCCGGAAAGTGCGCCGATTTGTTCGTGGCTTTGTGAAATCGATCCTTCCAATTTCAAACTTCTCTGCCCTTTCGCCCTTTCTCACTCTCATTCTCTATCCACCTAAATTCCTTAAATCCACTGTAAATCCCATTACGTGGCTTTTGTTTTGATTGAGCGCCTGTGGAGATATTGTCGTGTTTGAAAGGCAAATTGTTGTGCTTTCATTTGTGTGTTTGCGTTGTATTCATTCGATAATTATTGTTTCCCCAATTGTATGAAAGTTGGGTAATTTAGCGTTTTACGAATGAGAAAATTACAAATTGGTAACTCAATCCTAACGCGTGTGGTGCACGAAATGGCCGCTGCACCACCATTTTATGTCAACTGCAGCAATAATGAAGAAAAAATCCGTCTTTCGAGAATATCTCGGAAATTAATGGAGACACGAATTTTTTGTAGAAACCTTTTTTGTAAGTCTTGATTCGCTCTTTAAAAAAAGTTTCTACGAAAAATTTCGTATCTCACTTCAATCCCGAGATATTCTCAAAAAACTGAACTAACGTATTTTATGGTGCACGAAATGGCCGCTGTGCCGCTATTTTGTGTCAACTGCGGCTGCTAAATATTAAAAATCGCGAGAAATTCTTCTTTTGAAAATATCTTTGAAATGAATAGAGATACGGAAATTTTTGTAGAGACCTTATTTGTGCGTCTCAATTTGTTCTTCAAAAAAGATTTCTTTTAAAATTTTCGTATCTCGCTACAATTCCGTAAAATCCAAAAAAAATCTGAGTAAGCTATTTTTTTTAGCATAATCCCACGAAAAAGCGGCACCGAAGAATAAAGCAAATAACATAGAACTGAATTTACCGATAATTTAAATAATAAAAGTTTTTTTATCCACATGTACAATGAGTTTATGTTAATGTCAATATACCTCTTTCCGTGTTCCCTTTTGTATTCACCGCTGTACTTGGATCTACTGCCTACGAGCTCTATTATCTCGGGAATGCTACTAGCAAAAATTGCCTGCAAATAGAAATTATGGATGCTACGTTTTTTTTTCTTGTTCCTGATGCTGTAACGTTTACTTGATAATGCGGAAATATTTGCTTTTTGGCTTATTTGTACAGCTTTCAGAGGCGAAGGAAAAGCCGCAATTTTTTTTCTTCTCATCTCGATGTGTTTTTTTTTCTCGTGTTCCCCTTTTTCTTTATAATGGCAACTCATAAGCTCGTTGAAGTTGAAGTTGTGAGAGACCTTTTTTTGCTTTTTTTGGATGCGAATGCCAGAGCGATGAGCCCTTTGCGAAGAGTGAATGAATTAAGGATGAACTCACGTTTTGAATTAATGACATGAAGTTCTTAATTTGAGGTATGTTACTTCGTATATGTCACAGCACGTCGACAAACTCGTGGCGCTAATTAATTCTCTTGTGCACGTTAAAGTTTGAATCATTGAAAATGCGACGCTAATTTTTTAGTTTTTCCAAAATTTCTCAAGAAATGTAAATTACAAATATGAAAAAATGGGGATATACGTAAAATGATGCCAATGTAAAGAACAGAGCAGCTAATAAACCCTGAGAATAGACTTCTAAAGCTTAATAAATAAAAAGTAAATAAAAATTTAATCATTTTTTCATATTTTTTAAGGAGTTTTTTAAAGATATCTCGGAGAGAAAGTGAGATAGGGCAATTTTTCATGAGACCTTTTTTGTTGCTCAAAATTCCCTATAAAAAAGATCCCTTTCAAAATTTCGCTATCTCGCTTAGATTCCGAGATCCTTTCTGAAAAACTCGGTTTACTAAAATGGTGAGGCCAGATTTTTTGAGAATATTTCGGAATCTAAGCGAGATAGAGAAATTTTTGAGGAAATCTTTTTTGTAGAGAATTTTGAGAGCTTTAAAAAAGGTTTCTATAAAAATTTCGATATCTCTTTTGCTTTTGGGGCGCTTTTCAAAATACTGGATTCAAGGCTTCATATAATTCAAAATTTTGGAAAGTTCTCTTCGCAAAGTGCTGCATGTCTGTATTTACCTCTCGACCGATAAAAAAATGGGAATAAAATTTTATTCACAGTGATTTCATGTGTTTGTGTGGAAGTGTACAATGAAAATGGACAGATAGACTCGTGAAGGCGAAACTTATCACTTTCTTGAATTCATTATAAAAGTTTTAAGCGTGAAAGCAGCGGCTGAATATACAGCGAGCAGAATTAATATTTAAAAAACGCGGAATCATCTAGAATTTCCGCCGAATTTAATCATCAAGATCTGAATTTCTTCATCTTCTTAAAGAAAATCAATGGGATCAAATTTATGGAAAAAAATAAAATCCTAGAAATTTTATTGATTTACTTTGGAAGGATTCATTATCTTTAAAATTAGAATTTCCAATTAAAATTATCTATTTTTGAATGATTGAATGCTTTTTCCACTCGATAATTTATGCTCACTTTTGATTTTTTTTTTTCGAAATTTGCAAAAATCCATAATATTTTCATCTTAATATTTGATCATCAAAATTCGAATTTTTCTATTTCAAAAGGAAACAATAAATAAATAATGAGATCGGAGGTCAAAAATTGAGAGCGATGATTAAAACGAGAAAATATAATGAGAGTGTTGAATTTGAGAGGCAATTTTAAATCAGGCAAAGTCGACGCTAATTAACGAAGAGCTCAGAGTGAATCAGCAGAAAGTGCATTCTCTCTCTCTCTCTCTTGTGCAACGTCGATTAATTTTAAATTTTCCCTTGGGTAAGCCACTAATAAATTCATCCATGAAAATTTGCCTCTCACATTTATCGATTAAAACCCGATTACAATACCCAATCTTTCATGAATTGGAAAGAATCCTTTTTTTTCATCATTTATTACTAAAATTTAATTATTATTACTATGAAAAAAATATTCAATGACTCTGCAGTCAACTGGATGTCTGCAATCATTGACTCGAGAGCGAGGATTTCCGTTTTGTTGAGAATTCCATTTTTTTTTAAATCTCTATTACCTTTTCAGTGAATTTTCTTTGACAATAGTCGACCCACCGATTCATAAAAATTCGTGAAATTATTAGAGAAATTTCTTACTTTCAACTAAAATCTAATTTTCTACTCGTGCAAGTTATTTCAGTGATTCAATTAATGATTCATCTACTTGGGAAAAATATATATTGATGAAAAAAAAAATTGGGAAATTAAATTAATTGAATTTTCGAGAAAACTCTGTTTTTTTTAGAAGTTCTAGAACTTTTACAGTTTTTTGAGAATATTTCGGAAAATAAGCGAGATAGAAAACTTCATGTGGAAACCTTTTTTGTAGGTCTTGATCTTCTCTAGAAAAAAGGTTTCTGTAAATTTTTTCTATCTCGTTTAGTTTCCGCAATCCTTTTAAAAAACTTTAAAAAGTCAATTTTCCATTTAAAAACATTAAATTCTCTAAATAAAATTAATTCGTCATTAATTTGCGGGTGAAAAAATAAGTAAAGTTCAATTCTGTTTAATCTTCGAGACGAAAGGAGACGCGATTCACGATATCAAAAAAAAATTGAAATTAATCATTTTATTAATTTCTTTAATTAATAAAAAAAAAAGTTAGAATACGCAGCAGCGATAGGTGTTCGAGAGACATTGTACTTAACAACGAAGAAGCCGATTATTTCAAATAAACTCTTAATTTTCCTCTTTTTCCTCGAATTTTTCAGCAGCGTTTGAGCATACGCATAACACAGACAGACAAACAGAAATATACAGACAGGACGATCGCTCAATGATTATCTCAAGCTCTCAGACAGACACCGACGTATTTATTGGGGAAGAATAATGGGCTCATAAGACTTCAAGAAATAATTTACATTAATCACGTTAATTAACTAATTAATTCTAACAAGAAAATTATAATTTTCTTCATGCACAAGAGAATATTAAAAATTCAAATTTACTTCAATTTCTTTACAAAATAAAATATAAAAAAAAATAAATTGAAATTTTTTGAAAAAAATTTTAGAATGAAATTTTAGAAGAAATAGAAGTTGAGAATTAAAAATTATAATATTTTACTGCTTTCCGTAAAAATAATTACGATCCACTTCGAATAAATTATAAATTATTTTCCAATTTTTTAAAAATCATTTCAACAAAATTATTTATCATTTTACACGTTTACACGATTTTTTAAAAAACATTTCACGTTATCTCACAATCATCCCCCCCCCCCCCTCGCATTTCACCACCCTCCTATTTTTTTGAAAATTCATAAATATATATGTTTATATTTTATTGCAATGAACACAACCGAGACGAGCCAAACTCTGGGCGATGGATTTTTACCAGCCACCTGGTTTTCATGACCACGCCTGGATCTTGGCCAAGATTTTCTCAACGTTTACTCTTTTTTTTTTCCTATTTTCCCGGCGTTATCGATGCGTTTTCAACCCTCAACAACAATAGTTCCATTAATTTCACGTAAATATATTTTAACAAAAAATAAAAAAAATTTCTACCCTCGCCCTCCTGCTTTTTACATATTTCTAACGAATTTTCATTTTTTTTCACAGTAAATGAATGAATTATTAAATCCAAAGGTTTTCATTTGTTTGAATAAATTAAAAATTCATAAATTGAGAAAAAAAAATGAAAATTATTCTTTTTTAATGATTTTAGTTGGGATTCTGACAGTTAATAAATTTCAATTAATTTCTTATTTCTGTACAATTAATTAATTCGTCATTAATGATAAACGTTAATTCCTATCTATAAATAAAAAAAAGCTGCCTCTAATAAATAAGCATTTAAATTCAATTAAATCATTTAATCTGCTCTTAATTGTTAATTATCAAAGGGCAACAGGTCATCGTCCTGTCCTTTTATTTTAATTTTTTTTTTTTTCATTAAAAAAATAATTTTTTCGTTGAAAAAAAATTTTTTCCTTAAAAAAAAAAATTCTTAAAAAAAAGCGAAACGACGATTTATCTAGTTTTATCATTTTTCAATTAATTATTTCCTTTTCATATATTGATTATAACCGGTGCTGCCTTGCTCTGCTCGAGGTGCAGGTCATGTTCGTTTTAACCGGTTGGTCCATAAGTAAGAGAGTGATCAGGAGTGGACATAATATTCGAACAATTCGGGCGGAACACGTGAGCTAATTTGTGTTGATCTAATTTGTAAAATAATTTGATTTTCAATGAAAAAAAAAAATGAGAAAATTATAATTAATATATAAAAAACAGTTAATCTCATCTAATTTTAATAATTAAATTTAATTTGAAAAAAAAAAAAAATTATTATATCAGCGTGCCGTGAACCCCTCGACGAGCATTTTCTTTTTTCTGGACTTTTTTTTTTCAATTAATTCATTAATCAATTAATCATTAATAATTATTAAATTATTATTGTTGTTTTTCTTTCATTGTCATCGTGCAGTTCATATGCAAACGGAACGAAGGCGTTTACTTTATTTTTCTTTCGTTAATTAACGCTAACGTTCGTCAACAATTTCCTTTTTTTTTAATTTTTTTTTTGATTTTTCGTTAAAACGGTTTTGTTTTCAATTTTTTTTCTTTTTTGAGGCAGTTGAGGAACGTTGCGTTGTTGAAATAAATTCCTCATTTGAACGGTGATACTTTACTATTTTTGTTTAGAATTTTAAATTAGATGAAGAAAACGTTCCTCAAGCTTTGTTAAATAATTATTTTAATTTAATAACGAGTCAGCTGTTGAATAAATTCACACGTTGGCTAAATTCTTCCTTTTTTTTCAACGTAGTTATTCATGTTATAGTCGTCTGCATTTCGTGCCTACACCATGCATCACCATTCAAACAAAGCATTCATTTCTCATGGATTTTTTTCAAATCGATAAAAATGTTCTTTGGAGCTTTTTTTTCAGAATTTTTTCAGGTTTCTTGAAATATCTTGGAAAATAATAGAGATAGAAAATTTTTGGAAGAGACCTTTTTTGTAGGTCTCAATACGCTCTATAAAAAAGGTCTCCACAAAAATTTCGCTATCTCGCTTACATTCCGAGTGCTTATTGAAAATACAGAGTTAAGAATAAAGTTTCTTTGACTAATTCAATTTTAACAATTACCAGAGAACATTCTGAACGATAAATCATTTTTAATTATTGTAATTACATTAATCACGTAATTGTCAATTCAAAAATCAATCGATCTTCATATATGAACAGTCCACATGATTTCAATTTTTTTAAAAAATAATTTTCAATTGAAAAAAAAATATTTTTGTTCATTTAAAAAAATATTTATTTACAATTTTTCCGAAAAAAAATGTACGCAAATTTTTTTTTTGATTTTTCTCAAACTTTTTTTCATTTCTTTGAATGGACAAGTACGTTCTACGCGCGTAACAGAGCATGTAAAACGAACGACCGCGATTATTTCTTATTTTATATTTCTCAACCGATTTACGTTTTGCAAATTTTTCAGACCGGAAGTATTTGGTAACGCGAGTTTACAAGAGCATTATATATTTCTTTTTATTCTCGTGTGCAAAAAAAAAAAAAAAAAAAAGAAAAAAAACTCTTTTTTCACTTTTCTTGAGACACACGAGTCTCAGCCGTGGACCGAGTTGGAGAGCATTTACAAGAAAAAAAAATATTACAGAAGAGAAATAACGAAAAGAAAAAAAATATGAAAAAAAAAAAGAATGAAAAAGTACAACTTTATTTACAGGAAAAAGAAGAGAACATAAAAAAGGATCGTTCGTTCCGCAAGCTCACGAGAGACTCCTTGAGAAAGCTGTGGTTACCTTTTCATGAGAATAATGCGATTGACTACAAAGAAAGGATTTTTTTCTCATTTTTTTTCTTGCAAATGAATGAATTGAATTTTTTAAAAAAAGCAATGAATTTAAAAATCAGAATTAAAAAGAATTGATTTATCTTCAGATTTTTTTTTTCATAAAAAAATGAACCACAACGTTTCAGTAACTACTCAAGGGGCATTATGGCACTGATAAAAATAATATTAGAATTGAGAAGAAAAATCAAAAAATTGAAATTAAAAATTATAGTGAAAGAGATAGACAGAAGAAAGTTTTGATAGATACAAATAGAAGATTATTACAGCGCACGTTATGATTACATATTATTAATCTTCTCTCATTTGTTAAATTCATTAATTCTAATTTCATAATTGAGATTAATTAAATTCATTTTTTTTTTGTAAATTAATTTTTTTTTAATTTTCATAATTTTTTTTTTTTAAATAAATTATTTGGTTGGCTTACCAAACCGACGAGTAGAAAAAATACTAGGAATGTGCGGCCGAGAATTGTCTGGCAGTAAACATCGCCGTATCCTACTGTTGACATCGTAACAATTAGGAAGTATACGCATGTCCAATAAGAAAGTGGTTGTGGATTAACGAACTCGAATGGGTCCCCTGAGTTTTCAAGCTAAAAAAATTTACTCTTATTCACAAGTCTTTGGAGATCATTTTGTTAAAAAAAAAAAACAAAAAAAAATAATATTTGATGATTATTTAGATTTTTTAAAGATATTTCCTGTAATTTTTTTTTATTTTATTATTTAAAGGAAGAGGGCTAAATATTGAGCAAGTGGAGAAACAGAAATATCTCGGAAAATAAAAGAGATAGCGAAATTTTTGTAGAGATCTTTTTAGTAGAGAAAAGTCAGAGCTACAAAAAAAGTCTCTAGACAAATTTTCGTATCTTTTCTAGTTTTTGAGATATCATTCAAAAACTGATTTTATTACAAAAAAATCGTTTTTCCACTTAAATTCCTAAATTAATTGGAAAGATCATTATTAATGAATAATTCGTTGATTTTGAAGGAATTTTCTCACCAAATGGATGATACCAGCAGCAGTCAACCAGACGGATATGAATATGGAGACGAGTTGGGCGAGACGTATGGAGCTCGATGTTTTTAGAATGTTGAGGTACTGGAGGATGTCAGGGACCGTCATCAGTCGTAGGGCTCTGAGGAATCTCAGCCCGATCCACGTCCGATCAAGATAGATCGAGACGAAAGACGGTGGTATCGTAAAGTAATCCACGAACGAATACATCTCCAGCATGAACCACAGCTTGTCACTGGCGGCGATAAACTGAATCATAAATTATTATTATTATTCATTTTTTTGCGAATTTTTTCATTTTTTATTTTTTTTCAATAGGGCAAAAATGGGCATCGTTAGAATAAAATGAGAATTTTTATGGGCATTATCAAGTGTTTTTTTCTAAAATTATTGCTGTATTTTTCTAAAAAAACAACAAAAAAAGCCCACTTTATTCTAACATTTTTTAATAAAGAAGGAAAAAATTCGATAATTTTTAAAATCAGATTATCCGACTAAAGAATCAATTTTTCTTTAAAGATCGTGGAAAATAAACGAGATAGCTCGAATTTTTGTAATAATTTTTCTGAGTTTTCATTTTCCTCTACAAAAAATCGGGAAAATTGACACTTACACCCTTTTAACTCTAAGGTGACGATATAAATTCAATAGCAATATTTTCTACTCACGCGTATAAAAAAGTAGACCATAAAAAATATATTGAAAGCTAAGTCTATCTGCTGAGTAGTGTTGTTGCTCCACTTCTGGCAACGCTCGACGTCTTCGCTGTAACAGAAGGAAAAAATAAGAAAATTGAGAGAGAAAAAAAAAGCCGAGGAAATGAAAGAAAAGAATTGATATCAACAATACTGCTTGTTTCCGTATTCGATATGTATTTTGCAAAGGGATCAGTGGAAAGAAGAAGGACAAAAAAGAAAAACAAATACAAGCTGAATTGTATTGATGGGAAGCACGCGATTCAACCGGATATCGACTTTGGCCCAGTGCCGGAGTAATCGGCGTGCTTTTGACCGTCAAATTTCGAACCATATTGCTTTCAATAACTTTTTATCCTCTCTTTTGACACTCCCAGTTACGTGGAAATTGAGAAAAAAAACATTTTTTTTTTAATAGATTTCTTTTTTTTTGGTCATTTATTTCATTTTTTTGGAGTTTACTCACTTGGAGGCATCGATGAAATATATTATGAGCGATGCTATGCTGAGGATAAAGACCAGGACCACCTAAAACACAAAAATTAAATTTATTGAATATGTAATTTGTCAAAAAATTCATGTTAAAATCATTTTCTTTTGAAAATATCGGTAATTATACAGAATAGCCTCCATCCTTCAGTTTAATAAATACTAGAATCAAATCTTTAGGAAGAATATGGAATATCTAAGTGAGGTTTGAACTCCCATCCTTCAAATTATCAGTCTGATACTCTACCTTTTTTCTTTAAACAGAAAATTTAATTTCCTACCAAAAAAGGTCACTTGATAAATTCCTCGAAAATCATTATTTTTAGGGATATTCTTAAAAGCCCCCAAAGAGACAAAATAAGTCAATTTTCATATCATTCTTCTGAAGAATATCTTATTCTCTAAAGAATATCTCCGAAACTGAGCGAAATTGAGCGATTCTTCCCGATTTTTTTCATGCAGAAAATTTCAAGTCCTCAAAAGAAGAAATCGAGTAAGATCACGTCACCTCGCTTAGTTTCCTAGATATTCCCAAAAAATGATTGACACAAAGAATGAACTTATTCAATAAAAAATTAAACAATTTCATAACTTGCCAACAAGAAAAAGCTGCAAAATTAAATTATTACGATCACAGATAAAGTTTTCACCGTATCAAACGATCGGTAACATTTAATGAGCGACAAAACAATTCCTTCCGGTCTGGCCAATGGAACCTAGCCACACTCGTGATACCGGAAGTCATATAAGAAAGTGGGCGTATCTTGAATTCAAGACCTGGAGATCGTTCTTGAATGTAGTTTAATCGTTTCTTAGCACGAAATCACGTAGTTGTACGAATGAAGTTACGGGAATACCATTCTTTATACGTAACATGTGAGAAATTGTTCCTAGGAGAGTTGTTGAGGGTGAAATTTTGGGGTAGTTGGACGTGAGCCAAAGTAGTTCGAGGACCTGGATGCTTCTGAGTATCCAAAGATGGTATACAATATGGGTGAATATCTTGTCTCCGAACAGAAACTGAATACCAATTTTTCTTACATTTCTCTTCATTTTGGAAATGTGAGAATAGACATCCGATTTTGATTGGAATTTATTGGTTAAAATTGAATGAAGATGGATTGAATTTATTGAAATTGGTTGATATATATTTTTTTTCATGATTCCATTGGAAAGCTGAGAAAATTCGTAATGGAAAACATATTTCATAATTGATTTTTATGATTTCTCTGGAAACTACAGATTTTTCAGCAGAAGTTGAAGGTTTTCCCTGTTCTAATTACGAAAATTTGGAGTTTTTGGGAGATATATCGGGTTTTGATGTTCGTGGTTGAGAACTTGAGAACAAGCATAACCACATTGATGTGGTTTCGAGTTGATTCTCATCGATTTTCAGAGAATTTATGGGAGAAACATAATTGTTATAAAATAAGGGAAATTTTGGAGAAAATGAAGGTTCCAATGGAATGGCTTGAGTTGGAATTTTTTTTCAATTATTCTATCAGAGAGCTGAGAAAATTTTCGATGAAAAACATGCTTTACGATTAATTTTCACGATTTTTTTAACTTTTAAAGTACCAACTAAAGAATTTTGCTATGTTTCGGCCAATAACAGCGGCAACGGTTTGCAATGATTAGTGCACCACTGTCTGCAACAATAATTGCGACAATCAAAGCAATAATTAATGCAGCTATCGCATTTATTGTTGCACCAAGTGTCGCATTGATTGTTGAGTTGATTGTCGCTTTTACTGCTGCACTAATCATCGCAAACATTGTCACATTCATTGCATTAAATTAAAAAAAAAAAAAATTCATTGCATTAATTCTTTCAAGTAAAAAATATTGTCCATGGAAAATAATTATGCTAAGTAAAATAAATAATTCTAAATGAAAGATTGGAAAGGGGGGTCAAATCAATCTATTCGCTATTCATTGCAATCATTTTTTCATGTAACTTCTATTTTTCTATTGATGTTTAAATTGATCAAACATCAAAAATAGCAAATGACAGCAGAGAGGTTGAGAGGCTATACTCCGAACGTAAAATTGTCACTCGTTCACTTTGAATGCTGGTATTATAGACAATTGTTAATGTCACGGATCCTTCATCTTTATGGCGGCCATTCTACCCGCTGTTATTGGCCAGAAAATAGCAAAATTCTTTCGTTGATAATTTAAAAGTTACTAATCAAAAAAAATTAATTTTAGCGACAACATTTTGAGGATTTTTTACTCTACGCTTCCACATTTTTTGTAACCATCGTGGAAACGTCACCCTGTATATATGTGTATTTATATATAGATATGTCTATATTCTGGTTGCTTGGCAACTATAATAGACATTTTCGAATGTACAACTTCTCGTTCCCACTTATCATAAATTGCCTCAACCTCTTCAATAGCCTAATTTTGAGGAAAGCTATTTCACCCCATTTCATTGGAATCTCCATTTCTCCCTTGAACAAAATGATCAATGCATAAATTATGAGTGTAATTATGTGAACAATCAACGGCGATAAAACATGTCAAATAGTATTGAAATCCAAAGTGTAATAAATTAGGTTTTATGGACAGAATAAATGGGCGTGCTAAGTATTCGAATAGAAATGGCCACCTTAACCTAGAGCTTAAGTCCAACACAATGTGTGACCTAGTTAAAACGACAGCCAAATGACCGATTTCTTTGAGAACGTCTATTTGGCTAACTATTTCCCTTGGGAGACAAAATGTAGGGGAAGACCTCGCAGAATTCTTCATCAAGAGCAACGTGGCTGAAGATACTTAGCCATGAATAGGAATATTGGACTGAATTTTCGAGGAATTTCATTGGTAAATTGAAATTTTTCGTCAGCCAAATGCAAAAAAAATAGGATTTTGATCACTTATCTGGAGATATCTCAGAAACTAGGGGAGATAAAGAAATTTTTGTAAAAACCTTTCTTGTCGAGAATTTCGAAAGCTACAAAAGAGGATGCAGGCAAAATTGTTCTATCTCAGTTAGTTTCCGAGATATTATAAGAAAATTGATAATCAAATACTAAATTTTCAGTTTTTCTTGAAATATCTTAGAAAATAAGCGAGATAAAGCATTTTTCGTTGATAAAAACCTTTTGCGTAGCCCTTAAAATTCTCCACAAGAGAGGTCTTCACTAAAATTCCAACATAGAACCAACTTTCATCAGATTCCCATGACCTCTTCCCCCTTCCCCCCAGAAATCTTTACAACCCCCAAGACTCGGCGATAAAATTACACCATATTATCGCAGCAATAACGATTCTCTCTCCCATCACCTAAGATCCCTCTTTTTTTTATTATTAAAATTCTCATTTTCCCATTAAAAAAAAATCTATTAAAACCATGAAGCTATCATGCGTGTGCGTCAAGTGAAAAAAATCAATAACGCCTCTCCCTAACCCATCATTCTTATTAGCCATTACTCAATGAGACCTAACAAAAAGGAATCTTTTTCTGCGCATCATCATTAAAGAAAAATCTTTCAATAAAGAACAAAAAACACAAATCATTTTTATCAGTAAATTATTCTGTCAAGTAAAAAAAAACTCTTTCTGGAAGAGTACATTTCACTCAACGCCAGACAATATAGGAAATGTTCGAAGGAAAAAATAAACAGACGCGGAGACTCGTCAAATAAACATCAAGATCCATAACATCCCCTCTTCCCCTCTCCCCTACTCTGCTCGCTGTGTCTATATGTAGTTGGTAACGATCAAACGAGCGAGTCCCGAATTTTCTTTACCGAATGGCGAAAGAAAGCGAAAAGACTGAAACTAATAGGAGAAAGAGCGACTGCACTCTCGTGATAAAAGATTTTTATTATTATCATTATTGTTATTATTATCAGGATCATTATTATGATTATTATTATTATTTTTGAAGAAACGAGGGAGTGATGAGGAAGAAAGAGAGGGGGAAGTGAAAAAAAAAGACAAAAAGGTGGTGGTGACGTCACGCGCATGCGGAATAGACGCTAATGCCTCTCTCTCTACTTTTTTCCACATTCTCTCTCTCTTTTTGTCTACTCTTTCTGCTTGGGAAAAAAAAGCTGCAAAATTGAGAATGGTGGGACACACGAGAGTGGGTCAGGACTGTACTGTTTCGCTCTTCCTCATTGGGTCACACGAAGAATCAAAACGTACGTTGAACTCGGGAATTGTTTGCTCACTGCACCGCAATGATTTTTTTTTTTCATTGTTTTTTTTTGGTTTTATGTTTCAATTGTTGATAGGGTATTTGGGAATTATTATTTTTGGAATGACGAGAATTTATCTGGATTTTTGAGGGAATTCTTCTTGTGGAGAATTGCCAAGAGCTGTGAAAAAGAGCATCATTAAATTTTACCGTATCCCTGATAGTTTTTGCGACATTTTTGGAAATAGATGCAGAGCGGAAATGAAGGAATTTCGTGGATTTTTGGATGATTAGTTTCTTGAGAATATTTCGGAATTGAAGAGAGATAGGGGAATTTATGAAAAGAACTCTATTAGAAAGAATCACAGAAGCTACAGGAAAACGCTTTATTTCGTCTAGTTTCCGGGATATTCCAAGAAACATAATCATGATGGGGTTTGATGATGTTGCATTTTTTAGTTTCACGTGTCTTTGACTCGTTTAGGAAATTGTGAGCTAATGGAGAGCTCTTCAATGTCTAGTTTATAATGTTACGTTTGACCACTTGAGATGTTAATTTTGATCATAAAATCAACACAAAATTCTTCTAATAATTGAACTCTTTATTCGCACTTCGCTATATACCTTTTCCATGCATGATAATAATAATCTTCCATTCCTTTCAACGCTTCCTCTTTTTGGCGGTGATCAATATAACTAATTCATGAAAATCTCGTTATCTACTGCTCTTGCACAGATAATCTCTAACACAAGAGACGTCTGGTTATTGCTCTCATACTCCCAATTTTTGTTTATTTCTGTACAATATATAAACCCCGAAATACCTCAAACACCTCAATAAGACCTTAGCAGAGATACTACTACTATCCGAGTTAGAATCCAAATACTATCTACTCTTTGAGTCATTGTTTGGAAAAAATATCTAAAGTCAACGTGTGTTTTGAAGTTCGTATAGTGAAACCTCCCAATATTTTCTCACTCGGGGCCTATGCTGGAAATATTGGAAGGTTTTATCAATCTCCACTCTTCCCGAATGTGAGACAGATAGTGCCGCTCTCTTCTAATATCTCTGCTGGGGCCTGTCACGTGACTGACTGTCTCTCTCTTTTCATTTCACTATCTTTGTCACCTTGCGCATATTCGGTCATGCGCAAGAAAATAAGGATGGATACAGATAGAGTGAGGAAGAAATAGTGAGAATGCGGAGTGGGGGACTGTATTTCTCCTCTCGGAGGAGAAATAGAAATATTGAGAGCGGAAATATTGGCAGGTTTCACTGTATTAATGATGTTAGATATCGAGGAATAGTGGATTTACTTGAAATTCAACTCGGAATCCAACAGATCATAGCAGCAGCGGACTCTAATGAGCTTTGAATGTCTATGTTCGTTTCGTCTGAAAACATCTTCCATTTGAAAGAATCTCTTAGGTAATACGTCATCTTGATTGGCTGGCGATTGATAATCGAAGACTTGGGTTAACTACATGTTTCATCTCTAGAACGATGGAGCTTGGACATGCTGGTCTATTCGAGAATGAGCTGTATCCACAGAGGTCTCATTGAAGTTTGTGTGACAGAGTCGATCGAGAAGATGTTTTTATTCCATTTGCAGGACTAGAAATCTAGCGGCGTCTTCTTTCCCTATAACAGCGACAAGTTTCTGAAATTCGCTGCTTAAAGATGTCAAGACAGCAGATATGTACAAGAGCTTCAGTCAAGGGGGTTCTACTTATTCATTAAATCAAAAGATTATGTCCATGATCTGAATCTGACCTTTCAACCAAGAGACTATTATATTATCTGAGTTTTAATTTTATTCAGATTTAGATCGACTTTAATTGATTAGCTTCAATAATGATATTCTCAGGGAGATTGTGGTATCTTTTGATATTTTCGATCTTAGAGCTGTTTAGCAGTTGTTGAATTTAACCACTTGAGATGTTAATTCTGGTCATGAAATTAATATGAAACTTTTTTAATAATTGAAATCTTCATTTATCCTTCGCCAGATGCCTTTTTCATACATCATGATAACAATCTTCCGTTTCCTTCGACGCTTAAAACTTCTCGACGGTAGAAATTAAAACTAGTTCCAAAAAATCTCGTTATCTATCACTGATAATCTCTAACAGTATAAACTGCAAAGAAAGAATCCTGAACTTAGTATCAAAGGGAACCTGATTCAGGAGTCTCTATGAAACTATAGAATTTATAAATTTGAGTATTTTGTTCAAGTTTAAAAATTATACGTAGAGAGAGTAGTTTTCATGAGATATCTGAATTTTGTTTCTGCAGATATCAGGATCGAGTTTCTCAAGATAACCAAAAGAGCTTTCGTACAATTAGGCATCTTGGAATACTTGATTTGAGTTTCTTTTTTTTTAGTCTCATATTGTGTGATCATTGGTTCATTTTTATAATTGTTCATGTTAATATTAAGAATTGAGGTGGATCAATTATTTGAGTACAATTGTTAATAATATAAGGAATCATAATTGCTCAATCACTGATAGCATAACCGTGTACTACATTATGTGCTTTTTTTTCGCTCCAATGGGCATTTGTCTTGAGTCTCATTGTAATGAATTCTAATTCTTATTCATGAAGCATTAAATGTTAGTTCGAGAATTTTTTTAGAACATTTCAGGAACTAATCGAGATGGAGAATTTTTCGAGATAATCTTGACTGTAGACCTTAATTTTCTACAAAAACGGTCTGAGAGAAGTATTTCATATCTCGCTTACTCTCCGAGTTACTCCAAAAAAAAGATTCTTTAAAAAAAATTCATTTTTCTCATTTTAATTCGCAAAATAAATTCATTTCACAGTCTAAAATAAATGTGAGATGATGAGTGGGTGATAGAAATCGACATGGATTAATGAAAAATGATTAATGGAAATAAATTGAGAGGGTACTTTATCATTTTTCCTCTGATCTTCAGAGAAATCAATTCAACTTCGTTCAGCTATTCTATTCAAATATTAAAGATAGGAAAAATGATCAGCTCTTGAACCTCTTTCCTTCTTCCATTTTTCATATAAAATCCTCCAATAAGAGGGAAGAAAAAAAATGAAGAAGATAAAGGGGTAAGAGAAACGAGAGGGAATGTCTAGTGAATGCACATTGAACCTACCAGTATTCCAATATTTCATAACTCCCAGATCAAACGAAAATACTACTGGTGGATCTCTTTGGGTAACGCGGAAGGTGGCTTCGTTATCTGGCTTCAACGAAATCGAACTCGAGAAATTGCATGAGGGAATAAACGAGACGATTTTCCTATTCTACACCGTCGCACACGTCTGTCAGTATCTCCAATACGACCAAGGGAAAATGAGAAATATTCATTTTATTTTATTTCATTTTTTTAAAGTTCATTTCTTTACAAGATTATAAAATTTTTGAGAAATATTGTAACGAAATCAAGAACTCTTAATTTATTCTTCTGGCTAACGGTCAATAAATAATTAATAAAGCTAGCAGTGAAACAATGGATTATCAATAGAGAAATTGAGAAGAGATTATTATTTTTTTGGGCTTCGTGTCAAGATGTCTATAAAATAATCATAAATTGGATGAAACGTTTTTATAATAATTTAAAGTCGCCCAATCATTTCAATATCTTGAAAGAGAGATAGAGCGATCTTTCCCTAAACTTTGTAGAATTTCACAAAAGCTACGAAAAAAATTAGGTCAAAATTACACTATCTGGCTTAGTTTCCGAGAAAACTTCTGTCGTTTTTTTTTTTTGTTGAATAGGAAACCCGATTTTTGGGACTAATTATTTATCTTCAATTTTTGTCTCGTTTTTGGACAATATGGGTGAATAAGATTATGCAGCAGATAATAAAGCTAGATGGTAGATACTTAACGACGCTTCTAAGGTATTCTTGGCGGATTTTACCCGTTGGTCTTTACGAACTCATGCCGTGGTGATTATAAATAAAGTAGACGCATCGTGTTTGGTTCCGTTAGTCAACTCTGTGTGTATGACCCAGGGAGTAGGAGATAGAACAAAAAATTTTTTTTTCAGACTCCTCTAAATTATTAATTTAGTTTTTAAAAATTTGAAAAGAGAATTTTTTTCAGAAATTATTTCTCCAAAAATAAGTTTGAGTCTTGAGTTATTGAACACATTCTCCAATTTTGAAAAAAAAATTCATGAAGTGATTATGTGAGAAAAATGCACTTTGAAAATTTTGAAAAAAATCAGATGTGTCCCGTCTCCATCAAAAAATCAATTTCCATGGAAAAATACACTGAAATTATGAAAGCTTAAGTGCCACAAGCCCTGAAATGCTCACTGCTTTCATTTATTTGAAGAAAAATCAAAAATACAAAATGCAATTCACGTAATGATGTAATTTTCCAGTTCAAATTTCCCTGTTTCTCCAAATTGAACAATTTAATACAGAATATTCAATAGAATGAACGTTAAATTGATGATCAAATTCAATTTTATCCATGAAACGATCAAATACAATTAGTTAGAACTCGACTCCTTTTCTTCGTCCTTCTCCCCTTCCAAATCTTCAACCCAATCTGTTATAAAAGGAACTGTGTTCCGTCTCAGCGTCGACGATTTTCGCGTTTAACGCTTGAAACACGACCAAAAACTTTTCTCGTCCATCAAAGTTGATCTTGCCGGTTAGTTTGAAACATCTACAATTGCCTGAGTTGCATCAATGACTCAACTCCACAATTATCGAATGAGCAAATTCACGTCACGTTAAACTTCCATGAGAACTGAGTAAATAAAAGTTTTTTTTTAACCATTTCGAATTTAATGAAAATACGTTGTTTATTTGTTCAATGAATTAAATATTATCGAATGGACAATGATAACACCTTTTATTTGTGCCTGTAGATTACACGAGTACTTGACTACTCCTCATTTTTATCCAGTCTAGTATAAAACGACGTCGTAAAATCCAGAAGCTGAGAATCGTCTGCCCACGTCGAGTTTTTACGATCAAATTTATTATGTTTACGCTTGGTGGAATATTACCGACAGGCAGGAGTGTGGATAAAGGGCTGGTTAACAGAATTTGTCGGGGAGGGGGGAATGGTTGATAGTGGATGATTCAGTAGCAAATAGGTAGAACGAAGAATGAGTTCTTTTTTTTTTACTCTATTATTTTTCGAGAATATATGAAAAACTAATGAAGATATGCCCTTTTGGCCTCGAGACTATTTCGCAGAGAATTTTAAGGGTTACGAGAATAAATTAAGTTTGAATCGCTCTCTCTCTCTCTCTTGGTTTCCGAGGAACTTGAAAAAAAAGATAGGAAAACGATTTTCTGCCCATCACTCTCTGAATATCTCAGAAAATAATGCAGATATAAGAAGTCTAAAAACTGTTTTTGTAGTAAAAATTTTGAAAAACTTCTCCAGAAAAAGGGTCTTAGGGAATTTCTCCAATTTCTATGAATTCTTCATTCCCTCTATCAATTTTCCTCAAACAAAGAAAGTTCAAAAATAGCCGGAAATATTGTTTACAATGTAAAAAAAAAAAATTATGCATCGAGGACAAAGTAGAAAAAAAACATGTGAATCAATAAACTTTTATTGTCCTTCAACATTTCGAGCGATTCAATTTCACATTTTATGACATTTCTTTGTCTTTCTGACGAGCACTAAAATATTACAGAAGCAAAATTCTCGTACTCTCCTTTTTTTCTATCATAATAATAATAATGAAAAAACCATAGAATTTCTGAATTAAAAAAATTATTCATGACATGAAAAAAAAATTGTTGTGGTTATTTGTTGAATCGAAATTGCCATGCTCATGTACACATGTAAGTCTGTAAATAAATAATTTAGAAATGGTAGTGTGTACAAGCACAGAGTGGATCGATTCTAACCCTCTCCCTCAGGCATACACCAATTGGTCTATGTGCGCGCAAACGTAACGGCTTTTCGAATGGGGTGAATTTCGTGTAACTTTACGCACGCTCTTGCCTCCATCAGCATCTGCAACCTATGTACCCATCATCCCTATTCATTCCTTTCCATCCCTCTATTCCCACTTTCCCATTCCTCTCTACTCTCAATTTTCCAATGAATGCAGAGTGTGCTGCTGCTGTAACCCAGGGCCACTGTGTTAATTGAATTCTCATGCATAATTTACTCAGTAATTGAATGGCATGTAAAAAGCACTGTTTCGTCCAATATTGAGTGAGTATTTTTGCTGTATCTGTGCAATTTTTTTTTCCTTTTGCTTGCGAATGGAAGCTATTTAATCATCAGAATTTTCGATTGTAATTTTTTTAATAAAAAATACACAAAATGATATAAATAGAGAGAAAATGATATTTTTAGCACATGTAAATCTGTGTGTGTATATTTGTGTGTGCATAAAAGTCCCAATTACAACAGAACGGTTTATAGACAAATTTTATATTTTGTAGAGAACTTCCTCTCGACAAACTCTATTTGAAGAGAATCCGATCGCTACTATTTGCGATATGTCAATTTTTCAAAATCAGTTTCTAATGGAATTTCTGGAAACTATTCAACTGATGTTATTGATACTCATACAGTATCTCGAGAGTTGTATCAGTTAGATGCCTGTCAATTTTGAGCTTATTTGTATGATTAGTTCTCGAGTTATTGTCGTTTTAATGAATTTTTCAAAATTTGATATTTTGATGATGGTTTGAAAAAAGTTGTATGACTTCTATTCGGAAGCATATCGCTAAAGTATCAGCAGAGAAAGCTATATCAGTTGGAAAGCAATACTATTATCCACTTGTTCTACAAAAAAGCAAAAAAAGTGATTTTTTCAGAATATTTTGTGGAATATTTTGGAAATTAGTGGGTTTAGAAGGATGAACATTGGAAGATTTTTTGTGCAGAATTTTCGAATTTACAAAAAAAAAAAGTTTCTTGGTAAATTTCTCGAGGATCAATAGTTTTGGACATAATTGGGAAAAACATAGACATACAGGAGATGAAGCAGTTTTTTTTAAATATCTTTTTTGTTGGTGAGGATGAGAACTGCAAAAAAAAGCTTCTATAAAAATTTCTCTATCTCCTGCAGTTTCCGGGAAATATGTTCAAAGAATTTTTTTTTCAAATCAATAGTTGAGAGGAAAAACGCGATTTTTGCTCATATTTTCCTGAAATTATCTCGGAAATTAAACGAGATAAGGCGATTTTACCACAATTTATCTTTTCTAGCTGATTCCAAGAGCTACTAATGAAAGATCGATGGAGAAGGGGCGTATCCCCATTATTTTTCAAAATATTCCCAAGAAACATCTACCCAAGATCTACTAAAATCGATTTTCCCAGTGAATCATTAAAATAAAATACTTCAAAATTGTTTTAAAAAATCCTACATATTTCTTTTCGATGATTTTCATTATTTACGATAATTCCAGAACTATCAATAGACGATTGCACAAATATGTCCAGTTGAATTTAAAAAGAAAGAGGGAAAGAAAACGAAACTTCAACAAAACTAATAACAAAAAAATCGCAATGGTCGCTTATGACCTGGCTGTTCCACAGCGACCTTAAATAATTTCAATAAAAAAAAAAAAAAAATTGCTGATAATAAAATTAGCACAAATCTCACTATTATTCGTATTTTTTTGAAACAAATAAATAATTATTGGAAAAAATGTCTATTTCTAGTTTTTCTGAATTTTCTACATGTACACAATTTTTCATTTATTTAAATACTTCATTTGTTGAAGGAAAATTAATATTTAAAAGTGTCAAATATCTGCTATTTTCAGTATCATAAAAATCGACTTTCTTCATCTTTTCAATGTTGAAATAAATTCATCTAATCTAATATTTTCACTGCATTGAATTTTTCCTCCATTCATCACCCAGATTCATTTACGAATTAATATTCAATTAACTTAAAAAAAAAAAAACTAGTGCACAAATTATTGAATAAAATATCACCCCCAAAAACCATAAATAATTCATAATTTCAAGGCTCGTGACACTCATAAATCAAGTAGCTATGTAAAACGTGTTCCACCAACGTGATAGTTTACAAGCCACCAGTTTTCATGTACGTGAAGCTGTGGCAGTATTCTAAACATGTACACCGTTGTATCTGAAACACGGCCCTTATCTTTCTCTCGTGCTGCGCACTTTGTCTCGTAAAGAAAGGTGAAAGAAAAATTGTGTATTTTTTTTGTTTTCTAAACAAAATTGAAAAATTCGATTTGGGTCACTGGGTTATCTCTGATTTTTTCCATCAGTTTTCAGTGCTTTTCTTCTGCAGAGAAAAAAGAAATCGACTACAAACGGAAATACAAAGAGTAAAATTTGAAGATTAATTTATTTGTTCAAAAGAATGAAAATTCTACGGGCACAGTGGTAGACCGCACGTTTGTCTTTCCATAAACTCTCGTGAGAATTTTCCACTCTCTATCTCTTCTCTGTGAAATACATACGCGGAAAATTTATACTGGCGTGATGTATATATGTGGGGTGAAGAGGCCATTGCAAATTGCAATGAAACTGTTGGAGGGAAAAGTACCACCGCGAAAACTGTACGTGACTTGAATCACTAGTACTGCAGAAAAAAAAACTTTGAATTCAAGGAAATTTGAGGGAAAAGTACAGGGGACACTGTTGAAAGATTAACTTCTCATGTTTATCGATGTTCATTGAGAGGTTTAAATTCTTTTTGCATTTTTTGAGGGATTTTTTTGGAAATAGAACTTGGATTATTTTGTTTTTTTGTTGGGGGGAAGGATATCTTAGAGAATAATGGAGATAGAGAAATTTCGACAATGACCTTTTCTGTAGCTCTTGAAATTCTCTACAAAAAAGGTAATCATAAAAATTTCTCTATATCGCATAGATTACAAGATAATTACAACTGATCACAAAATGGAATTCTTGAGCTTTTTTTGTCAGTGCATTTTTCAATGATTTATTTATCTGAAACTTCCGTAGAAATATGACTCGTTTGGCATTTTCGGTATTTAGCACGGAAAAATTTAGACGGAAATTTTCTAAAAGTGCATGTCTTTTGATTTAATTGCTGAAAATGAATGATATCGTTGAAAATTCCAATGATTTCCCAAGAAATACTCCAACTGAATAAATAACAATGCAATAGAAGCAAATGAAATTTTGAGAGAGCCACAGGCACGTAGTACCACTATTTTCCCAATGACCACCTGGGACCCAAACGTATAAACTCCAATGAAAATAATCGAAAAAGAAACTAATTCACTATCTCCGAGGTACTAAAAAACATTGCATCTGAAATTCACCTTGTGAGATGTTTTCCAATGTTATTTTTTTCTCATTCACATTTCTGATTAAAGTAGAATATATAGGTCCACAAGTAATTAGAATGTCGACCACGATTACGTATCCCAAAGCGCTGAGGATAATTGTCGTTTCCTCCTGCAGGTGTCCTCGTAAATTTATCCCCAGTAGAACAAACCCGTTTAACCCCTCCCCCCCTCCCTCCGGGGGGCAACCGGATGCTAGACAAGTCATGTGAGCTTTGATACTAAATTACGATACAATTCGCAACGTCTTAAATGACGTTATAAATTATGCGAGAGGATCTAATCATTTTGGAGATCAATTCGGTAGTAAAAGGGGAAAATTAGTTTTTTTTTTGTGAAAATTTTTAAAGCTAGGCAAATCTACTGAATTTAAAAATAGAGTAGGAAGTATGAAAACTCAAATTCACCAAATAACATGAAAAAATTAAGAACGATTATCAGAAATGAGGCGAATAATGACAATAGCAATAGCATAACAAGTATCCACAAACTGTTAATATACGAAGTAATATCACGTGACATGCTTTGTAATTTTTGTATATATATCATCGTATTAGAACGAAAAGAGCGTTAATGATACACTTTTCCTATGTTGTTATGTCCTTTCCACTCTAGGATAATGATATATATTGCTAATTAACCTTCTTCATGAGTTTCAATGCACTCAACTGAAAAACGTGAAAAGCGAAGAAGATAATTTATCTACAAAAAGTATTATGTAATAATGTCTTGGCTGTTGATCCAAATGTGAATTTAGTAAATAAGATTACTTAGTTTCGATGTGTTAATTAACTAGTGAGAAGGAACATGTAAAAAAGAACAAATTTTGGTAGAAACGCATTTTTCAGGGGGAAAAGAGCAGCAAAAAGGGGGAAAAAGTCGATTTTTTTCATCACTTTTTGTTGAGAATAGCTCGGAAACTAAGCAGATAGAGCGATTTCACTCTAATTCTTTTTTGTAGAATGTGGATTTCACGAGCTACAAAAGAAGATGAAGAGAAAACCGCTTATTTTCCAAGATATTCCCCGAAAACTCCCCACAAAAAGCTCAAATCAGTACTGGAAAAGTAAAACAAGATAATTCGATTTCATCAACCTTTATCTGAAGAATATCTCGGAAAGTAAGCGAAATAGGGCACTTTTCTTTGTAAAATTTCAGAAAATACAGATTTGAATCAAGGCAAAATCGCCCTATCTCACTTAGTTTTTGATATATTCCCGAAAAACTGCTGACAAAAAGCTCAAATCAGTAGTGGAGAAGTAAAACAGGAAAACTCTATATTTTTACCAATTCTCGTTGAAGAATCTCCTGGAAACTTAGCAAAATAGTGGAATTATGCAGAGAATTTTCTGGTAGATCTCGAAATTCTCCAGAAAATAGGATAATTAGGAAAATTTTACCATTTTAACATTCCCAAGAAACTTTAACCCAAAGTCTCCTAAAATTCCAATATTTCACTAAAACTAAATATTTTTAAATTGCTTAAAAAATTCCCTGAATTTTTCGTCAATAATTTCCATCATTTGCAGTAACTTCACAAGTTCTCCATCGCCAGAAACAAAAAAAAACAATTAATTATCTTCAAGCAGAAAATCTTCTCAATCCAATTAAATTAAAGAAAAAAGGCGAAAAAAAAACAAGAAAGCACATAAAATATTTCATAAAAATGTCTTCATTTTACGATTGTCCAAAGAAAAAAAAGAGGCAGGCAATAAATTATAAGCGTAAAAGGAGTCCTGTCAAGTAGTTATTTCTTTAAAAATTCCTGAGTAGAATAAAGTACAAAAAGAAATTCATTAAAAAGAATAACATTTTAATTAGGTGAATGTGAAAGGAGTGTAGTATTACAATAATTTCCATAATTGGAAAAGTTTTACGGGGTCAGAGACGAAGGGACGAAAAAAAAAAGAAGAAAATAGTTTGAACTAAAAGAAAAGCCCTGAGGAGGACAAACGCAGTGCCAGGTCAAACCTCGTGATGTCGCGCAGTTGCACGCGAAAGACATCGATCAAAGTGAGAAAAGAGAGACAGAAAAAGAGAGAGAGAGAGATAGACTGTTATTACTACTGGCGTGTGTGTGTCCACAAATTCAAACGCTGACGTCAGACAAATACTCTGTCCCGATGAGGTCTACAGTTAGATACTTCAAGCGGAGATTTACCCTTTTTTTTTATTTTTTTCGTTCTGTTTTTTGTTTGATGGGCCTTCACTCGAGAGTATTCTCACACCACTCACTTTAATTTTTATTTTCCTCGGGGGAGTTTATAAATAAACATCTGAGGATTTAATAATAGCTGAGAAAATTAGCGTGGGTCTCAGACACTGAGATAGTTACAATGCCAATGGCTTATTAGTAATCTTAATATTTTTTTAGAAAATTTTTTTTTTCGTTATTAAGATAATCCTAGAGACAGATCCAAATGATCTACTTTTGTTTTTCATGTTTCTAAGTTATCGCAAATATTCTAATTGTTTCGATTTTATAATATCTTGCCGTTAGCAAAACAATATCCACAATGAATTGTTACTGGATAATATTATTATTATTGTATTATTGACTGTCGCTGTACCAGCATCGAGGACTGGGATTGGAGGATCCTCAGATTTCAAATACCAAAATGGCCGTCATTTATGTTTTCATGTAATTAATTGAATTAATCGTCGCTATACGTCCGGTAACATGCATTTTTCATGATTTAGAAAATTAATAGACATTCTGACGAACAAGAATATATATAGTTATATATGGAAAAAATAGGTCTGTCACCATGAATTGTAGCAATGAAACTAAAACTGAACCTCGCTTGTGAAATTACAATGTTAATTTTTTTTTTCAAAAATTAATTTCGGCCTTATTTGTCCAGTAGAATGGGATAAAATGGATTTTAAAAGAATCTCTTCATGCTATTCTATCGAGTGTGATCAAAATGAAAAATAGATTGTCAGAATCACTAGGATTACCTTAAGATAATATTTAGGAGAGAGTAGATTTTAACAATTATGAAGTTTTCAGAAAAAAAAATTTTTTTCTATCAGTTATTTGAAAATATTTCGGAATCTAAGCGAGATAGAGCGTTATTGCATCAATTCTTTTCTGTAGCTCTTGAAATTCTTCACGAAAGAGGTCATCATGAAAATTTCTCTATCTCCCTCATTCTCCGAGATATTTAAAAAAAAAAAACTAAATCTAAATAAAGTGAAAAAAAGAAATGAGTGAATTTTTTTCATTATTTTCTTCGAATTATCTCGAAAACAAGTTGAGATATCGAGAATTTTGCAATAATCTGTTTTGTATAGGAAATCAAAAAGCTACAACAAAGATCATGACCAAATTTTTAATATCTGCGTTTTTTTTCTAAAGATGTTTTTTAAAAAGAACTGAACAAAGCCCAAGTATGATTCACCTAATTTCTCTCACTTCATTGAATAAAATAAATAACATAAATAGAAGATTGATGAAAAAGATATTACTTCTCTCAATTCAATTCTAAAATTAAATTTGTACCTAACTCGATAAAACACGAATTCTGTATTTAATAAAACTGTCAGTTGGAGGAAGCCATCGAACAAATCTCATTAATCGTTTACTCTGTTCGTATCGTTTAACAAGGATTCACTCAGTGATTACGTGAAAATGAAATTGATGAAAATTCTTTTGTTACTGGAGATATGAGCATTGAGCCCCCAATCAATTTCACGTTGGTATGGGAGAAATAATGAATTGGAGTGGGAGAAAACAGCATTCAATGTTGAAATGAACTAGGAAAATGTGAAAATTGAGAGTTAGTACATGGTATTGAAAAATCAGCCTTAATTGCTTTCCAACTGATATAGCTTTTTCTGCTAATACTTTAGCAGTATGCTTCCGAATGAAAATGATACAATTTTTTTCAAACCATCATCAAAATATCAAATTTCCGAGAATCCATTAAAACGACAATAACTAGAGAACTAATCACGCAGTAAAGCTCAAAATTGAGAGGCACTTAACTGATACAACGAAAAAATCAGTTTTATTCTAATATATTTAAGATTTTTTAGAATTTTTCGGAATTTTTCTGAAATTTTCATGAAACTTTTGTAAAACTTTTTATAAAATTTTTCTGAAATTTTTTCTAATAATTCCTCAAATTAAATTCGAGAGCGAGATAATATATGAGTACAAATAACATCAGTTGAATAATTTCCAGAAATTCCATTAAGAACTGATTTTCGAAAAATGGACATGTCTCAAAAAGTGCCGATCGAATTCTCTTCAAATAAAGCTCAAAAAATAGAGTTCGTCGAGAGGAAATTATCCACAAAATATGAAATTTTTCTATAAAACTGTTTTGCTGTAATTGAGACTTTTATGCACACTCAAACATACACACACACAGACATGCGCTAAAAATATCATTTTCTCTCCATTCAGATCATTTTAATTATTTTCTATTGAAAAAAAATACAATCGAAAATTCTGATGATTACATAGCTTTCATTCGGAAGCAAAAAGCAATTAATTATCCTCAATCAGAGACTACTCTCTATTCAATCAAATTGTAAAAAAAGGGGGAAAACACATAAAGTTATTTTGTTACTGAAAACATGAGCATCCGAGTCCAGATCAATTTCACATTGATGTAGGAGGAATAAAAAATGCGAGTGAGGGAAAAACAACATTCGATGTTGAACTGAACTAGAGAAATGTGGATATTGGAAGTGAACATATGGACAGGCATTGAGTGACAACTGTTTCCCTTTTTCCAGTATTTCTTCTCCCATCAATAACTGGAATTTCATTCAGCTCCAGTCACTCCGTTCAAAAAATACAGAATGAGAAGAAGAAAAAAAAAATATTTCAATAATTAAAAAAAAAATTCAATTCATCTTTATGCGTGGATATCTCGGAAATTAAGCGAGATAGCGAAATTCTTGTGGAGACGTTTTTTGCAGCTCTTGAAATTTCCTACCAAAAAAGTTTCTACAAAAATTTCGCTATCTTGCTTACATTCCAAGAAGCCTTTGAGACAATGAAAATCATCAGAATTGTCCCAAAATTCTCACTGAAATCACAATTATTTTTAGATTGAACAACACATTTATCTCAAGTATTCGAATAATCTCGAATTGGAATGAGAATTCCTCTACTTTCGTAAAGTCCTTGGCACATTGAAAATTTGTGTCACTCGATTCTCTAACGTAAATGCCCAAAACACGTTTCACTTTGCTAAATTTTGAGGAGATGGGAGGGTAAATGGGAATTATACTCTTCTCATTTCACAGAAATTATGACATGACAAATCTGTTACACACTTGGAAAACGTTCGCCACTTACTGGCCACAAGCCAAATGTTCCCTAACGACTTTTCTCCCAAATATGAACAAATCCAAAGCCTCAAAAGTTTATTGCCAATTTTTTAAGACTGTTTTTTCCGGTGAAAAACTAAGAAAGAAAATTCAAGAAATTTGTTGTTTTATCTTTGATTTATTTTTCCTTTTTTGTTTTTAAGGAAATTGTGCTGTTTCGTTTTTCCAGTGAATAAATGTCCACTCGTGGAATTGACTCAAACTACTGTGATGGGCAAATGGACACTGAGAATCGGAGGAAGCACTCGAGTGGCTAAGCCACATTTTATGAGAGATGAGGAGAGGGCAAGTGCCCCAGCATCCGGTGATTTTCTACAAAAGTGCTTGCCTGACAATTTTCCTGTTCACTGTTTTCAACTCTTCTAGATTATAACGCTCACTGGCTCAAAAAGTATCAATTCATTAGTGAAAAGATAAAACAGGAAATGTCTTTTTTTTCACTAGTTTTGCTTGCGAATGGAAGCTATATAATCATCAGAATTTTCGATTGCACTTTTTTTTATACACAGAAAAAAATGTTTTGTTAATTTAAGAATGTGCAGTCACTTAATTTAAGAATGGCAGGTCACTTAAATTAAGTGACTTTTCTCACTTAAATCAAGTGACTTTGTCTTTCTTAATTTAAGAAAATAAAACTCACTTAAATTAAGTGGCTTTTCTCACTTAAATCAAGTGACTTTTTCTTTCTTAATTCAAGATAGTAAAACTCACTTAAATCAAGTGACTGCACATTCTTAAATTAACAAAACATTTTTCTCTGTATAGAAAATAATTAAAATGATCTGAATAGAGAGAAAATGATATTTGCAGCACATGTCTGTGTCTGCATGTCTGTGTGTGCATGAAACTCTCAATTACAGCAAAACGGTTTTCTAGAAAAATTTCATATTTTGTGGCAAACTTCCTCTTGACGAACTCTATTTTTTAAGCTTTATTTGAAGAGAATCCGATCAGCCTTTTTTTGAGATATGACCCTTTTTCGAAAATAAGTTTTTAATGGAATTTCTAGAAACTATTCAACTCATGTTATTTATACTCATAATATTATCTCGAGATTTGTATCAGTTAGATGCCTGTGAATTTTGAGCTTATTTGCATGATTAGTTCTCGAGTTATTGGCGTTTTAATGAATTTCATCAAAAATTTTTCATCAAGTAAAATTCCCTCAGCTTTCCAATCAAATCATGAAAAAAAAAACCTCTCCTCCTTCACGTCAATTCCACTTGATTTACTTCATCTGCTCAACAAAACTCCATCAAAAATCCAATTTAATCCTGAAATTCTCTCAAATCACTCCGAGAAACTCCATCAAAACAAATAGCAATCTCATTAAACATTCAGAAAACAATATAATTAGCAGCACGCGATCCAAAACACCTTTTCGAAATTTTCATTTAACGATAAAACTCAGCAGTTAATCATTTTTGTTGTTAGGAGCTGAATGCGACGTCCCCGCAACAGCCAGAGGTGTCGAGATGAATGAAATACACGCGAGAAAGAGAGAGAGAGAGAGAGAGAGAGTAAAGGTGCAAGTGGGCTTATGACCGAGTTAAGCAGAGGGGTGGAGAGTCGATGTACACATCCGTGTAGTTCATGAGGAAAAAGGAGGTCTCGGCTCACGAGACCTTCGTCGTAACCCGCACGCCTCCTCATTTCAAAGTTCTTCAAGTGTTGGAAAAAAGCAACTATTTTAAATCATTTTTTCCATATTCTCCCTATCTCGTCTAGTTTCCAAGACATCCCCACAAAACTGATGACGAGAAACTGAAATCAGCAGTGGAAAAATCAAACAAAAGACTCCATTTTGAAAATAAGCGAGATAGGGTGATTTTGCTATCAAATTATTTTGTATAGATTTTGAGGATTAACAAAAAAATAAAAAATAAAAATTACTCAGAATTGCTCTATCTCTCTTAAATTCTGAGATATTCTCAAAAAAAATGATGATGGAATAAAACCGATTAGTCGAAAAATTCGATAGCGAAAACTTGAAAAACATAATTTTTCGCAAATCTTTCGGAAATTAATGGGGGTTCGTTCTTTTTGCTCTAATCCTTTCCTTTCAGCTCTCTGGATTGTCTTTTAAAAAAAATATTAGAGCCAAAAAGACGTATCTCCATTAATTTTCGCAACATATATATCAATTTTTCAAAAAACTCTGAATTAAAAAAATCGATTTATCTTGAAATATCTCGGAAACTAAGCGAAATAAGGCGATCCTGCCTTTTTGTACTTTTTTTCATAGACAATTTCAAGAGCTGGGAAACCGGATCAAAGCAAAATTGCTCGATCTCGGTTAATTTCAAAATTTATTTTGAAAAAACCGAATAAACCGATTGAATAAAATCGAATTGTCGTTTTTTCGAGAATATCTTTGAAATCAATGAAGATACGTTCTTTTTTCCTCAAACCTCATTTTTACTCCTCAAAATTGTATATAAAAAAGATTTTCGAGTAAAAAAGACGTATCTCTATCAATTTCCGAGAGATTTTCTAAAAAATTAAATGAGTTACAAAAGTTCGATTTTTTTCGTCAAAAAGTCCCCACATCTGTGTAGTTCACGAGGAAAAAAGGAGGTCTCGGCCCACGAGACCTTCGTTGTACTCATACGCCTCCTCATTTCAAAGTTTTCCAAGTGTTGAAAAAAGAAAAGTAGTTATTTTAATTTATTTTTTTTTTCACAGGGATTCTATTTTTAAAAATAGATGGAAAAATTGAAATTGAGTTGATGGCAATGAATAAGTTGGATGCCTGACATCTTATATAGAATAGCTATTTTTTCTTCACTGAGATTTCGATCGGCCAAAGGTTAAATACCAATTATAGACTCAACAATAAATAGACTGGGGTCGTTTGAAAATCTTGGCGTCAGCCCTTGACGTTTTAATTCAATTCAATTTTTCAGTTTTTGCAAATAGTATTTTCGATGATTTTTCATCAAATTCAAACATCAGATTTTTTTTTTTCACCGAAAATTAAAAAAGTCCGATGCATTTTCACAAGTTAAGATCTCGGAAACTAAGCGAGATAGCGAAATTTTGGTGGAGATCTTTTTTGTAGCTCTAAAAATTTTGTACAAAAATGATCTGTTTCAAAATTTCTCTATCTCGTTTAGTTTCCGAGATATTATTTGAAAACTGAAAAAATACTGAATTGTTGAGAATTGTTATTTTTTTTGAAATTTTATTGGAAGATTCTCTTTTGTTGAGAGATTAATGGGTTTTTCTGGGTAATTCAATTCTTATCGATTCCTCTAATGATTTTTCGACGTTTTCTGAATGCGAATGAATTTAACCCCCGTGACCTTATATAACTTGGCAAATAATTTGTGCATCGCAATGATATTTGGCTGAGTTACAATAAAATTCACACAGTTGAAAATTTTCATATAAAATAAAGTTGGGCATAGATTCTCGTTAATTGCCATCTAAAAAAGACATATCTTCGAAATTGCACATTGTTAGAAATTTGAATTTATGGGAGACACTTTCCAGGAAAGTACAAAGGAGAGAGAGTATCCATTGCCAAGAATTTCCAAGGTTTTAATAGTATTGAGTCATGTGAAAATGATTTCATCAATAAAATTTGTAGTTGATGCAACAAAAAAATTAATTTTAAAAAGTTTAAAAAATTTAAAAATTAAAAAAAAATTAATTTAGAAAAAAGGCAATAGTCTTCTTTTCTTCGCTGTTTCATTGATGACTAGCATGAAGTGAAGTTAATTATGCCATTCTTCAGGAAAGAGAAACAAAATTGGTCCAACCTCTGACAATTTACGCAGAATATCTCAGAAACTTGAGGTAATCCTAGTGGCAGGTCCAAATGATCGACTTTTTTTTTCATTTTCCTAAGTTATCATAAATATTCTAATTATTTCGATTTAATAATATTTTACCATTATTAAAACGATATCGACAATGGTAAATTGTTATTGCATAATATTATAAATATTCAATATTGTTTCATGTAATTAATCGAATTAATCATTGCTATATATCCGGTAACATGCATTTTTCATGTTTTCAAAAATTAATAAACAATCTGACGAACCAGAATATATATAGTTATATGAGAAAAAAATAGGTCTGTCACCATGAATTGTCGCAATGGAACTGAAACTGAACCTTGCTTATGGAGTTCTTCTGTTAATTTGATTTACTTTTGAAATTAATTTTGGCCTCATTTTTCTGGTAATATGGGGTTAACTAAATTCTTAAAAAGTCTCCTCATGCTACACGGAAAGAAATTCTCATCAAAAAGTACCGAACTTTCCCATCAAACGCGGGACATTTCACAGGTGCACAAAAAAATGATAAGAATCGATGAAAAACTAATAAGCACAGATGAAAAATTCATGAATTCACGCGAAATTTTGACGAACATGGTTCGGTAATTTTTGACGCGCTAACAGCGCCATTTTTAATGCACAGATGTGACTTTTCGATGTACTCCTGTGACTTTTTGATGAACTCCTGTGAAAAATTACCACCTAATACTTCAATATTTTGTATACATTACGGAATGTCCCACGATTACAGAACGTTCATTAATTTTTAGTAAGACCTTTCGGTACTTTTTACTGAAAATTTCTTTCCGTGTACTCTATCGAACGTGACCAAACTTGAAAAGGAGAAATATAATGCCGCAACTACTAGGATGACCTTAAGGAGATAGGGACATTTTCATTCAGACATATTTTTCAAGAGAAAAATTCACAGCAACCAAAAAGATTTTCACAAAAACTCCACCATCGCTAATTGAACATTTTACATTCTCTAATTTCAAAAAGCTACAAAAAAGAATTCAGGCAAAAACACCCTATCTCGCTTAGTTTCCCAAATATTCCCGAAACAAATACGAATCAAAAAAGACCAAATCAGTGAAGAGCTGAAGCATTTTTTGACCAATTTTTTTTCAATAGTATCTCGGAAACTAAGCGAGATAGAGCGATTTCACCCAAATTTTTTCTTTAAAGCTCTTGAAGTTTTCTGCAGAAGAAAAGTTGAAAATCGGAGAAAATCACCCTATCTCTCTTATTGTCCAAAATATTAAAAATGGAAAAAGCTTGAAAATAACTCGGAAACTAAGCAAGATAAGGCGATTTCGCTCTCATTTTCCATCTTAGTCCTTGACATTCCCTCCGAAAGAGGCCCAATATAAAAAGGCGTATCTCCATTAGTTTCCAAAATATTCTCCAAAAACTGGATTAACCCTTCCCCCCCCCCCCCTCTCTGCTCCCCTTCAACACCCAAATGAATAATCTAAAGGAATTCAAGCACTGGGGCAGACATATTCGTTCCTCCTGAAAATCGATAGCAGCAGATTGCGTTCACGTGGACCGAGAGAGACTCTAGAGGACGAGAGGAGTCTCACGCGTGGTTTCCATCCATCCCTCCGGCCCTCCTCCCACCAAAAGGCAATATCACAAGCACAAGAGAGAGAGAGAGAGATATGACTGAGGTTTGAAATCGAACCCCAGGAAATTACATGGTGGGTTTACGTTACTGCCTGTGGTAGTAGATGTCCACCTATATTCACTGACTCTCCTCTCTCCCTCTCTCTCTCTCTCTCTCTCTTGGCTCATTCCATGAATGCATGGCACAGTGGCAGTGGCTCTTTGTCTGTTGAATAATTCATTTTAATCCCTATCCACGAAAATTTATCTCACGTCACTATGGTACCCGGCAACCACACTATCGGACATTACCACTCACCAAAACACATATATTCTGGGCAGCTTCAGCACGTTCGTTGTTAAAATATTTTTTGTTAATATTAAATCATAAATAAGAATGTTCAAAGAGATGAAAATTCGTGAGAAAACAGGTTTTTTTTTATAAATCATGAATAACTCGGAAACTCTTGGGCTTAGGCGGATGCAGCTTCAGGCTTTTTTGTGGGAAACAATAAATTCTCGTGAAAAAAAAATTCTAGTCATAAATTTCTTTAAACTTAAGCGTTTTTGGGATACTTCGAGAAAATTGGCTTTTGGAAATTTGAGTTATTCAGAAAAATAAGCGATTTATTGTAAATTTTTTTTTGATAATATCTCGGATACTCAGTGAGATAGTGCAATTTTGCATGAATCTTTTTTTTTTGAGAAAATTCCAAGAGTTGAAAAAAAAGAGTTCGGATGGAAATACTCTATCTCGCTTAATTTCCGAGATATGTTTCTAAAGAACTGATGGAAAGCTTGAATCAGTAGCAAATCGGTAAAAAGATGGCTCGAATCCTCTAAAAATCTCTTCTGGAGAAAATCTCGGGAACTAAGTGAGATCGTGAAATTTTAGAAGAAACCTATTTTGTAGCTCTTAAAATTTTTTTTAAGAAAAAAATTCTTGTAAAAAAGACGTATCTCCCTTAGTTTCCGAGATCCCTTTAAAGAACTAAATGAGATGAAGAATTATTCACAAAATCCTCTGACTATCATTTTTTTTCTACTCATTTCAGTTTTACTAGGGAATTACGTGCAGCATCTTTCCATTCAATTTACACATTTAAATTCAGAAAAAGAAGAAGAAAAAAATCCGCTGATGCAGTTGCTCTGTGAAGCCCTGACCGAATTATCACAGATGATATTTTTATGACATTTATTCAACATTATTCGAGGGCCTGAATCCAGGATGCTTGGCAGTGTGAAACAATGTCGCGAATAAAATCAGACTGACAAACATATTTTGTAAAATTTCTTTTTTTTTCTTTTCATTTTGAACATAAAATTTTAAGAATCACTTGCCAGAAGTATTCTGACACTCTAGTTATTTTCAACTCGTGAAATTGTCACTTCATTTCCCTCTTTTTTTTTTCTAAATTATAAAATCAACAAATGCAATTTAAAATTTAATTTTTCAACATTTTTTTCCCAATTTTATGACATTTTAACTAGAAAAAAAAATATTTAAGGAATTTTTAAATAATTGAAAAAAATATTTTTAACTTTTTTCTTTCAAGTGCTCACAATAAAACCCCTTGAATAATGTTTTTTTCTCAGTTTATTCTAAGGCCTTATTTTTTTTCCACTATTTTTTTTTTTCGGTTCACGCTCTAAAAATTCTAGTTGCCTTCGGGCGCTGACGTAGAGCGCCAAACGTGGAAAAAAAACACATGTATACGTTGTGAAAACGTAAAAGAACTGAGAAGCAGGGAAAAGGGGGTGGAGGGAGTGAAACAAGTGGAGTTTACACCTGCGGGGATCTTTTGACGTTAACTATTTGGTAGAGTTCAAATATTTACTGGTTGGTTATTTATTTTTTTAAATATATAATACAGGACAGGTCATGGGAACACACGTTTATAACGTGAGCCAAGTGTTGGCTTGGTTATCGAATTATCGTCAACGATAAATTCAATCAATAGTGTGATGCTTGAGGCAATTTTGACGCATGAACGAGCTCCACTTTTCATTCAATTTGTAGAGTAATGGAAGAGCTTTTTTATGAAGAAAACAAGGAAGGTAATGATGGGGTTGAGTTAATTTTGGTGTTTCAGTTTTTTTTTTTTGAGAGAGAGGGGGAGGAATTCCTCGGAATCTGAGGGAAATAGGGGAAAAGTTCTTTCGACCTTTTTTGCTTCCGAATGGAAGCTATGTAATCATCAGAATTTTTTATTGTAATTTTTTTAATATAAGATACTTAAAATGATCTGAATAGAGAGAAAATTATTTTTTTAGCGCATGTCTGTGTGTGCATAAAAGTCTCACTTACAGAAAAAAGGCTTTATAGAAAAATTTCATACTTTCAAACTTGAAAATTTTCGACTAGCATTTTCTTTTGCAAAATTTCCAAAAATCGTATTTAGAAAAAATACCTATGTCTGTATAGATTATATTTTTCACTCAAAACCGATAAGATTTCCATCAAAAAATCTCATATTTTTTGAAAAATAGGCATATCTCAAAGTGTACCGATCGGATTCTCTCCAAATAAAGCTTGAAAAATAAAGGTTAAAATTTTTCTATGAAGCCGTTTTGCTGTAATTGAGACTTTCATGCACAAACAGACATACACATACACAGGCATCTGCTAAAAATTAAATTTTCTCTCTATTTAAATCATTTTAAGTGTCTTCTATCAAAAAAATTACAATCGAAAATTCTGATGATTACATAGCTTCCACTCGCAAGCTAAAACAGAAAATCAAAGTTTCCGCCTCGTTTTTCCCAATTTTCTCGAATTTCAAGTTGAATAGGGAAAAAAGAGTGATGACCTTCTTTTTTGTAGCCCTGATCATCCCCTCAAATAAAGCTAATAACAAATTTCCCTCTATCTCCTCTAGATTCCGAGAGATCATCGAAAAAACTGAATAAAAAAAAAGTGCCCTCGGATTTCTCCACTTTCTAGTCCCTAAAAAATTCATATAAATCCCGAAGAAAAAGCGGAATTATTAATCGTCCAATTTTCTCTCAGTTTTCCCCAGTGACACACGGACTGCATGAAACACGTGGAGGTTTTTTCAGTGCACTCAGTGCAAAGCGTTGACTCACTCTCGCACATCCCTGGGTCAAATTTATATATAATCATATGTGACTATCCTCATCTGTTGAATTATTGGCATAACGTGATTATTGGATTAACCGTCCAATGAGATTTCATTGCACAAAATGTAAATCGTGGAAGATCGAGAAAAAAAAATCAAAGAATCATAGAATTGCAAAAAAAATGCATTTGCGTATTTTGATTTTCAAAGGCACCTTAGATAGTTTTTGCCACGTTGCGACAGTCATTAGCCCTGGCAGACAGTGCTATTAGTGTTGCTAAAAACTACTGTATCACCGACGCCTCTGTTTCAAGGCTTTTTTCGTGACAAAACAACGCTGCAACGGATTGTAAATTCTTTCGTTTCTTCGATTAAATGAGATACTTCATTGATTCATCGTTCAATTATTTCTTTTTCCACTGAAATTCCAATTTTATTTGGGTAATCGCCATCAAGAGGGGGATCTTCCATCAAATTCAATTGTGGAAAAATTGTTATTTTCATTTAATTGTCATTTTGATTTTTTTTGCATTTTTAACACGTGAAGAATAATTGTTTCTTGGGAATTTTGATAATGCACAAAAAAAGGCAGTATTTCCGCAGTTTTTTTTACAATATCTTGGAAACTAAGCGAGATAGCATGATTTGAGAAATTTCAAAAGAGGATTCATGCGAAATCGCCCTATCTCGCTTAGTTTCCAAGATATTCTCAAAAAACTGTTGGAAGCCTCAAATCAGTAGTGAAAAAATGAAAAAAGATTATTTTATTTCTTCTAGGAATTTGTTTGCAAAAATATTGGGGAAACTAAGCGAGATAGGGCAATTATGCTCTAATCCTTGTTTGTAGCCTCTCAGATTCTCTTTTTAAACAAATGGATGATAGTATTGCCTTTCAACTGATATAACTTTTTCTGCTGATACTTTAGCAATATGCTTCTGAATGGAAGTGAAACAACTTTTTTCAAACCATCATCAAAATGTCAAATTTTGAAAAATTCATTAAAACGCCAATAACTCGAGAACTAATCATGCAAATGAGCTCAAAATTGACAGACATCTAACTGATACCACTCCCGAGATAATAAATGAGTATAAATAACATCAGTTGAATAGCTCCGAGAAATTCCATTAAAAACTGCTTGCAAAAAATAAAGCTTAAAAAGTAGATTCTTAGGATTAATTTGACAAAATACTAAAGATGTCAAGGTAATTTCATTGAATTTTGTAAATGAGTAGAAATTTTGAGACTGATTGCTGAAAAGTTTTCGAGAGAGAGTGAGGTTAATACCGAGACTCTATTGATGTTATTGTATGTATGTATTATTTATTATTTTGTAAAAGTGATTAAATAGACATTTTTGTCTTGAAGAGCTCGAAGAAGCTTAAATTATAATCGAAACGTTGTAAATTGACAATGATTCAGTATTGTAATTTATCTCCTTCCAATATCCCATGAAAATTGAGTGAATTAAAAAATAGAGTTCGTCGAGAGGAAGTTTTCCACAAAATATGAAATTTTCCTACAAAATCATTTTGCTGTAATTGGGACGTTTATCCACATACAGACATACACACACAGACATGCAGTAAAAATATAATTTTCTCTCTATTTAGATCATTTCAAGTATCTTCTATTTAAAAAAATTGCAATCGAAAATTCTGATGATTATATTGCTTCCATTTGGAAGCAGAAAGGACCAGAATAAAAAAGGCGTATCTTCATTGATTTTCGAGCTATTTTCAAAAATGTAATAAAAACTTGAAAAAAAAAAGAAGAGACTTTCGAATAAATGAAAACGATAAAATTAATCGAAACCAATGTGACATTTATGCATAGTCCAATCCGTATGTATATTATAACAGTGAGTGACAGGATTACTCTACAACAGGAAGTACTATACAATTCTGGGTTGCGTACAGTGGGGCTTCGAAAGCGTCCGTGCCTGAATCACTGAATGCCACATACCCACTGTCTGTTCACAAATGTCACATTCCCCTGATGAATCTACATTGTTTTGAGAAAATGAGGATATTTTGTGACATTATAATTCACTCATAAATAGAACTAATTGAATTATTTTTTTGTAATTTTTTTGAGATGAAAAGCAATTATTCGTCTTATTTTTTTGTCCTAACTTTAGTTGAATGAAGATTTTAGTGAAGCAGTAAATAGATTACTTTTTTTATTTCACTAAAGAACTGAAGAAAAAAATCTAAAAACAAATTTATTTTGAATATTTTTCCTAATTTTACTCTATCCTTCTAATGTAGATAGGGGAATCCTTTTCGTTACAATTAATTATCGGATTAATTTACAAAAATTTTTACTAATTTTTATAAAAATCCACTCATTAAAAAAATGGATGAAATCACCAAATATTTTACGTAACAATGAATTAAATTAACAAAAAAACAATATTTTCTCAATTTTTATTTTTTTTCATGATTTATCCCTTTACTTCTTCAATTAATTGGATTTAACTGTTCACTCATTAAATCAAAACATTAATAAGAGCAACGATAAATGGATTGATGATTTCATTACGCAGAGAAAAAGGGTGAGAAAATTGACCAGAGGATGAGTTCGTACAAAATACGGAAAGCGACAACGTCGCTCATTCGACGACGTGTAACTCGATAAGCCGTACAAGTCACTTTTCAAGCGAGGAGAATTGCTACTACCTCCATAGGCGACGTGTAACCTAGTTAACTAACAACTATATCATTATCCCAACTTTTCCCTTTTTTTTTTCACTGTTTTACATGGAATGAAATCTCCGAGCACGTTCATGATTCTTGAAGAAAAATTGAGAGGATTTTCTAAGGTGGGGAGGGGGGGGGGGGGAGAGAGAAATTTATTGGGAGACTTATTGAGATGACTTTTTTCTTCTGCTGATGTCGCTGAAAAGTTGGGAAAATTGAATTTTTTATTCTTTTCTTTTAGATTCAAGATAAAAACGTAGATTTTAAATTCTCGGAAAGTTTGAGTTTTTCGAAAATATGTCCAATTCTAATTGCCGCAGCTCATTGCGGTTAATCGGACATCGAAGTTGAGATAATTCCCTATCGATTTCACTATTTTCGAATGGATTTTTATCATAAATTGGATGAGACGTGATCAATTAATGAGCGAAGAGAAAAAAAAGGAAAATCTCATTCCTTCTGTCATTCGTTTTTTGAGAATATCTCGAAAACTAAGCGAAAATAGCGGAATTTCGCTGGAATTTTTTTTTTGTAGCTTTTGAAATTTACCACGAAAAAGGTTTTTGCTGACATTCCATTATTTCGTTTAGTTTCCGCGATATTCTAAGAAGAATCATCACAAAAATCCTTTATTTTGCCTCATTTTCTCTCAAATTCCGTTCTTCCTCCCAAAATCATTTCCCAGAGAAAAGGAAATTCATGAGAAATGGTTCCAGCTTCAATTCCCACTTGACCCCAACCCCGCCCCTCCCCTTTCTACCCCTCGACAATTAGAACCAGAGATATCCTCAGAAGAAGTAAAAAGTAAAGAAAATCCCCTCAATTTCGGAGAAAAGTAAGAAAATTAAACTTTTCCCAATAAAAACATTAAAAATTCCCTCCGCGTTTTATCGAGAGTTTTCTTCCGCCCCATTCGCATTAAATAAAAGGGTAAATTCCTGAATCCTTTGTCCCCCTAAAAGTAGAGTAATTCCTATTTTCCTCATATCGTTGAGAATAACGATAAAACGTTCCCAAGTGAAAAGACTCAACTTTTTCTTCTCTACTCTAAACTTCCTCAGCTTCTTTTATATCCAAACACCGTCGACATTTTCAACTGTCCGGAAACTCATGAGCACCAACACTTCTTCCATGAATGTGCCAGTAAATATAAACCATTGAAATTATCCTATTTTTATTATTCATCATAATTTTATGCCAAGAGATGATGAAACGTTGATTGAAATAAAAAGAAGAAAAAAAAGCAGCGACTAAGGAAAATAAAACTTCTTTTGCAGACAATTTCGTGCGCTGTTACGAAAGAAGATCAGGGCGGATCAGGGCAAAATCGCTTCATCTCGTTTAGTTTCCACAATATCTCCAAAAAAAAAAACATTGAATAATAGTATTGCTTTCCAACTGATATGGCTTTTTCTGCTAATACTTTAGCAGTATGCTTCCGAATGGAAGTGACACAACTTTTTTCAAACCATCATCAAAATATCAAATTTTGGAGAATTCATTAAAATGCCAATAATTCGAGAACTAATCATGCAGATAAGCTCAAAATTGACAGGCATCTAACTGATACAACTCACGAGATAATAAATGAGTATAAATAACATCAGTTGAATAGCTCCGAGAAATTCCATTAAAAACTGCTTGCAAAAAATAAAGCTTAAAAAATAGATTATCAGGATTAATTTGACAAAATACTAAAGATGTCAAGGTAATTTCATTGAATTTTGTAAATGAGTAGAAATTTTGAGACTGATTGCTGAAAAGTTTTCGAGAGAGAGTGAGGTCAATACCGAGACTCTATTGATGTTATTGTATGTATGTATTATTTATTATTTTGTAAAAGTGATTAACTAGACATTTTTATCTTGAAGAGCTTGAAGAAGCTTAAATTATAATCGAAACATCGCAAATTGACAATGATTCAGTATTGTAATTCATCACCTTCCAATATCCCCTGAAAATCGAGTGAATTAACGAATAGAGTTCGTCGAGAGGAAGTTTTCCACAAAATATGAAATTTCTCTATAAATCCATTTCGCTGTAATTAAGACTTTTATGCACACACACACATGCGCTAAAAATATCATTTTCTCTCTATTTACATCATTTTAAGTATCTTCTATCAAAAAAATTACAATCGAAAATTCTGATGATTACATAGCTACCATTCGGAAGCAAAAATGTTGAAGAAAAGGTGAAATTAGCAGTAAAGAGATAAAACAGAGAAATTCGTTTTTGTTATCAATATTTTTTGAAAAAGATCTCAGAAATGAGCCGAGGTACAACGATTTCGTCCTCATCCTTTTTCATAGCCCTTGAACTGTCACAAATATCTCCACAGTCCGGAAATTACCTTATTTTTATCCCTCATAATTCCGTGCCAGAAGATGATAAAACGTTGATTGAAAGAAAAAAGAAGGAAAAGCAGCGACCGAAGAAAATAAAGGCCACACACACGCAATACTGCGTACAAAATCAACACAGTCTCTCTCTCTCTCTCTCTTTCTGTCGCTTTTATGGCGACAGCCTGTCTGAACTACTGCGTGCGTTAACTCATAACTGGGTCAGATCTGTGTCATGTGGGGTACTTTTTTTCCACAATAAAATAGAAAAATAAATGAGAAAAAATATCTTTTAATAATGTGGCAATATTTTTTTTTTCTTTACTTTCAAAGGTTTGCAGTAACATGAAAGAGAAACACAATACACTGTTAGGAAAAAATAGAAATTTCGTAGACAATTTGATAGGAATTTTCATAAACGTGATATTGGATTTTTTTTTTAATGGGAAGATGATTATGAAATCTGTGAGTTTCAGAGGGGATTCAAAGGAATCTGTGAGCCTTAAGCAGAGTTGAGAAGGAAAATCTACAGCTTACTTGAATTTTCAACTGAACATGAATATTCGGAAATCAAAATGACTTGAATTTTCCATTTTCTTATAATTTTTCCTATTTTTACTAAATTTTCAAGAAACAATTAAACTGAAATTCACAAATTCTACTGATATCCAGACGTGAAATTATTTGAAAATCGATGATTCGTTCATTTTTCAATGACGTAATTATCTGAAATTTCAGTAGAAATGTGACTTTGTTAGAAATATCCGGGTTTTTGCACGGAAAATTCAGACGAAAAATTTTGAACAGTGTAGAGTTGATGAAGAATGGCTCAAATATTTTATTGAGGGACAAATGTAAATAGAGAGATATCGATTATTTAGAAATTGAAAATAGTTGAAATGTCACGAATTTCCAGGACATTTTGGGGAATTAATATTTAATGAGGAATCAGAGGAACTTTGAAGTTTGAGATTGTACTAAATTCAGAGGAGATTGAAGAGCAAGAGAAATTCTTGAGACTCTTTTTTTTTTAAGACAACGAGCTGCAGAAAAAGCTATTATGAAAATTCTTATAGCTTTGTCGTTTGAAGAGATATCAAACGAAAATTGAGGACAAAAGGAATTTGAATGGTTTCTTGAAGAAATTCAGAGTTTAAGAAAAAATGGGTTCAATGAAATTTGTGAATTTTCGGATTTTTGGGGAACAGCCAGAGAAATTTCCGCTGGAAATTGTGGTAGCGCTATTTATCAGTCCTCAGAATGAAGTGAAGATTTCATTTTTATTCAAATTAATTTATTTTCAATTCTTCGGTTTTTCTGATGAGAATTCAGTGGCATCCCATTTTTCAATTCAATTTTTATTAAATATCTCACAAAATAATAAAGATAACGAGATTTTTGAAGGAACCTTTTTTGCAGCTCTTCATTTTCTCTACAAAAAAGGTTCTCTTAAAAATTCACCTGTCTTTCTCTTATTCTCCAAGATATGTAACAAGAACAACGAAAGAGGAAGTACAAAGAAATCCGCAATAAGAATGTAAAATCTCAGAAAAACGCCGAATTTCTCTGAAACCGTGAGAGATATAAAAATTCTCATAAGAACCTTTTTTGTAGAGGAAAATAAGAGCTACAAAAAAGGTGCTAATGAAAATGAAGCTCAGGCTGTCATTCATTCATAAAAATAGAATTAGTCTACATCTGGCAATTTTTCTAATTTTTTTTAACCGAATAAGACATTACAAAAAAAATTATATCCAAAGACTCTCACATTTACAGTTTTCCCCAATTTCTTACTTGTATATGATTTCAATTTTTAAAAGAGAATTCATTTTTTAAGAAAAATGAAATGCTAAAGATTGTGTCAGATGTCTGCTATTTCCCATATCATTATTTTTCAAGATATTCCATAAAGATTTGTCCCAACCCCTTCATCCCATAAAAGAGGATCAAAATTCGAAGGTAAATAAGGGAATTCGCAATAGCTCAATTGGTAGAGAATCAGACATATAATCTGAAAGTTGTGTGTTTGTTTAAATCAGTAGATCATATTGTATATTATACATATCATGAGACATATAATATAAAGGTTGTGAGTTCAAACCTCACTTACGCATTCCATATTTTTGTCGTAAACTTGATTCCTCAACCATTTATCAGTCCATAAGCCTGATGATTCTCCTTAATTGCTAATGACATAAGAAAAAAAGGTGCACAAAACTCACCAGAATTCTTCCAGTAGTAGTCTGTCCAGATATAAGCTCACCAGCCCAATCTTTAGCCTCAGTCATAAAAGTACCCTCAAATTCTTTGCCCTGTCGGGCGGCTTTTTGTTCCTTCTGTTTCGGATCATTTGGAGCAAATTCAGGCTCTTTACGACACCAAAGAAATGCAAATGCACGCCACAATAATACAATTGTTAGTCCAGCAAGAAATGTAAATATACTTGACAGTATGAAGCACCACCATTTTCGTTCAGAGAGGCAGTCGTCTACCGGAGGCCGCTCGGTCGACCCGTCACATTCCGTCGTCATTCCGGCAGATCTCTGCCTCCCGGGTCACACATTCACCGGCCCCTTCGACCAGCCACACGCACTAGGCCTTTCATTCGATGATGCTTCATAATTTGTACCACGTTTGTCCCCTCAAATTCTTCGTTTTCCCTAAGTAGCCACCTCTTCTCTCGGCAAAAATTTCACGTAGCAAAAACACCCAAAAATAAAAAGCAAAACGATGAAAATAATAATAACAATATTTTCCTATATCTTTTGTGTTACCTTTTCAAGTAAACAATTAAATTAATCCACATATAGTAACACTTAATTATCAAATGAAACGAAGTAACAAACAAACTTCTTCGTCACATTCCACTAATTGAAATAAAACAAATTTTTGTATAAATATTATCTCCTTAAATACAACTTTTCACAATCTTTTGTAATACTTTACTCGTTATAACAACGATAGAGTGCGACATTAGTGGAAATGGCACAGAGGACACAGCCACACACACACATACACGTATCAATATATATATATATGTATATATGTGTATATATATATACGACAGATGAAGACCCCGCTTGCGCTTTCCACGTCTAGCGTTGACCCGGAAGTCACACGGTTGCGCGATTCGCCCCCCAACAGTGTGCCAGAGCTCCAAAATTTTCTCTCTCGCAAAAGCTCGCGAAACACACAGGCGAGAAGCGTTTTCTGGGGGAAAAAAAAACAGTCAATTAATATTATTCGTGCCGAATGGACCAGAATAGGTCTGGAGGCAATATAATAAAAGGAAAAATTAATATTATTACATGAATAATCGTGTAATTAAAGAAAATGTGTCCTCTCAATTCATTTCAACTGATTTTTTAATTTAGATAATAGGCACAGAATGATAATTTTTTTGAAGACTTCAAATTTGTGAAACCGCACTGGCCTTCGCGCGTGGCGAAGGAGGTCGCCCCGAAAAAAAACGAATGAGGACGAGGAAACCCTCCACGAGTCACCAACACAACGTACACAGACACGGTCACACACACATATAGACACACAAACACACGATGCCCTTATCACAGACACAGGAGGGGTAGAGAGAGAGAGGGGGGTGGGGGCAGAGGGTGGATAGTTTTACACTTGTGTCTTCTCTCCGTTTCTTTTCCTCTTATGTACGTTTACAAAGAGGCATTCTCTCTTTTCCACCCCTTTTTCATCCCCTCCACCTTCACTTTTCGTATTTCTCACTCCCCTCCCCACCACTGGGGGGGAAAAAGCTACACCACGGCAACAAGGGCTTTTATTGTGGCGAGTGGGGTAGACTACTGGTTCACTGGTTCACTGTGGTAAATTCTCACCCCCTCTTTTCTGCCTTCTTTGTTTTCCAAGGATATCTCTGGAAAATGAGGAATAATTCCTCTTTGTCTTATTTATTGTTATATTTTCAAAAAAAAAAAATGAGAATTCTTTTTTTTTTAAAGTTTCAATTTTTATTCATCATCTTTCTTGCTAGCGTGCTTTTTTCCTCTTTCGCTCATTATTTTGGCCACTGGCCTCCTCTTGTTCCATTCATTTCATCACTACATTGTACGTTCATACACAACGATACGAAATGAGCCCCAAAAGACGAAAACTCACTACACAAGTTTAATGTTTAAACGAAATACACTGTATGAGAGAAAGAGAGAGAGAAGAGTATGTGGCAATCAATACGCAACAATGGTACTGGGACCAATGAGCTCAGAGCTTTTGCCTGACGTAGAGGGCTCAATGCGCGCCCTCTCGATTACTTCACGTGTCCTCCCCTCCAATGTTACACTTTTTGTGTCGTTATTTTTTCCCTTCTTTTTGGCTTATTTCGGAAGTCTGTTCATTCTTCGGGGTTTTAGGGATTTAGGGATTTTCCGGGTTTTATGGAACGTCCAGGATTATTTGAGGGTATTTTTTTTGTGATAGGGGTTGGGACACCCCTGAATAACACGAGGACACACGAAGAGCTACGATGATAATTCGTTACGCGCCGGCGTTTAAGCTTTCTGTCACCTGCGCGTGCACAACATCCCGTTATCTTCGGAGTGGAGCTACGAGTTATCAGGAATTTTTAATTTTTTTTTTTTTAATTTTAATTATGAGAATACACTTGGGATTACCTGGGCTCAATTATGGGGATTATTTATGCTGGAGGATGTTTTGTGATTGGAGAGGGCGAATAATGTAGATTTGAGGGTTGAGATTGTTTTTATTTATTTTTAAGGTGATAATTAGTGTTTTTTGATCGACACTTTGTTCAGAAGTTATTAGAGATGAGGTCTCACTGAGTTCTTTATTTTTTTTTTTTTTTTTGATGACGGAATTTGGAGTACTTTCGATGAAAATCACTAATTTTTTAATCTATTTTTTTTTAAAGACCTTTTTTTATTTAATTCGCGTTTTTTCCAATCGATGAAGACTTTTTTTTAACTCTAGTGCGCGCGATATCCTCGAGAACGAGCGATCGCACATGGACTACTAACCAAAAACGAATAAACACGGGGCTGGTTAGCCCTCTGAATTTGAATGGGCCTAGTGCGCATGGCCGGGCAACTTTGACGCATGCGTCAGAATTATCTGCAGAGAGAGGGAGGATGAGTGAGCTTGCAGGAAAGAGGAACTGGGGGTAAAAATAGAGTAGAGAGAGGGTCATTTTGGATTTTGGGAGTGGAGAGTCAATTATGGGTGGGGTGTTTGTGGTTGGGGTATTGAAGTTGAGAGGGCGGAAGGGTCGATTGCAGAATTATCAAAGGATTTTCGTGAATTCCTCTTTGGGATTTTTATAATACGAGAACGAACACTGTGCTTTGATAACTCATGTCAACAGACTCGAAGTGAGTCGTGAATGAACTCACCAATCGCGACGATTCTTATTGGACGATGAGAATGCGAATGAGCCAATAGGCATGAGGATAAACTGCGGACAGGTCTGAAGTGAACCGATTCCATGTTCTTTTTATAAAAGGAGGAAAAGATTCCTGGGGTAAAATGGATTTTCTGTAAATTTTGAAGGATATGGAATTGTTCGACAAAATGGGTTTATTTTCTCATCGATTTGTTTTGTAAATATCCTGAAATTCGAGCGAGATAAAGGTATTTTCATGTGTACTTTTGGAGCTCTGACTTTCCACTACAAAAAGAGGGATATCAAGTTTCAAAGCAAATTTATTCCATTTTGTGATTAATTTTCCTTTCGATATCTCGGAAAATAAGCGAGATGAGGCGATTTTGCCCGAGTCCTTTTTGGCTAAGAATCAGATCCGCTCTATCTCACTTAGTCTCCAAGATATTCTAAAAGAACTAATGATAGAGTAGAATCAATTCGACTTTAAGACTTCATATCCATTGCAGGAAAAGGTAATTACGGAAATTCCTCTTTCTCGCTCAAATTACGAGATAAGGAAATAAAATTGACTTGTCTGTAAACTTCGTAGTTATGGATTTTTCCTCCAATTTAAGGATCTTGGGACAAAAAATTAACACAGCCTCTTCTACGTTATCGAATATTCTCTTTTTTCTCGAGAATATCTCTTTTGCTCCCGAATGGAAGCTATTCAATCATCAGAATTTTCGATTGTAATTTTTTCAATAGAACATACTTAAAATGATCTAAATAGAGAGAAAATTATATTTTCAGCGCATTTCTGTGTGTATGTGTATGTTTGTGTGTGCATAAAAGTCTCAATTACAGCAAAACGGTTTTGTAGAAAAACTTCATCCATTTCTTAAGGAAAAACTCTTTTTCATCGACTCCACAATTATTTTTTCAAATGTCCATGAATAATTCGTAATTATCTGAATTGTTGGAATAATATTGTTTGATTAAAACCTTTGAAGCACTTACAATCATTGCATTCTCAATAAATAAAAAATAAATGAATAAATATCTCCAGACAAATATTCGAAGATGGAGAGAGACACAAGCTCCATACGTTGCCTTTCCCTTCAACGTCCGTCATCGTACTGAACTTCAAGGCCAAAAAGCGCTCTACTTTTCTTATCCAAGTGGCGCCATCCATCGTTCGGTGTCGTCACTCCCACACTTTTTCACCGCCATACTCGAAGAAAAAAAAAAAGTGCCCAATCAGAAGAGTTATTTGTTTTCATCATTGAGTCTCCAGTGGATTAAAACTCTTTTTTTATGAAATAAAAAAATATAAACAATCTATTACAGAAATAAATAATAATCGCGGCCATGGCCGATGAGAAAATCGTCACGTAAGTAAAGAATTTCGAAATTTCATCAAATTCATCGATAATCATCGTTTTTTTTCTGATAAAAAAAGTGCAGAGGTTATGTTTACCTTAAGTCACAACAATTGATTCATTATTGCAGAAATTTCTGAATTAAAATTCATTTCAGCTCTACTGAAAAAATGGAAACAAATGAAAGTATTTCGAGTAAAGAGAATCAGAGTGTCAACGTCGAGGATAATAGTGAAAAAGAGAAGAATAAGGGTGAGGATACCGGCGAGAAAAACAACGGTCGCAATGCAACAAATGGCGATAACAGCAATTGTTATTGGTAATTATTATTAATTAATTTAAACAAGTGGATAATAGTATTGCTCTTCAACTAATATAGCTCTTTTTGCTAATACTTTAGCAATATGCTTTCGAATGGAAGTTATACAGCTTTTTTCAAACCTTCATCAAAATATCAAATTCATTAAAACACCAATAATTCGAGAACTAATCATGCAAATAAGCTCAAAATTGATAGGCATCTAACTGATACAGCTCTCTAGATAATATATGAGTATAAATAACATCAGTTGAATAGTTTCCAGAAATTCCATTAAAAACTGATTCTCAAAAAATAGACATATCTCAAAAAGTACCGATTGAATTCTCTTTAAATGAAGCTTAAAAAATAGAGTTTGTCGAGAGGAAGTTCTTCAGAAAATATGAAATTTTTCTAGAAAACCGTTTTGCTGTAATTGAGACTTTTATGCACACTCAGACATGCACACACAGACATACACACACAGACATACGCTATAAATATCATTTCCTCTGTAATTAGATAATTTCAGGTATTTTCTATTTGAAAAATTACAATCGAAAATTCTGATGATTACATAGCTTCCATTTGCAAGCAAAAAACGAAAATATCAAATTTCCTGATAAGTTAATTTTATTTGATCATCCGTTCTTTTTTGATATCTCGAAGAGTAAGCTAGATAGGGCGATTCTATTAATATCCTTTTTCTAGAGAATTTCAAAAGTTACAGAAATGAATTGACGTGAAATTGGTCTATCTCGCTTAGTTTCCGAGATATTTTCAAAAAAACAAAAAAAAAATGATGATAAAATAACAATGATTTGAAGATTCATTTTTGTTAAAAAAATTCAAACCCAAAAAAAATCGGTAAAAATAATTTCACTAATTGCTATGCATACTTTTATGCTTTCGCAGTGGAAAGGACAGAAATCTCAATGTTGCCGAATTGCTGTGTGCAAGTTGTTCGAGATGGTTCCACGAAGCCTGCATAAGTTTCCAGATGGGCAAGGTCGTGCCATTCATGATGAATTATATTTTTATGTGCAAGAATTGTTCGCCAACTGGTCTCGAGAGTTTCAAGAAGAATCAAGCTCGTGAGTAATGAAATTTGGCTGCTTTGGGTTACCATGATGGACCCTGTTACCGGATACAGCAGCAAAATATCATGATAATTAATATTCAAGTAAAAAAATCTAGTTTTTCAATATTTGGAAAATGTTAAAATAACAATCAAGTAAATTCTTCGATCCATTTAACTGGAATTTTTTATCATTTTAATAATTTTATTTTAAATTGTCCGGAAACTGGCATCATTGTCTTAACCGTCCAGCAAGTTAAGCTTTCATGAGATTCTCAAATCTGATTTTGTGAATCTGTAAGAAATGTAATGAGAAATAAAATGAAGCCCTTTCTTCAAATTTTTTAAGTTTTAAAGGAATGTAAAGAATAATGAAAACTTCTCAATTCCCAATCCATTTTCTACTTCTAGGGCTTATTCTATTCTCCATTACATTCTTTATAGATTTACTGAATCAAATTTGAGAATTTCATTTTGTATAGATTGTTATTAACGATTTTATAGAAAAATTTAACTTTTTTTTTGAATGTACAGATACGAACATTTTAATCGAAAATAATTAATTATACATCATCTGTTTTAGAATTTCCACAGATGTGCGTTACTGCAATAGCCAATTTACTTCAGACAGCTCAGAGAGATCCAGAGCAGCGCATGTTGTTCAATAAAGACCGTGACATTATTCCTTTCATTGAATTGCACTGGGAAAGTATGACAACAATGCCAAGAAGAGTCACCCAGTCGTGGCATGCAACAGTGAGTGTTTCTCATAAACAAAAAAAAATTAATAACTCGATCATTTCCTTCTCAGGAAAATTAATTGAATATCGAAGTTCTAAAAAGAAGTCTAAAAAGTTCCTCCGATTTATTTCGAAAGATATCTTCGACACTAATGCATTTAGGAGAATTTGACAGAATACCTTTTTTGTGAAGGATGAAATTCCCTTCAAAAAAGGTTCCCTGTAAAATTTCCCTAAATTCACTCATTTCAGAGATAATGAAGAATGTATCACGAGCACATTATCTGCCCCTTTCTTTACGATTCAATCGAATTATTGAATATTATTGCATTTTAATTTCAGATTCATAGAGCACTGCTCAAAGATGTGGGGACTTTATTTACAATGGATGAGAATAATACGGATGGACAATTATTTGGATTAACAACACCTGATTTAGTACTTATTAAACCAAATTATGAGGCTATGATAAAAGGCGGACATTTGAAAATAACGGAAATGGGAGTGCAACACATTGGTAATTCAAAAAAAATGATGAATTCATTTTAATTATAATATTTTATAATTTTTCCTTATTAAAGTTGAACCAATACTTTGTTATCTTATCACTTATCAGTGCGATAGAATGAGAAATGTGAATATGAAGTGATTGAATCGATTTGTTTGATTAGAGTTATGATGAAACACGGTAATGATTTTTCTCGTAATTGATAATGTTAACTATTAATTTTAAGAATTCATTTAGAGAAATTTCAAGAATGAATTCAATAAGGAGAATTTCAAAAATGAATTCAGTTAGGGAAATTTCAAAAATGGGTTCAATACAAATTTTGTGATTTTAGGGAAAATTTTAAAAAAATTCTCCCACCGTAAATTTTTACTTAATTTTTCATTTAATACTTTATTAAGTTTATTATTGATCGATTTTCTCTTTACGCAGCTCCACCACTTGGCACTGGATTCCGAGGACGCAATGCCAAAAGAAAATTCCCGGGAGAAGGCACTGGTGCTGGTCCTGGAAAAAAAGGCCGTGGTTCTGATCTATCAACACCAAAATTACCGGCTCATGGATATCCACTGGAGCATCCATTCAATAAAGATGGATACAGATATATTCTCGCTGAGCCTGATCCACACGCACCATTCAGACAGGTAAATTCATTGAAAATTATACAGATTTAATGAAGAAAATTTAAGAACTTTGTACTAGTTTTTGAAAGGATTTGATAAACTATGAGGAATAGAAAAAATTTTTCGGAGATCTTTTTTGTAGTTCTTGGAATTCTCTACAAAAAAGATCTCGAAAATTCGTCTATCTCTCAGAGTTTTCGAGATATTATCCAAAAGAACAAAAAATATATAAAAAAATAAATAAATAAAAGAAGGAGAATCTAAAATTAATTTTAAAAAATAAATATCTGCTTAAAATTGCGAATATTTCGGAAATTATCGTCTTTGGGGAAAAGTATCTAGAAACCTTTTTAGTAGCCCATGAAATTCTCCTCAAAATAAGGTCTCTTGGCATTTTCCCCGAAACTCAATTCTTTCCAAAATTAATTGGAAATAATGAAAAAAAAATTAATTTTTTTCCTTATAGGAATTTGACGAGAGCAGCGATTGGGCTGGTAAGCCGATTCCTGGGTGGTTGTACAGAGCAATGAGTCCGAGTACAGTACTACTGGCTCTTCACGATCGTGCGCCACAGATGAAAGTGTCAGAAGACAGATTAGCTGTTACTGGCGACAAGGGCTACTGCATGGTCAGAGCAACACACAGTGTCTCACGTGGTACCTGGTACTGGGAGGCAACGGTTGAAGAAATACCAGAGGGTTCAGCTACCAGGCTCGGCTGGGGTCAGGAGTATGCTAATCTTCAGGCACCACTGGGCTACGATAAATTTGGATACTCTTGGAGATCGAGAAAAGGAACAAAATTTCATGAGAGTCGTGGAAAACATTACAGCAATGGATATGGCGAAGGAGATACACTAGGATTTTTAATTATTTTACCAGACACCTATGACTCTTCACATATTCCGAATACCTATAAAGATCGTGTAAGTAACTCATAATAAATTAATCAATTATTTCTTGTTTTATTCGTGAAAAATAAGAAAAAAAGTAAACAATTTGAAGGTAAAATTTCTAATTTTTTAAATTTTGGCTGATAACTTTGGCGCGAGTAGGTTTAGCGTATTTCTACAGAAGACCTTTTTTGGAGAGAATATTATAGGCTTCAAAAAATGTCTTTTGATAATTTTTCGTATACCTCATAGTCTCCGAGAGGTCTACGAAATGATGGGAATGTGTTTTTTCTTTCACATTAATTCCAATCATTTTTTTCCACAGCCTCTGGTTAAATTTAAGTCTCACCTGTATTACGAAGAGAAAGATCAAGTTCCTGAAGCATTGAAAGCACTGAAGCCACTGCCAAGGAGTAAAATAATTTTTTATAAGAATGGAGTCTCTCAGGGTGAAGCTTTCGTTGATATAAATAAAGGTGCATATTATCCAACAGTATCCATCCACAAAAGTGCTACAGTCTCTGTTAATTTTGGACCTAATTTCAAATTTCCACCGCAAGATATAACGTTCAGAGGGGTGAGTAATGGAAAAGTTGAAAATATTAATGAATTTTTAATTTTTTGCAATTCTTTGAAATTCACCTTTTTTTGGAATATCTCGGAATTTGAAGGAGATAGAGGGAAATTTTTATAGAGACCTTTTTTTGGAGTTTTCGCTTTTTCCTAACGAAAAAGTTTTTACAAAAATTACTTTATCTCGATTAAATACCGAGATATCTCACGTTTAGCGGAATTGACTTGATGAGTCCTCAATTAATTTCTTTTGTGTTTTATTTTCATTAGATGTTCGATAAGGCTGAAGAAGCAATGGCTGAGCAGTCGATGGCTGACATGCTCTATTTGAACGAAAACGAGGGAAAACTGAGACTCGACTCATACTCATTATGACATTAATGAAACTTTTTATTTCGAACATTTTTCATTAAGTTTTTCCAATTAATCGAGAACAGGAAAGGAAAAAATCAAATCTCATGATGATAAAATTGTGATCAAAGTAGTTCTAAATAGTATGAATCATTGTGAATGATGAGTGAATTAATACTTTTCGTGGAGTTTACAATTTTATTATGAAAGTATCAAGTATTGATGAGAATAAAGAGAAAAAACGTCATTTTTTAATTTTTTTTTTACCTATTTCCCAAAACCGCCTCGGCATGCTGGACTAGGTGATACGGTTTGACTGCTTGCGTCCCATTGGGCTGGAGTTTTTGCCTTTAATTGAAAGTGAAAAATTTTAATAAACAATTTTTGCAAATTTCGTAATTAATTGAAAAAAAAAACTAAGTTAACTCTAGTTTGTTATAGGTTTTTGTGGATTATCTCGAAATCTATAAGAGATGGAGAAATTTTTGTAGAGACCTTCTTTATAGCTCTTGAAATTCTCTCCGGAAGGAATCTTCACACAAATTTTCTCATCTCAATTATTTATATCTCAAAATAAACTCAACTTATTTGAATTAATCTCATTTTCTTCAGTTTTATCGAAATATCCCCGGAAATAATTGAGATAGTGTAATTTTTGTCGTGACCTTTTTTCTTTTACAAAAGGAAAAGGTCTCATGAAAAATTCACCTATCTTCCTTATTACCGTAGATATTTCCCGAGAATCTATTTTGCTCGAATACTTTTTTGAATTTCTTGAAATTCTTGACAGAAAAAGAATTAGGGTGGAAATGGCGTATGTCTATTAGTGTCCGGGATATTCTTTATAAAAAGATCGGAGAAATCGATTTACTGAAATAAATCACTCACTACGATCGAAAGTGCATGAACGCCACCCTGCAGCTCTTCCTCGAGCAGTCCATTCACCATTCTATGCCTCTGAAACAAGCAAAGAAAACTTGAAATAATCCTCTCATCAAATCTCGTCAAAACAGTGGCAAATAAATAATTGAAAATTTCCGAAAAATCGTTTTTTTTCCATCAGTATTTTGAGAATGTCTCGGAAACTCTGCGAGATAAGGCGATTTTCCATCAATCCTTTTTCATAGATCTTTAAATTCTTCACAAAAAAAGATTCGAACAGAGTCACCCTATCTCGCTTAGTTTCCAAGATATGGTAGGAAAAAAGTGGAAATAATGTAAAAATCTGAAATTTTTCAATTCATTCCATTTCGTAATTACTTTTTCTGAAAATATCACGGAAAATAAGCGAGATAGGCCAATTTCACCCCAAAGATTTTTCATCTAGAATTTTAAGAGTTACACAAAAGCATTGAGGCAGAATCGCTCCATCTCACTTAATTTCCGAGCTATCCTGAAAAAGCTGATGACGAAAGAAAATCAATTAAAAAATTTCAGATTCGTCAATTTTTCTGTAAACTTATTATATTTTCGAGATTAATTACTTTAAGCAGAGGCTGATCATTGAATTTATCCGAAACGACAACGACTTTGAAGTGCGTTTCAGATCCCTCAGGAACATTGTGCATATAAGATTCATTGAATATCTCCAAAAACGAGGGTTTCAGTGCCGCTTCTAATTTCGATTTTATCGAGTTTTCGATCGGTTTATGAAGTCCTGTCATCGTGCTGAGTACCTTAGAAATTCCATGAATACCTAAAAAAAAAAAACAAGTGGACAATAGTATTGATTCTCAACTGATATAGCTTTTTCTGCTAATACTTAAGCAATATGCTTCTGAATGGAAGTGATATAGCTTTTTTTAAACCACGACAAAATATCAAATTTTGAAAAATTCATTGAAACGCCAATAACTGGAGAACTAATCATGCAAATAAGCTCAAAATTCACAGGCAAACTGTTAGAAAAAACTGAAATTTTATAGGAAACTCCATGTAAATTTTAATAAACGTGATACTGAATGTTTTTTAATGGGAAACTGCTTATAAAATCTGTGAGTTTCCAGAGATATTCCGAGGAATCTATGAGCTTTAAGTAGAATTGAGATGAAAATTTTACAACTCACTTGAATCTTCAACTGAACATGAATATTCAGAATTAAAATAACTTGAATTTTCAATTTTTTCTTAAATTTTTCCTATTTTTTCTAACTTTTCAAGAAATAATTGAACTAAAATTTACAAATTTTATTGATATTTAGGCCTGAAATTATTTGAAAATCGATGATTTGTTCATTTTTTAATGACGTGATTATCTGAAATTTCAGTAAAGATATAACTTGTTTAAAATTTCTATGATTTTACACGGCAAATTCAGACAGAAATTTTTAACAGTGCATCTAACTGACACAACTCTCCAGATAATACATGAGTGTAAATAACATAAGTTGAATAGTTTCTAGAAATTCCATTAAGGCCTGATTTCCGAGAAATGGACATATCTCAAAAAGTACCGATCCGATTCTCTTCAAATAAAGCTTAAAAAATAGAGTTTGTCGAGACGAAGTTTTCCACAAATTATGAAATTTTTCTATAAAACCGTTTTGCTGTAATTGAGACTTTCATACACACACAGACATGCATACATACACATAGACATGCGCTAAAAATATCATTTTCTCTCTAATTGAATCATTTCAAGCATCTTCTATCAAAAAAATGATTGACTGATGATTACATAGCTTCTCTTCGCAAGCAAAAAGCAAAACACTCATAATTATCTTCCAAAAAATAACCTAAACAATTAAAAAAAAAAACCCAAAATCTTACTTTTACCAGGAGTCAACAATTTATTCATCGATTTTCCGTTAAATAAACAAAATCCTCTAAGCTCTCTCGAAAAAAAAAATTCGAGTAATTTCAAAATTCCATCAGCTGTGTGAACGACTTCCGGTTGTCCCAACAATTATCCGAAGATGTAACTATCACTAAACTAATAATTAATTAAAATTATCAAGAGAAGAAGAAAAAAAAAACAACAAATGTTTGTTTTCCTTTTTTTTTCATTAATTATTATGAAATCTCTTTTTTTTTAAGTGCTTAGTTATTATTATCTCTTGTTTATCTCTCTCGTCTTCGTCTTCAATCAAATTCCTCTAAAAACGCAAAAAAATGAAATTTAAAAATAAAAATAGAAAAAAACCTCGGTTTTAAAAGATGCGACAAGATGGAGCGGCAATCGCCCGATAATTCACAGACTATAGCAAATAAAAAATTCACAATAAAGACCATCTTAGCAACAAAAAGGCGTAAGTGCTATTTTTTTACACAGCACTTATGTCCATTTTTTTCTGAGGCGACTATATATGTGTTAGTGAAGTCTGTGTTTATACGAGACTTTCTGAGTCCTCTGTTGGATGAATACTCAATTTTTCAGGAGCCATTTTCCTTGTACATATACACAGATTACACTAACACACATGTGATGAATTAGTAGTTAAGTGCAGTTCCTATAGCTTCGATTCCAAATAAAGACTCTCTCCCTCACCGAGAAAAAGACGAAAAAAAAAAAGGTAAAATCATCTTGTAGCTAAAAAAAAAGTCTAAAAAAAACTTGTGTTGTGTTCTCCCCTCCCCCTTTTCACCACCTTTGGCTTCTGTGTATGTGTGTATGTGTGTGCGTATGTGTTTCGAGTCAGAAAACAGTTCAGATAACGTTCAATTGCCGTTGACCATACGTCGTTTTTAATAATCTCACATACAAAAGTCCTTGATTCACAAAAACTGTTTGTGTTTGTAATGATCATCATTTCTGCGTACAGAATTAAAAAAATATGGAAAATCCAGAGATCTCCAAGAGCACTGATAATTTATAATTACGGACGAATAATAACGTGAGAAAATTTTACATTTTTTTCCTATTTATGAAAAAACGTAAAAAAAAAAAAAAAAGGAAAAATCATCAAAAATTCCGAGGATTTGAGAAGAAAAGGAAGGAAAAAGGGAGAAAAAAAGAGAAAAGTTTACGATGCTAGTGCTTTCTGTGTATGTGCATCAATGACAAAGATACCTCACATACGTTTTTCTCGGTGAAAATTGTTTCTACTTGTCCAAACATTTAACTAATAACTATAATTACGAGAGAATAATTGAGGCAAATGTTCCAGAAGGTTCGTTACGTCATTTTTGTTTTTTTTTTTTATATTATCAATTTATTTTAGTATTTTTCTTTTTCTTTTATTTATTATTGTATTTAATTTGTATTATGAAATTGTGCCCTCAATTTAATTTAATTTGGCTTTCACAGAAATAACCATGGTTGAAACGGAGAGAGAATATATACTGCAGTGGTCTGGTCATGCTGAGACTATCACTGAAAGATTCAGTGGTTTGTTAGCAAGACAGGCATTAGTTGATGTTACATTATTGTGCCAGGAACAGAGACTACGTGTTCATAAGCTCGTACTTGCTTCATGCAGCCTTTATTTTGAGGTAAATATGAATTTTAATAGGCACTTTGAAAGGAGTGGATTTATGAGAATTTATGAGGTGATCTTTTTTGTGGAGAATTTAATTCTCTACAAAAAAGGTCTCTTGAGATTTTCTCCTAAATCTCGTATTTTCAGAGATATTTTTTAATTGATGAATAAGATGATTTTAGGGTTTTTTATATATATATTTTTTTTTTGCTTTTATCATCTTTTTTTTGAAAATATTTTGGAAAATAAACGAGATGAAGTGCGATTTTGCTGGAATTCTCTTTTTGTTGCTCTTGAAATTCTCCACAGAAATGAATCGAAGCAAGATCGCTCTATCTTGATTATCTTCCGAGATATTAAAAAAATTGAATTGATTATTCTGGAAATTTTGATATTTTTCGTTTTTCTGGAGTTTCTGGAGAAAATGACTTTAATTGGGATTTTTTTTCTAATGGATTTGTTGGCTTCATATTTACAGGAAATGCTGGAGCAAGATCTTGGACAAGAGCCTGTTATTCTTCTCAAGGATTTTGATTTTAATATTTTGAAGGCAATGGTGGAATTCATGTACTGCGGTGAAACAACAATAGCACACTGCCATTTACAATCACTTCTTGATGCTGCACAAGTTTTCAAAGTAAGGCATGTTTATGTTTTTTTTGGAATCATGTAATTGATTCATCTTGTCAAGAGAATTTGTTTTTCTCGTAATTTCTCCGGGGTTTTAGTAGAATTTATTGAAGAATCACTTTCCTTTTTATGTAAGCTGTTTATGAGACTTGGAAATTGATTTCTCGAGGTGTTGTTGATGATATCTCGGCCTTTCAAGCCTTTTTAAAGCTGAATTTCATTCTCTACAAAGAAGGTCTCTTCATGAATTACCGTAAATTCAATCATTTCAGAAATATTTGAAGATAAAATCGGAATCTGTGAGTGATAGGATTTTCATGGAAACCTTTTCCCTAGAGAAAATTCAAGGCTTAAATAAAGGTTACTACAAAAAATCCTCTATCTCCCATGGATTTGGAGATATTTTTAAAAATAACTAGAATCGAGATACATCGTCTCATTTCATTTTCCCACTTCAGGATGTTTGGGAGGTACAATCGGGTAAAAGTTATTTTTTTTGTAGAAAATCGTTGTTAACAATTCATACAAGATGGAATTTTCAAATCCAATTCAGTGAGTCCATAAGGAATGTATTGAAGAATGAAATAAGCTCTAGAAACACAAAGTTGGATGAAAAAAGAAAAATTCATATCATTTTTTACATTTTTTTAAGTCTTGAAAAATTGGAAAAAATGTGACAAAAAAAACTGTGCCAAGTGTTCAATTCTCAATTAATTTTTCCTTTCTAGGGCTCATTTTGTTCTTTATTACATTCTTCAAATATTTACTAAATCCATTTTGAGACATCTTTTATACGTTATTATTTACGATTTCATACGAAAAATGAACCTTTTCTCCGATTGTACCTCCCAATCATCCTTAATTATTAAAATATCTCCGAAACTATCAGAGTTGCGATAATTTATCAAGACGATTTTTCTGCAGCGAATAGAATCATCTATAAAACAGATCAAAAGCCTCCCCTTCCCTCTCCCCCACCCCCTAAAAGCCCTCCGTTTCCAGGATATTCACGAATGATGCCCGAAAATCCTTTTTTTTCTCTCGATTCTTGTCTAAATCTCTACAATAACCGCAACAATTTTAAAATGATTAATACCCATTCAGGTAAAGGATCTCGAGACAATAGTTTCATCAATGATGGCCGCAGAATCGTCAGAGCTACTAGAGCCTCCAGTTGATGACGAAATATCCCGGACTTTCATCGATTCAACATCGCCAACTGCCGAACACGAAACCTCAGCCACAATCTTCGAAGAATCATCATCATCATCAGCTCCTGAGTCTCCAAACCCGGATGAATTGCGAATCGACCCTACACCATTTCCCGAAAATCCCCAATTACCACTAGAAACTGCACAAAAATCCGCCTCATCGCAGGAAGAAACTGATAATCACCAAAACAACTTGAAAGAACAAATTGAACCTGAACCTGCACCTGAATCCGATCATCTCGACATACCAATAGGTATAGGTGAATGTTCACGTGTTTATACCCACAAAAAACGTAAGGCCATAAAATCAAAAGAACACGATAATTTAAATTTAAAAAATTACAAAAATAAATTATTATCAACTGATTGCATTGATTTATCAAATGATAATAATAGTAATAATACACCAGTAACATTATCAACAATTGATATTGAACAAGATTACATATTAAATAATCACCACGATAGTATTCAAATAAATTTAAATATTAATAATACGAATCTCATAGCAACAAGTGAAAGATACAGAAGTATTTATGATAATTTGGATATACACAAATTTGCTGTACCAAATTACAAGAATTTACGTAAATTAAAAGAATTATTGTCAGTTGAAAATAATTGTAGTACGCCAATATTGAGACGCAGCGTTAGACTAAATCAACTCGAAAATGATGACAGTGTAAATAATAATAATAACAATAATAATAATGATGATATGATAAATTGTCAAAGAAATAGTGATTATAGGAGATTGAAAAAATTGAGAAAATTGAGTAAAATTAAATCGATAAAAAGCAAAAGAAAAATCAAGGATAGAGAATCAATATCAGATGAGAATAGAAAGCACATTATAAATTCAAAATCAATGAAAAATTCAAGAAAAATAGTTAAGAAAAATCATAAATTGAATGAACATAAATCGCGTAATTCGAGTAAAATTAAAAATGTTAAAATTGATAAATTGCCTGTTGATGATGAACCAATTAAATTTAATACGATAGCTAGTGTTGATCGTTCATTGTGGGGTGATATGTCTGATTTACATGATAATTGTAAAATTAATACGAAATTACCTGATTATTCGCAGAGCAAAGAAATACCATTTGCCGTTGGTTTATTGCCACTTAGAGCAGCACTAGAAAGAATGCAGGCTATACCTGATTATCAGCCACGTAAAACTAGATCATCAGTTGCTCCATTTAAAGGTGATTGTGGGGTAAAACGGAAAAATGGAGATTATGAAGGAATTAATGGGATTAATAAGAAAGTTGGGAGTCCGGAGAGAAGTATTAGTGTATCTGATGATACGTTTTGTCATATTAAGATACACACATCTTCGCAGTGTGGGGAGGAGACTGGGGAAATTGAAGAGAGGGGGTTCATCTCGGTTGGATCGACGTCAGATAAGCGATGACGAAAAGATTATTGTAAATTGAGGATTTAAAGGAGGATAATTGTAAAAAATTGGAGTGATTTGTCTTTCAAGGGTATATCAAAAAATGTGGGGTTTGCGGGAAAATGTTGAGAGAGCTTTTTTTTGAGAGAATTAAATTCTCTACAAAAAAGGTCTCTCGATGATTTTTGATAAAACCACTCGTTTTGAAGATATTCAAAACTCGCCAAAGGATTGGAACACGATTTTTTTTAGAATTATTCTCTTCGACAGTTTTTAGCGAATATCTTGGAATCTGGGGAAGATGCAGGATTTTGGAAAGAAACTTTTTTGAAAGGGAATTTAATTTTCTAAAAAAAAGGTCTCTTGATAAATTCTCTTAAATCCTGTATTTTTCGAGATCCTTTTGGGGGAAGAGGTGAGGAGTAAAATGGAAAATTGAGGGAAATGAAGATTTCTAACGTTTTTTTGATATATTTCGGAAAGTAATCAAGATAGAGGAAATTTCATAATTATTTTTTTGTAGTTCTCATTTTTTTTCTACAAAACAATGTTTCTATCTCGCTTGAATTCCGAGATATTTTGAAGAAACGGAGGAAATATCAGATGCCTCTTTTTTTCAAGTACTAAGATTATTTATTATTGTTGAAATTTCTTCATTCTGAAGAAACTTTTTTCGGTACTTTTCGTGGAGGAAACATGAACAAATACGTAAAACGCTCAAATAATTGAATATAAGTGAAGAAAAATCTGTGATGAAATGAAAGAAAAAGGAATGTTATTTTGAATTTATATTTAAAAAAAAATGTCTAAAATTTTGTTTTTTTCAAATCCGATAAAAATATAAAAATCAATCATTTAAATTGTGAAATTTCAAGCTTTATCCCTATTCTTCATTTCACTATCAGAACAAATCATTATTATTCAATAAATGTTTAATGTAAATAATTATAAATCAATGGTTGCTAATAATTGTAATTTCTTAATAATTTTTGTTCTCTCTTTCATTAATTCATTAAATTAATTATTTTTCACTCATGCAATTCTATTAAATATTATTTTGTTTATGAACAATAATGTTATATTGACAAGAGGATTGTGATTTTAGATTTATTAATTAATATAATATTAATATTTTTGCCCTTTATTTCATTGTGTAATGATAAATGTTTAATTTTTAATGATTTAGTTGAGAATTAAAATGAGACAGAATATAGAGTATATGCTTCGTTGATAGAAAAAAAAAATATACTCGAAGTGAAAAAAAATCATATTTTTTTAGATAAATAAAAATTTCTATATATATGATTTGATCTTATTCTCAAATTTATTAAAAAGGGATTATGAAAGATGCATTTACTCGTAAAGGAGGAAATTCTACTGAAAGTAGCAGACATCTGACAATTTTAATTTCTTTTAATAAATAAATTATTTAATATTCTAATTGTTCACAGAGATATCAAAGAAGTGATTGAAAAAAAAAAATCAGTTTTATTCTAATATTTGAGATTTTTCAGAAATTTCGAAATTTTTATGAAACTTTCATAGAATTTTCATGATTTTTTTTTTGAATCTTTTTTCAATATTTTTTCAATTTTAACTCCATCCAATTATTGTCGAATCGCGATAAAATTGGAAAAATCTTTTATAATAATAATTCATTAGTTTAAAAAATTAGAAGAATTATCAGATTCGTAATAATTTCATTATCATGGAGAAAAAGAAGGATTCTTTTAAATTGAAAGGGGGATAAATGTGCAAATTCACAAACTTGACATTGATCACGAGTAGAAATGGGGTAAAAGAGGTAAAGGTAAAAAAAGAAGGAGTAATCTATTTATATCATGTTGTATGATTGGACGGTGCTACTGTAACAAGATATTTCAATCGATTCTACACCCGAGGTAAATATAAATCTCCCCTTCTTCTCTAAATTAAGTCTAAATTCCCCCGAAAAAGGCACATGATGCACTGCAATTGATTAATAATTGAATTCTCCTGAAAATTTACAATTTAATTAGAACTTCTAGAATTTCGATAAATGGTAGTTTCTCGAGTTTTCATTAAATATCTCGGTAAATAAAGGAGATGGAGAAATTTTCAAAGAAACCTTTTTTGTAGAGAATTTCAAAAGCTTCAAAAAACGTTTCTGTTTTTTTCTTCTCATTCCATTATTTACCAAGATATCAAAAAAAAAAAAAAAATCCTTTCACCATTTCACTAAAAAGCTCGCAACAAATCGATTTTCTCGAATTATTTTAATGAAAAATCGAAATAGAATAATTTTCGTTGCCACAACAAGTCTCGTAAAAAATATCTTTAGTCTCCTTTTCTCCCTCTCTCTCTCTCTCTCTTTCTCCATGGCATTAACAATGCGGATAAATTACTGCAGACAGTACTTCGATGCATTATAACAGGATGTAAGGAGGCGCGCGCGTGTGCGCCGAATCAGCAGGTGCTTTTCCAAAGGAATAAAAGGAATTGTATAAAAGAGAAGAAAAAAAGAAAAAAAGAAGTAAACGAGGGAAAAGAGCATGGAGGAAACCGTTGGATCATCTCATCGGCTGTTCAATAGTTTTTCACAGGGCATTTGATGATTGAAAAAAAAAAATCAAATTTCCCGTTTATTATTGAAAAGAAGTGGAAGCAAATGAGCTGGGCCCATTGTGTGTGTATGTGTGTGTGTTTGTCATCCTAGTGAGGTGACAGACAGAAACGACGCAGCTACATTGCAATCAATGAGCGCATATTGATCTCATCCCTACGCGGATTTCTATTCTACACATTTCAGGGGCGGATCAATGATGCATTCAAATAGACTAAATAGGGAGGAAAAAAAATAATGCATTTTCAAAATTTTAATAATTAATTTTTTTTCAAAAAATTTTGAAAAATGACGATTTTTATTTTTTTTTGAAAATTAAGAGGAATTCTGTGGATAAATGGAATTTGCTCCAATATTTTTCGAAATAATTAGAAAGAAACATATATTTTTTGTGTTTTGGAAATTATTACAGCAAAAATTAGTTGCATTTCCTAGTAAAAAAAAATTTATCAACTAGTTGAAATCAATAAATTGGCGATTCAAAAAAAAAGCGAAAAAATTAGGAATTTTTTGAATCAAATCTCCGATATTTTTTGCAATAATTACAAAAATATATATCATCACCTCAGAGGTAAAAGGGTGTAAGTGCTATGCTTATACACAGCACTTACACCTCTTCGTCTTTTAAAAGTTGTTGCATTGAAATAAATTGCATTTTTCAGTGAAAAAAAAAATCATCACCTACTCCAAATCGATAAATTGCCAATTAAAAACCAGCAAAAATTTTTTTGATTTTTTTCACAATTAAATTATCTAAATAAATTTTTATAAATTTCTCAATTACCGCCAGACCCCCTCAGCCACGAGAAACTCCCCGCAGATGTCATCACTTTAGCAGCCAAGATGATTTTCAATTGGTCGCTTCGAAAGTAGTGCCAGACATGTGTTTCGTTTCCCGCCTCAACCGGATTGTTATTGTGGTGTTAGAAGATGGGTCCAAAAAAGAGGAGAAAAAAAAATATCGTAATAAGATGTATGTGTGTGTGTATGTGATGGTTTACAAGTAAGTAAGGTAGTCCCGCGAAGGAGGGAGGGGGGTAGGGGAGGGGGAAGACCAGAGCGGAAGGGTGTTATCGCAGAAGGAAAGAACAAACGCGTGCAAGAGAGAGAGAAAGAAAGAGAAAAAGTGAGAAAAGAAATTATATAGGATATTATAAACGAGAGTGAGGAGAGAACGCGCCAGTCCAGTGTATTGTCGAACTAGCGAAAGAGATAATCTCCGAAGTCGACACGAAGCTGAAATTTACATGTTATAGCATAGAATCCGAATATTACCGAAGTTACTTCATTGGCCAGTACAACTTTATGTTTCGTGTATTTCGGACTAAAATGCGAGCGTAGGGCCTAGTCAGAGAGTATCGAATCGACGTTGGGTTTGGTTTGGCTCTTTGGCACACACGGTTGGTGGCTCTGTTCTTCTACTTGAGAGTGTGACCGAGAGAACCACACACCGTGCCTCAGTTGGTGTGTCCCACCGTCCGTCATATTCCCGGTTTGAAAGCAAGGTTGCGACTAGTTGTTGCGACGCAGGAAGGTGCAGTGAGAAAAAAGAAAATAAGTCCGGTGTTTCTGCTTCCAATTTTTCGTATCTAATTTACGGATTAATAAAAACGTTAACAAAAAAAAAAAAATAATAATAATAATAATAATTAATTGATAATTCATAGAGCTACTTGAAGACGCGTGAATTGTTTGTTTTTTTTCCTGTGTATTAATTTCCCATTTTTTTGTGCTTTATTTTTCGAGTTTAATTAATTATTGAGAAGTGAGGAGTTTACTTTTTTTTCTTTTTTTTTTTTTTTTTTTTTTTGTTTGTTGGTGAAACATTGCCGGCCATGGAGAAGCGGATAGAGCTTGAGAAGAGAGGAAGAAATCCCGCCGATGTAAGAATTAAATCATTTTTTTTTCATCATTTTATTATCTAATAAAAAAATTAAAATTATTTTGCGAAAAAAAAAAATTGAAAAAAATATTTGGACTTGCGACATTTTTTGCGCCGGATTTTGGGGAAAATTTTTGGAAGGTGAATGTGTAGAGACACTTTTTTTTGAGGGAAATCTTTTGGAGTTATCTCGGGGTTTTTCTTTTTTGGGGGGAGGGGGGGGGGGATGAGGCTTTTGCGGGGGGCACAAACAACGACAACACACGCGACCATTCGTGTCGATGTCTTCATGCTTTTTTCGTTGGATCAAAGGCAATTCATGATTTTTTTGAGGATGTTTTTTCTTTCGGTAAGAGGGTGATGGAGGAAATAGGAAAATTTATTGCAGTGGAAAAACCGCGTGGCTTCGGCAAATAGCCTGTGGGACACAAGCGTTTCACGATGCCGACACGAGAGAAGAAGCTACGACAACAGCAGGCATGGCGCGGTTACGCTCGCACACAGGCGAGAGGGGAGATTTTTTTTTTGAATTTTTTTTTTTACGATTTTTGAGAATTTTTGGATTTTTTTTTGAATTTTGAGAAATTCTAGGTTTTTTGTGGGGAAATTTTTCGGGAAAAATTTGGAGTAAACCGGGTTTTTTTTTTGGAAAATTGGAGGCGAGATTTTAGACGAGAAATTTTCCATGATTTAAATACATTTTTGGGGGAGATTATGAGGCTGTGTGTGTATTTGTTACGAGTAGAGCTTCAAAACGTAAGGCAATGGGTCTTTTCTGCGGTGTTGCAACACAGGCAGGTACCCAAGACACATTGGTGTACACCAATGGGCACCTAAACTCCTAATGCGTAACATTAATTTTTTTTTTTTATGAAAATGTGGAGAATTAAAATTAATCGTCAAAGTATCTGAAAAAAAAATTTTTCCATTTAAATTTCGTAATTTTTATGAAATTCGGTGGATTCATCATGAAATTTGATGGATTTTTCAAGAAATTCGGTGGATTTTTCATGAAATTCGGTGGATTTTATCCGGAAATTCAGATTTTTATTGTATAAAATTGAGTTTATACTTTTTCCAGTTGAATTAGATCTCTGCCTTTTTTTTCCCTTTTTCAATTTGCACTCATCAATTACCGACACTAATTCAATTCTCCTCGCGCATCTCTCAATGCAATTATTTACGAGGAGTTAATGAAAAAAAAAAAAAAAAAAGGTTTTATCCCTAAATTACATGAAAATCCGGGGTTCCAGGTTTTCCGTTTCACTCGTCTGATGCCTGCAAAACAGGTGATTTCCGTGGAATTCCCGAGTGCAGGTTAATAATTCATCGAAAAAAAAAAAATCTTTAACGCTAAAACACGCGGCTAATTGCTCCTGTGGCAGTAAATGACACGTAGGCCAAATTGTAAAATGGGTCACTGAAAAATAAAATCCTTTGATTTTTTCCAAAAATTACGATGAAAAAGAAAAAAGAAAAATTCCAGAAAAATTCGGGGAATTTTTGTGGATAAATCACGAATGAACTTTCAAATTTTTCCCTCAACTTTCACAAATAAAAAAAAATTAATTCCAGCTTTTTTTCCACTTCGCATATTTTTTTTTCATTTTCCTACTTTTTTTTTGGCATCCAAAAATTTTTATTTACCAAAAAAAAAATCGATTTTATGAATTTTACCGGGGTTTTTCAATACTCAACTAATTTTATGCAATTTCAATGATTTTTGGAGATTCAACCGGTGTATAAAAATATGTTATGTAAATGAATTTTGATGCCGGGTTTTTGTGAGTCGGTGCAAGGATTAATATACGTGCCCATGAGGCGGCCACAGCGCCGTAAGTTTGCGCCTGTGAATTTTTCCAGTCGCCATTGTTGTTCGGTTAACGCGCCCGTACGGACATGTTTGTGCTTGGTAAAAATTATTATATGAAAAAAAAAATTATCTTTCAATCATTATCACAATAACTAGTAACATTAGTAGTTATTGTCATCATTGAAATCACTCAAAAACGATTAATGACGATTTTCATCCGATTTTACGTCATTTGAATCATTGAAAAATTGTGAAAAGTGTCATGTCTACTACGTTTTGTGTCCGCCATATTGGACGAGTCCACTTTGTTGCCAAGTGGTCAAAATCACCGGGAAATACAAAAAAATAATGATTTTCACAATTTTTTCTAAATTAAAATGTCAACTCAATTAATTGAAAAAAAAATAATTAATTTAAATTTTTTCATTGAAATTTATTTTTTTTTGCGGTTTTTTCACTCTTTACATTTTGGAGTAGAGGAAAATTAAATTGCGTGGGCGTCAGTTTTATTATTTTGTGTGTTCTGTGTCGGGCCTGCAGTGGCGTAACAAGTGTGTGGCGCGTGGCGCCCTTCAACACATTTATAAAAAAAAAATCACATGAAATCTCAAATTCCGGATTTACTCCATTAGGAAAAAAATGTAGAAATTTTTTTTTTTCAATTAATGCATTTTTTTTTTCTTTCAAAATAAATGTAATTCTTTTTTATTGATTTTTTTTAAATTCTCATTTTGGAGTTTTTTTATTTCAATATTCAGAAATTGAGAGGAAATAGTGAAATATTCGTGGAGACCTTCTTCGTAGAGGAAAAAAAATGCAAAAAACACGTTTTTACGAAAAAAAAAAAAAAATTCTAGTTTTCGAAATATTTGCAAAAATATTGACCGAACCGATAGACTCGACTCGTTTTGCCCCTTTCGAATTCAATTACATTACATAATCGTGAAAACAAAGCGAAATAGGATTGTATCGAATTATCGAGGAGAAGGGATAGACACAAATGAGAAATAGAATCAAGGAAAAATTGAAGAGATTTTTGTATTTTTTTGTTTCTATCATATTGCCTCCAGGCCTATTTTGGTCCATGCCGCGTAAATTTCTGTATTTGCTGAAAAATTTAACCGCAACATTGAAATTGACGGATTGAAAAAGAAGAGAAAGAGGATAGCTGTTGAACTTTTTGACGCTTAAGACGCCGAGGCGCTTATAACACTCCATTTAAAATTCTCTCTCCTTTCTCTATGCTTTCCTCCACCTCCCCCCTTTTTCATATGCCTCTCCTTCATCAACCCCGTACCCCTTTTCAACGTTGTTCACCGCTAAACCCCTCACCTTTCTCATTCACTCGATCAATAAATACACAGAACACCACCTTTCTCAGTCAAATGCTCATTATCAAGATTAAAAGAAGAGCCACAGATCCACAAAATAATCAATTATCTCATGACTACAATGTTAAATGGAAATTTCATGGACAAATTGATGGGAATTTTCATAAACGTGATATTTATTTTTTTTATGGGAAGATGATTATGAAATCTGTGAGTTTCAGAGGAAATTCAAAGGAATCTATGAGTCTTCAATATAATTTAAACGAAAATTCTACAACTTGCTTGAATTTCCAAATGAACATGAATATTCAGAATAAAAATGACTTGAATTTTCAATTTTTTCTTTGAATTTTCCCTATTTTTACTCAATTTTCGAGAAATAACTAAACTGAAATTCCCGAATTTCATTGTTATCCAGGCGTGAAATTATTTGAAAATCGATGAGATGTTCATTTTTCAATGACGCAATTATCTGAAATTCCAGTAGAAATGTGACTCGTCTGAAATTTCCGGGATTTTGCACAGAAAATTCAGACGGAAATTTTTAACACTGTCTATGAAGTTTAACCGTTTTTAATGGCCGTTTTTTTCTGTCAACAGATCACAGAATTTGTACTCGACAATTGTCGGAGTACGAATATCGTAGGCCTCACAGACGAATTCGTGGCACTTGAGTCACTAAGCTTAATCAATGTGGGTCTAACCAGTCTCAAAGGTTTTCCTGTACTACCAAATCTCAGGAAGGTTTGTACTTGATTTTTTTTTATTTTCCATTAATGTTTTTGAGAAAGAAAAATTTGGTTGACCTTCTTTTGCGAATATCTCCGAAACTATCGGATTCAGGGGAAAATATCAAGACACCTTTTTTGTGGAGAATTAAATTCTTTTCAAAAAAGATCTTGAGATATTTTTTCGTAAACTTGATGATATCGGAGATACCTCTAAATCAATATTTTCGTTGAAAAACGTGGAAAAATCACTTTCAAGCTCATTCTAGAAATATTTTGGAAATTATGAGGTTTAGGCGAATTTTTCAAGAGACCTTTTCCTGAGCTCTTGAAATTCTTCATGAAAAGAGTCTCTTGATATTTTTCCTTAAATCTACTCATTTCGAAGATATTTGCAATTTTTCATTTAATTATATTTCACTATTTAATTAATTATTTTATTTATTAAATTAACAGTTGGAGTTGAGTGATAATCGAATCTCTGGTGGTTTGAATTTACTTCTCACAAGTCCAAAACTAACTCATCTCAACCTGAGTGGCAACAAAATCAAAGATCTTGACACATTACAACCACTGGTAAGTGAATCAAATAATTTGTCTAGTGATGTCAAAAAAATCAAATTAATTCATTTTATCGTTAAAATTTAACAGAAAGATTTCAAAAATCTGAAGAGTCTCGATCTCTTCAACAATGAGGCAACAGACATGGACAATTACAGGGAGAAAGTCTTCAGTCTAATTCCCAGTTTAAGATATCTCGATGGGTAAATATAATACAATAAATCAATTATTCCTTCAATTTTACTACTCGTCACCATTTAATTCTCATTAATATTTGATATCACAGATTTGACATGGATGACTGTGAAGTCGATGACAGCGAAGGTGAAGACGACGAGGTAAATGGAAATGACGATGGAGATGGTGATGCTAACGAGGACGACAGTGAAGAAGGTAAAATTAACGAATAATCACAATTATTATGTCGTTACCTTAGAAAGAAAGTAACGTGAGTGTAACGTCTGTGTAAGCATAACACTCATCACTACTTTGTTCCTAAGATGACGATGTAATTAATGGGGAAACGAATTAATTAAGCTTTTTATAATGATATCCATCCTCAAGATGTCTGAAAACTAAAGTCTGATCGAAACAATTTTTTTTTCTAAAGACCTTCTTTGTAGAGAAGAAAAGTGCGACAAAAAGGATCATACCGAAAATTTCCTTCAAACTCCAAAATAATCTTTTCAAAGAAAAACCCACGAAATTGACTCATCTCGTATTTTGAATAATAATCATAACAATTTATTCTAGTTTCAGAGGAAGAGGACGAAGACTTAGATGACGATGACGTTTGTCTGCAAACGGTCTATAGAGACGACTTAGAGGTAAATTGATGAATTAAAGATGAAAAACTTGAAATTAAACTTTAAATAATTAATTTTCGATTATTATATTATTGACAGAATGACAGTGATGAGGAGGATTACATGGGTGAAGAGGAAGAGGAGGAGGATGTAGATGAGGGTGACAGTGATGAGCCAGATGATGAGGATGGTGGTGTGGTTGAAGGTAATTACATCATCGCAATATGACAGAATTAATGGAAAAAATTGGATCAAAGGACTCTGAATAAACGTTTTTTTTTTCTTTCTATATTCAACAGAATCATCTCCAGCCAGAGGCAAGAAGAGAAAACATGAAGACGGTGGTGAGCCGGGTAACTAGAGCCTCTCGAATTTTTTTTCGATACTGTTGAATGAGTGTAAAATTATTATATAAATAATAACAATAATTGCGCCGACGAGTGAGAACAGCTGGGAATCAAACAATTAAGAAAAAAAAAATTAATGAATAAATAAAGAAAAAAAAATAACAATGACCGACCAATGACAGACTTAGTGGTATGAATCTTATCAGTAAAGAGTAAAAAATTAAAAAAATAAATTTAAAGAAAAAAAAACCCAACCCAGGAACGAAAAAAATACGAACAATCAAATTGAGACAATTATGTCTATGGAGAATTAAATCGATTTAATTATTTAAAAAGAAATTGAAAAAAAAAATGAGAATGAAGAATTTTTTCGAGAATGCGAATGAACAAAGACGAAGGGATTCAATGAATATGAAAAATATGAATTAAAGAGGTAAATAGGATTGCATTCCAGCTAGACCCAACACGTTTTAGTTATACTAACGAATATTTTATATAGAGTATATAGTTAGAAAATTAGAAGTGTTGCATAAAAGGAGGGAAGAGGTGACGATGAAACAACTGTAATGAAGTGGAATGAGAGAGAGTCTTTCCAATTATTTTCTCCGCATTTTCTTTGTCATGAAGGAAAGGGTGAAGTAGAGAAAGTGGAAAATTCGATGTCACTTGGAGCTTTATTTTAGAATATCTCGAAAACTAAGGGGGATAGCGAAATTTTTGTAGAGACCATTTTTGTAGCTCTGATTTATCTCTACGAAAAGAGGCATATTACGAAAATTCTTCTATCTCCGATAGTTGCGAAGATATTTTATAAAATCCAGTGATGAAGTGGTAAAATGAACATTAACGAATAATTGAGTGTACATATTTTGTTAATACCTTGGAAACACGAGAGTTATGAGAATTTGTCGGGAGACCTTTTTTATAAATCATGAAATTTTTTTTGCAAAAAGAGGTCTCTTGATAATTTCCTTTAAATATACTCCCAGCAGAGATATTTGGAAAAGTATCTACAAGGAAAATATTGAACACTTGAAATTGTATTTTTTCCGAACTTCACTGAATTATTTCCATCAATTATTCTCATAAAAATTGTAATAAATGATTTGATAATTTCATGTTAATCCAGGAATATTTTTTTTATATTTTTCAATTACTCAGGAGAATTAATTGCGACTGGAATAGAATTGAGAGGAACAAAACAGACAGTTTCACTCTCAAATGAAAAACAAAAAAGAAGAGGAGAAAAAAAAGTAACAATATGGAGCGTTATTTGTCTGTTAGCTCCAGTCAGCCAAAGGCTGGTCCATGCTGGAATGCAATCGTCGTTAATCAGTACTAAGATTACATAAGTTACATTTTAAATACATTATTGTACCATTTAATTATTAAAGAAAAAAAAATTAACGAAAAAAAAAAATGAATAATAAGAGGAACAACTTTTGTACAGGTTTACAAATAAACCAATAAACGGAGGTGCACGTGTTTTTTTTTTCAATGAAAAATTTGGAAAACAACACACATGTTTACGTTATTGGGACAGAAAATTGAATCGTCCATAATTATTATTTTCTTTTTTTCATTGAAATAAAATAAAATTAGCAAATCTCACTCGCACGGCGCTTACTTGGCATTAAAACGCCCCCATTTTATTTTTTATTATTAATTAATATATATTATATATATATATATATTTTTTTTTCTCTCCTCTTTACTTTTTAAATTTACTCGAATGCTAAATGATAAAAAACAAAATCATGAGTTTATGATAAAGTTAGTAATTATTTTGATAAAGAAAGAATGAAAATGAAAAAAAATACATTAAAAAAAACGCTCAATCATTTGTTTAATTATCAATTTCTTCCCATTTGTTTCTTTCTTTCTTTTCTCGTGATTTATTATTTTCTCCCTTCACTTCATTGAGGAATACGTTGATTTTTCTCTTTTTTCATGACAAGATCTCATTGTTTCTATTGAAAAGGAATTTTCATGAATCGAAAAGGAATTTTTTTTCTACAATCTCGGTTAATTTCTGTCCCAGAACGATTCAAATGCCCAAAACCCATCGCTTAATCCACACAATGATTAGAATGAAGGAAAATTGTGAGGAGAATGGAAGAATTTGTTTACGTATTTGAAAAAAAAAATATTTTTTGTTACAATATCTTGAAAATTTTCAATTGAGACCAATGTTAATCGATTTTTTGAATTTTGTCAATCTTACTAGAAAATCAAGGGAATTCATGCTAAAAAATAATATAATACAATTAATTTCGAATTAAAATTTCTTCCGATGAATGAAAAAATTGAATTGTTCATTTTTATTATTATTTTGGAAATTATTACTTTAGAATCGATTGTGTTACAAGTTTTTTTCAGTGTAAATTCCCAGTTTTTTTCCGAAGGAATTGCAATTTGTAGGAAATTTCCTCAACTTTACTTTCTCCCGAAACAATTTTTTCCAATTAATAGAAACTCAAATTAAAAAAAAAAGCTCTCAATAATGACTTCCACTGCAAATTCTCCCAATTCCATAAATTTTCAAGATATTCATGAAAAATGTTGAGAAAACTAAAAAAGCAGGAATAATTATCATTAAATACCCCTAAATTATTATTTCTCTGTAAAAGAATATCAATTGTAAAAACAAAAATCAGAGCAAACCGTAAAATTGCGAATTTTGTGGAGACAGAATTATATGAATTAGTGGTAAAGACTATTGGACAGTTCGGACGTTACTGACTTGAATAACAAAATTGAAAAAAAAATCGGAAAAAAAAAATAAACCTATTGATTATAAAAAAAAACTGACACTGACCATTGTAGAGTGGATGATTGGAGTGAAAAAGAGTGAGAATGTAAGAGAAGATCGGTTTTATAAATAAAGAAAAATTACAAAAAAAATATATATATATATATATATAAATAAAGTAAACAATTATGGTAGAGTCGAGGACCTGGCGACACTTGCTGCCAGATTGGTTATGGCCTTATCCAATTATTCCAAGACTTTGACAAGAAAAAAAGCAAATTTATATTAGGTAAAAAGAGCATTTGAAGTAAAAAAAAAAGAAAATTCGTGTACAGGTCCAAAAAAAAAAGAAAAAAAATTAAAGATGAGAAGATAAAATTCTGTAAATTCCCAATTAGCAATTTTGTGCTTGCAGTTCATGCAGAAAAAAAATGGAAGAATCCAAAGTGGAAAAAAAAATTGAGATAATTCGAATTCCAGTATTTCTGCGCGTACTGTGACACAACTAAACTGCACTTTTGTCAATTGTAATTTTGTCGGGTGAAGAAAATGAGAAAAAAAAAACACAAAATTAAAAGGAAAAATAATTGAAAGGTAAATTGTGACGAATATTTGTCTGTCTCCCCTTATATTACTCCGAAGTACATTCGTGTATTTGTCAGTCTGTTCTGTTTGTTGAAGTGAATTTTTATCATAAAACTGAAGGAAAAAGAAGAAAAAAAAAAAGTTTGTTTATTTTGAGCAATCTTCGTCAGAAAAAATAAAATGAAAAAAAAAAAAAAAAAGAATAATTTATTAATAAAACCATTTACAAATCTAAATAGATGTGTCATTGGATTCGTTTATTTTCAATAAAAAAAATTGAACTTTGAGGTTTTTTGATTTTTCAAGGAATTAGAAAATAAACTTGCATTGTCCCGATATTCTTTGTCTATCAATTCGTATTGATTGACTGATTTTTTTCAGGAAAACTTAGATTATTTATCCTCGGAGCAGAAGTGCAATTTTGAATTTTTCCGGATTTCCGTTCGAATTTCGCGAATGCGAGTCACTGCAAATTGCGGAAAAGATGGAACCATTGTGCCAAAAGAGGGAGAGAGAAACATAAATTCACTGTGCAATCGTTCAAATGAGACATCGAGAAGATACGAACGTATCTTCATAGGATTTGATTTCATTTTTCGTGCATAAATTGGATTGGAGTTGAGTCATTCGAAACAAGTTCTTCGGAAGTCGCAGTGAGATGCAATAAAAAGACAATCCAGGACGCAAAATTTGAATCATTGTGAAGGACATAGTGAGGGTTGGGGTAAAATGGACACAAGGGGTAAAACGGACACGGGTTAATTTTGATATTTTGTACTATGAAAATTACTCGAAATGGATGGGAATATTGAAGATAGGTTTTTTCTGATGATTCCATCGAAAAAATGAGGAAATTTCCCATGAAAATCATATGTCAGAAGTTATTCTTTGGAATTTTTGAAGAATTTCATTTTTTACGCAAGTTTTAAAGGTGAAATTTTTCTGTTTTTAAAAAATTTCAGGTTTTTGAGAATATCTCTGGTTCTATTGAACATAGCAATCTGGGGTTTGGTCTTAAATGAAAGACGAGCTCATTTCCCATTGATTCATGGGGTTCTGAAAAAAATTATCAATTTTTTCAAGTACTTATAGGGCAAAAACTGATTTTCAGAAAATGACCTAGAAGATTTGAAAAATTGATTGAAAAAAAAATTTGAACCTCATGAATCGATGAAAAATAAGCTCATCTTTCATTTAAAATCAACCCTAGGTCACTACAAGCAACTGAATCGGAGATATTACCAAAAAAAATGAATTTTTTGAATTTAAGGAAAATCGAAAGAAAAAATTTAGAAGCATGTTCTGCCCAAAATTTCCTCATTTTTTTGATGAAATTATTAGAAAATATCTATCTCGAACCGTTTAATTAGTGTCCATTTTACCCCACCTTCCTCTACTTGTTGAACTACGTGGAAATATATGTACTTGACTAGAGCAATGAACAACTAAACACATTCAACTGGAAAAATGAATCTAAAGAATTTTTATAATAAAGAAAATTAATAACTACCAATAGCATTTATTCATTAGAGAAAATTCAGAAAAAAAGCATTTTCCAGGAAAAATAATGAACATGCCGCGAAAAGTTTTGCTCGAAAATTTGGAGTACTCACCGGTTGTTTTCATCATTTTCTCGTTCTCAACACTTTTTTAGTCGATTTCAATCGATGAATTTGCAGTAGATACTTTTATATGCGTATTGTAAATAAAAGCCGAAAAAAATCGTTAAGACACTTGAAATCATCATTCAATGAGCATAAACCATGTTTACATGTCTTCCTAATGATCTCAACACTGCCGAAAGACTCATGCCTCCCCCCTCCTCCCCCCAAATTCTCGAAAAACAATGAAAAGTCCCCGAGAACTTTGAAAAATCTCGAAAAACCGTTAAAATTCGGAAATATGAAGTTTTGTCGGGAAAATAGTTTCATTTATTTTTGTCGCCAGTTTTTGTAAAATATCTCGGAATCTAAACGAGATAAGGCGCAGGAGTAATTGTAGAGACAACCAAGAGCTATAAAGAAGGTTCCTATGAAAATTTCTCTATCTTCCTTAGTTTCCGAGATGTTCTCGTTAAGAAACTGATGATGCAATAACATCGATTTGTCCGAAAACTTGGGTCGTTAAAATCTAATGAACAATTTCAAAGTCACATTCTTTTCTCTCATCGCCTATCTCAAGTTCCCCCCCCCCCCTCCCTTCCCCGTCTCTGTTCACCTTCAAAAATATGCTCTACTCAAAAAAATCAAAAAAAAATAAATAAGAAAAAAAATCCCAAGAAATCGTTAAACGCAAGAGAACAATAAAAACATGTGGAGTCTACCTCAAGTGCTTGTCAAGCGATAACAATGAAAAAAAAAAAACATTCGTCACATGAAAAACCGGATAATTTAAAATAAACAATGAAATCATATTAGAGGAACGAAAACCGACATCCGCACGTTTCGGAGTTCGGGACTCTACTAAACTCGAAGAAAGCAACACCTCCACACTTCACTCCCCTCCCCCTCCCTGGCTCCAACCACTGCTTCGTGACAGTATCCAAGTCTTTTGTTGACTCTTAGAAATAATTGTTAAAGACAATAAAAAAGGCAAATTGCGTTGTGTGTTTCATGACCGGCAGCGTTTCCAGAAGAATTCAGAGACCGGTGGTTCTGTGGTGCCCTCTTCTCCTCGTTTTTCCCGCCAATTCCGCCATTTTGTGATCGTTCACACGGGAAGGGTGGGGGAAGGAGCAGAGAAGCAGTGGGAACGAAGGGACTCGAGAGAATTCATTCATTTCGTCGATTCCGTTGTCTTCGTTCCGGTGTGAAGAGTTTCTATCATCAATTTTAATTGATTATTAATATTAATTCATGAATGATGTATATTAATGAATATGATGAAACTCTGGAGATAATAGATGAGTATAAATAAGATCAGTTGAAGAGTTTCAAGATATGTATATATATATATATATATATATACTTTTTTTTTCTTTTCCTTTCATTTCTATATATGTATAATTATGGAAATACATATATATTGTATTAGCGGAATGAACAACGTTGTTCAAAACGCATAAATAAATTTAAAAAAAAGCTAATTTTTAAAAAATAGAGTTTTTCGAGAGGAAGATTTTCACAAAATATGAAATTTTTCTATGAAACCGTTTTGCTCTGAGACTTTCATGCACACACAGACATACACACAAAGACAGACATGCGCTAAAAATATCATTTTCTTTCTATTTAGATGATTTTAAGTATTTTCTATCAAAAAATTACAATGGAAAAAGGCGAGAATTCTCATAAACAGCACGAACCCATTATTTTTCAATTATTTTCATGAAAAATACCTGTTTTATCAACTGAAAGTGTCAGTGACAAGTGCTGCTATTTTGTGGCGACAATAAAAACCAAAAGACAAGATGGCTGCCGTTGAATTTTCTCGAGGGATTCCAGTATCCTCCGCACTCTCGTTCAGTGCACTTAGTACGTGATTGGTGTTAGTGCCGAAAGGTGTGAGCCCAGTCAATTTTGGAGTACGAGGTTTTTTTTGTATCAAAAAAATAAAAGCCGAAAAAAGTGGTGTTGCAAATAAAAAATTCTGAAAAAATTAAAAGTTGAAAGCCGGTATCGTGTTAACGTGAATTGAACAATTGAAATTAAATTCTTCAATTAAAAGAAAACAAATATTTTAATAAAATGGCAGAGAGTAAGGGTGCGTTAATCGCAAAGACAGTACAAAAACATGCCGGCAGGGCCAAAGAGAAGGTAAGTTATTTTTTTTTAAATTATAAAACACAAGTAATTCACCTATTTTCATTGTGTAATAGTGCCTATTGGATCAGTTGAATGTCGAAAAAAAAGAATGAATTTTTTTTTTAAGATAAATCCCAACCTATCATGTCAGTAAACAAACAAGTCTCATGCCACTGTACAAATACTCGTGAACTTGTAAATATTTGACGTTTAATTGAGCCACAAACCGCATGACACAAGCCGGCTTCTCATACAAAACTGAAAATTATTCAAATTTCCGGGGGATATCTCGTGACAGAAGAAGCGCAGAAAAGTGCAGCCAGTCTCATTCGAAAGTTAGGAAAATTTCCGATTTTTCGAAGAGGTTAAAACCTTTTTTATTTCAAAAACAAATCTTCAATATGAAAATCCCCTTCTTCAAAAATTTGAATTTTTCTGACAAATCGCTTCAATTTATCATCAGTTTATTGAGAATAGCTCGGAAACTATTGCGAGATAGGGCAATTTTACCCCAAAATCTTCTTTTCCAGAGGATTTAAACTACAAAAGCGAATTGGAGTAAAATCGCTCCATCTCGCTTAGTTTCCGAGACATTTTCAAAAAAGAGATGATGGAATAAAATATTGCATTCTTCTGGAAATTTCATTGTTTTTTTACATCATTTTTTCTTCTTGATCTTCAATTCTTGCACTTTTCTCATTTCCAATAAATTCAATTAATTAAAAATGAAAAAAAAATTATCATCATGAGATAAACAATACATCTGCGTATTAAAAGTCTCTCTCTCTTTCTGTCTTTCGTGTAATTCACTCCAACGCGAATACAATTCTATTACATAATCATTCGAACCTCTGGTGCGCACCTATTATGAGCCCAGAGTTTCAATTTTAAATGACAATTACTTATGCAATAACTACGAATAGTTTGACCGTGTCGTTTTGTTTGATTGTTGATGGGGATAAAAAAGGGGTGGGGTAAGAGGAGGAGAGGGGAGGGGGGATAGGGATAAAGTGCAGTGGCACGTGTAATCTTTTTTTTTTTTTGCCTTTATTGTTTCAATCTGTTCTTGAGAACAACAAAGTTATTAATTTTGTATTTTAAGAGGGGAGAATGATTTTTTTCACTTTTTTTTGTAAATATCTCGAAAACTATGGAAATTAGGGGAAAATGTAAGAAGACCTTTTTTGTGAGAAATTAAATTTTCTAGATGATACAATTAATTTTCAATCTTGAAGACAATTTACTTCACTCCAGAAAATTTCAATATATATAGGTATAGAAATTGTGAAGGAAAATTTTGTGAAAAGGCAATTTTTTTTTCTGAGTGCAACTGCTTATGAGATTTTTTAAAATTTAAGTGAATTGCAAATTTTTAGATGTTTTTGCTTTGCAAAATTTTCTCATCTGTGGAGAAATTCAAATGAGAGATTATCCAAAATAACGTCCGCCCACTAGATTTGTGCTATTTTTTGGTGAGCCGGTCAACATCCAAAAAATTCCCAGGAAACGGTTGAATAAACATGTGGACAATTCCTTCATCATTTTGAAAAAAAAAAAAAATGTATTTCTTTTTATTTTCTGAAGAATTGGAGAATTTTTCGAATGATTTATTACATTTGCGAGAGAATTCAGGAAAAGATATTTCACATTGACAAACACACAATTTGTCAGTGAGATTACCCCCGGGTTAGCAATCACGTTTTTTAAATAAATAAAACTGTTTTGTATCGGATCGGACAGAAGCAAGTTAAACATGAATACTTCATATATATATATATAGATATGTAGTTTTATTCGATAAACTGGAATCCTAATACGGTTATGTTTTCTTTGTATTCGATGCGTGATGTGTCAAGCACACGTACAATTGATGATCATTGATGGACACGACAAGTTTAATTCCAAATGGAAAAGCGTGTCGATGCTACTGTCTCAACACGGTTTGAAAGCTGAAGAAGAAAATTAAAGAAATTTTATTGAAAAAAACCTAGAAAGAAAAATGGTGAAATTCTTTTTTTTTTCAACAATTCGGAAACTAAGCGAGATAGAAGAATTTTCATGAAACCTTTTTTGCAGAGAAAAACGAGAGCTCAAAGGATAATTCTTTAAAATTTTACTCTCTCGCTTAGTTTCCAAGATGTATATAAAAAAAAAAACATTTTTCACACTGAGAAAAAAATAATAGTAAAAACAATTAAATATTACTTCCATTGGTTCTTAGCAAATATTTTCTTGAAATAATTGAAAAAAGCTGTTGAATTAACTAAATTCAGTAAATTCAATAATTTATTAAATTATTCAAAAAAAAAATTCGCTGAGGACCATTTGCCTCAATATACAATTGTTTTTGCCACTATTTTTTTTCTCAGTGCATCTATAAATTACGAGAATCTAATTTTCAGTTTTCTTTTAAAATATCTCGGAAATTAAACGAGATAGAGAAATTTTCATGAAACGTTTTTTGTAGAGGAAATCAAGAGCTACGAAAAGAATGATAAATTATTCTCCATGTTCCTTAATTTCTGAGACAATCAAAAAAAAAAACTGTGTTGTGGCTCACGAAATGATTCAAAAAGTGAGAACTTTGATTTTCTTGAGGTATTTTCAGGCAATTAGGCGAGATGATAAAATTTCGGTGATTACCTATTTTGTAGTCTTCAATATCGTCTTGAAAAAAGCGTTCCCATCAAAAAATCTCCTATTTCCCCCACATTCCTCTCGATATCCCCGAAAAAAAAACAACTTTTCACGTAAAATCTCAAAACTCTTGAGATCGAAGGAAAAAGAATTTTTCGTTAATTCGTAGGTGTTTTTCTGTGTCGTTCAGAAAGTGGGGAATGCCTACAATACAGTCTTATCTCGTCGAACCGGTCCCCCCTCTCATCCCTCCCACCATAATGTATCTTTGAGCCTCCTCTGAAAAGCCACCTTGTACGGATTTCCAGCGGTTCACGATCACTCGATTCCTCCGGATAGGACCGTAACCTCCCGAGAAACGCAAACAATAATCCAAGTTCGAAAGAATATCTCCAATATTCCAGCGAAATCCTCCGCATTCATTAAATCAATAGCCCAAATCAAGAAATATTCTCTACTGTTTCGAGGAGAAATAAAAAATCATTAAAAAAAAAGTGGAATTGACGTTTAAAATGATTTGTCCGTTAGTGAGACGGGTAATCGGGTCGACTGCGTTTTACAGCCAACCGGTTTTATATATATATTTTTTTTCGCTTGAAAATGTGTGCGACACGAAACAAGGCGTTTACTTCCTCCAGATTATTCAAATTCGATTTGAAGAAAATTTGAAAAAAAAAAACGAAAAAAATTGAGGAATAAAATTTTTTTGTGAATTGAACTGAAAATAGCAGAAATCTGCAAAAAAAATTTAGATTTTTTTTCTGTCAATGAATGAAGTAAAAAGTGGAGGAAATTCAGAAAAAATGTGCGAATTTTTTAAACATTTTTTTTATAACAATTTTATTGTTCCAAAAAATGCGGAAAATAGTCATATATATTTTCATTTTAGTATTATATTTTTTTTTAATGACGTGAATATTCAAGATTTTTTTTTCTTTTGCGTTAAATTAAAGAGAAAAATAGTTTTCATTGAGAAGAAAAAAAAATGAACGAGCCTTTATCTCTCATTCATATCGGAATTCACAGGGTACCTTCAGCACGCGCGCGCACATGCTGCAATTCAAACGAACAAGGAGGGGGAGTGTATCTCCTGCTTCATGCACTTGTGTCCATTTCCTGTACACCAAGTGCCCTATTCCTCCCGTGCGCATTTGCGCGTCTGCATTCGTGAGAGGTCGAAGAATAAGAATATGAAAATAAAAGAAACTTAATGGGTGATAGGGTGGGAGGAAGGGGGGGGGGGAATGGAGGGAAAAAAAATTGTAGATACCGTTCTCGCGCTCATAAAGTATCCGAGCTTCGAATGTATTATCTCAGTGCACATGCGAGCACAAACGGTTTTTTTTTTAATAAACAATTTTAGTCGTGAGGAGTTAAAACAGGATTTGATTTTTTTCTTCATATATTTTTTTGAAGATATGGCGGAAAGTAACTGAGATAGAGCGGTTTTGCTTCAATATTTTTTTGTAGCTCTTCATAATTATCTATAAAAAGACTCAGTATGAGAAAGGCGTATCTCCTTTATTTTCTGAGATTTTTTTTTCAAATAATGGAATTTATGTGGATTTTATGAAGTTTTAGGAAATATCTCGGAATTTTGGGGAAATGAGGAAAATATTTGCGAAAAAGTTTTTTTCCGGTTTTAAATTTCTTCTATGAAAAAAAAAAACTCTTTTCACGAAAAAAATCATCAATTTTCCCTGAATTTAGAGAAATTTCCTAAAATCTCATAAAATCCACACAAGCTCCGTTATTTTAGGGAATATGCTGGAAACTAATAGAGCGATAGAGCAATTTTGGCTTTATCATTGGTTGCAACTCTTGAAATTTCTTACAGCAGGAAAAGTTCAGTGTGAAAAAGCGTATTTCGTTTAGTTTCTGAGGTTTTTCTTAAAATAACGGAATTTATGTGAACTTTCCGAGGTTTTAGGAAATATCTCTAAATCTCGTAAAAATAGGAAAATTCTGGTAGAAATCTCTTTTGTAGATTTCACTTTACAAAGGCGATCATCACACCAAACTCCGAAAACCTTGAAGAATCCATATAATAATTTTGTTATTTCAAGAAAAATATCTCGGAAACTAAGCAAGATAGAGCGATTCTGACCAAATCCATGAGATTAGAGCTATTGAAATTCTTTACAGTAAAGATTGAGGCGAAAAAAGCGTATTTCTATGATTCTCCAAGATATGTATAATCTTGATATAACGGAATTTGTGTAAATTTTATGAATTTTCATTAATATCTTTCATCAAGATCTTCTTTGTAGGTCTCAATCTCCTTCACTAAGAATATCTTAACGAAAAACCCCTAAATTCATGGGTATTTAAAAAAAAAAACAAGTGGATGATAGTATTGTTTTCCAACTGATATAGCTTTTTCTAGTGATACTTTAGCAATATGCTTCCAAATGGAAGTGAAACAACTTTTTTGAAACAATCATCAAAATATCAAGTTTTGGAAAATTCATTGAAACAGCAATAACCCGAGGACTAATTTTATGCAAATATGCTCAAAATTTATAGGCATCTAACTGATACAATTCTCCAGATAATATATCAGTATAAATAATATCAGTTGAATAGTTTCCAGAAATTTAATCAAAAACTGATTTCCAAAAAATGGACATATCGCAAAAAGTTTTGTTGTAATTGAGACTTTTATGCACATACTGACGAACACACACAGAGTCATGCGCTAAAAATATCATTCTCCCTCTATTCAAATCATTTTAAGTATTTTCTATTAAAATAATTACAATCGAAAATTCTGATGATTACATAGCTTCCATTCGGAAGCCATAATCTCAATCGTTTTTCCTCTACAACAAAATTTATTCCAATTGCCCAGTCCACAAATAATTCCACATAAAACCTAGAAAATTTAACTGACGTTGCGGCTCGTCGACGCAACGGTGATTAACTGGAAGCCAGTGACGGAAGGCACTCGTTCCCTAATCTCATCCGTAGATAAATGTATATATGCAAGGCAGAACGTCTTTGAGTAGTCGTTGAGACAGTGACTGTCCACTCTCGATCTTCGTTCACCTCGGCATCCCGTTACTATTCTCGGATAGTCCCGGGAACCTCGTGTCCTCTTCCTCTCCTCACTTAGCCCCCAGGTTTAACCAGTAGGCAAATATATCTACGAGGCTTCAGTCTAACCCTCGTTTCTCTTGTAATACTTCACGACTTCCGTGTGATCTTTACTTGAATTTACAATTATTACTATTCCGTTCGATCCCAGAAGAAGAAACAAATGGGAAGAAGTAGAATGAAGTCATTTCACTTGATCTCGTGTTATTTGCACATTTTTGCATATTTATTCGTTGATTTTTGCATCAGAAAACCAATCCTGATGGAATTGATGAGGAAAACGATATTCAAGTAAATTATTAGATGTAAAGTACAAGAGAAAAAGGAGTAATTCACTGTATAATCATCAAAAAATGTTATTTACGGAAATGCTCAGCATTCATGTCTACCTAACTCAAGTTTTTCCGCATGTCCCGAAAACTTCATGAGAACTGCATCCATTCTTTCGCAATTATGTCCGAAGCGAGTGCATTCAGAGAAAAAATTCAAAAGACATCTTTTTTGTAGAGAAATATTTTTTAATTCCCTACAAAAAGGTTTCTGTAAATTTTCCTTATCTCCACCGGTCTACTTCTTAATCAACTCTTTTTAATGCGTTTATTAACGAAAAATTTGTTTTTTCTCATTTTTTTAAAATTATTAGTTATTATCGCAGTCAAGCTAGGTATTCTTAAATACTAAATTTACACTCGGATCAACGGCGAAGGCACTTGAGATCACAGCTCTTATTTTCGACTATTCATATTAGAACTAAGTGTAGATAAATTTCTCTACTTCCATTCTATATTAATTCTTTGAACTTGAGTTTGTACCCCCTCCCCCCCCTTAGAATAAGAATAAGAGTCAACCCCTTATTCTTTTGATGCCATTTCAAAGATGATATTTTTTTTACATTTTTCTGAATTTTTCCATAATCTTTGCCCGTGTAGTTTACGAGATATGGATTATCAAAATTACTGAAAATAGCGGTGGTGTTGATGAAACGCCCTAAATCGAACGGAAATAACGAAATTACTGAAGAACCACACAGTTGACCTATTATTTAAAAACTATTGGCAAAGAGAATAGCATTTTAACTAAATAATAGAAGAAAGAAATATTCAATTCACCCTATAGTTATTGAGAAATTTTAATTAGAAGGTAGACGTAACTATTTTCTTCTCTATCCATTTCATGCAAGTAATGAGAGACTAATAATGTAAAAAAAATTTGAGAAATAAAAAAAATTATATTCACAAGCTGGATACATGACTTTTGAATAGTTTAGTCAGCTTTTCAGGTAAATTAAAGCACATTTTTCCAAATTATCAGCAATTAATTGAAAAAGTAACCTACAAATCCTCATTCTTTCCAGCTCTATCGACCATACTCTTGGATACTACTTCAATGTTTTTGTCTTTTTAAAAATATCCGCATTAGAAATAAAGTGGCGCAAGTGCAAGAGCTTATCCATAAAATTTATGCCACTTTGTTCCTAACGTGACCACATGGTATTGAAAAAAATATAATTCTACAGCTTAATCAACTATGAACTACCAGGAATTCCCATCTTACATAATCACAAATGAATGAGGATTTTATCATTAATCCCTACATGCTGATCCAGAATAATTAAGCTCCAATCAGCGAGCATTGCACCTGCATCAATCAGTAGTAGCTCAATAGAAAGAAAAAAAAAGTAACTTATAAAATAAAGATAATTGGATATTGCATTCCTGGTTCACCACTCGATATTTATCATCTGGCTGTCGTCCAAATAGTCGTCAACGTTCACTGAAACATTTGCAATTTACATTCTGCTCAGAGTCACTTGAGTCTTTTTTCCTTTCTCCAATGGGATCAAAAGAAGAAAAAAAGAAAAAGTATGAAATTGCATTGGAAAATTTTTGAAGACGTGCTTATCTCTCTCATCCATTGTTTTTCATGTTTATACAGATATAAACACTTGAGTTGTCTATTCAAGTGACTACGACTTTGGTGGTAATTCCAGTCACGAGAAAGGTCGTATTCAAATGACCTCGAATCCCATCGGGCTCTCTCGAATGGAAAAAACATTTGCGAACGAGTTTTGAATCGTTTGCAACATTTATATACACAACTATTAACGCGCTATGGATAATAAATGTGTGTAAACGCTTTATATGCACTTTTCACTTTGTTTATATATGGATTTTGTTTTTTCTCGTTTTATTGCTTTATTATCATCTAGATATTGTAAAATAATTCTGCCTGTTCTAATTTTCATGTCTAATGGTAATTTCGCGTGCTCTACTATGAATTCGAAATTTGTCGGTAGAAAAATATCGTTAATAATTCTTTTTTCATGATGAAATGTCTTTTTTATTAGGGGAAAACAAGTGAATTATTCAGTAAATTGATCATAAATTAGTTCTCTGGGAATATCTCGGGTAATTTTGAGATAAGAATTAGTGCTACAAAACAAGCAACAACGAAAATTGCTCTATGTCTTTTGGGTTTCAAGATATTTTGAAATAAAACTGATTTTCAAGTGAATTCGGGGAAAAAAAGTTAATTTTAGTTTATTTTTAATGTTTAATGTTTATTTGACTAAGACTCTAGACTCATCTGCCCATCGGAGGCAATAATACAAGATATGTCATAATTAAATAGAATCGCATTGAAATTTTCAGAAATTGAAAAATATGAGGTATCACAGAGAAGATATTTTCAAGTCTCTTTTTAGAAAAAATTAAAAATTAAAAAAAAAAACTTTATCATATGTTATCATGAATGAAAATCAGCTAAAATATACTCATGATCACTTCTTTCGAAAATATCTCGGAAACTATGAAAGATAGGGCGAAATTTGTGGAGACATCTTTTGTAGCTCTCAAAATTCTCTACAAAAAACGTATCATGAAAAAGTCTCTGTCTCACTTAGTTTCCGAAATCCTCAACAAAACGTAATAATACATCCTACATATCCATTTCATCACTGAATAATCTGTTCTTCAAATTGTTCTAGTGAAATATCAGAATGTTACTGCAATGCATCGCTGATTCTTCCTAATGCATACGAAGAACCAGAGAGCGTGTGATTGATTCTCAGAAGCTGTCTAACATTAATTCTTCATTATTCTCATTTTTTTTTCTTCTATTTGCCTCTTATAATAAAAATATTCGTCGATCTGACGTGATGCTGAATTGACTCTGCTGGCCAGCTTCCAGCCGTGTCTCGTCGAACGTGTATAAATACAGAGTGCCCAGGACAAATGCAGAGTCATTTTGTAACTCAAAAGAAACTCAGGTTCTCTCACAATTCAATTCCTTCATATTTTTTTTTTCCTTTAAACTATTTTACAATTTTTTTTTCTCTATCTTTAAATGAAAATTCTTTCACGCCCCTTTCATCTCATTTCTATCAACAATTGTGACTTCCTTTAATTTGCTTCAGTTCTTCTTATCTCGTCTTCTTGAAAGTGAAGTGAAGACTTTAGATACAAAAAAAGTATTGCTTCTATATTCTTAGATGAATTTTCAGTTTTATTTATCTTTTTCTTTTTTTCATTTTTTCTTCTCTCACTTCCTTCTTCTTTTGAAAAATGAGGGAACCGATGGCAGATGCTCTCTCTGGCGTCACGCACCAGAGTTAGAAAATATCTTACATCATCAGTATCTCAATGGAATTTTCGCATAACAAGTTACAGTAGTCAAAAGATAAAATATGAGTTGCGAAATTCATTCTGCCTTATTTTAAAAAAAGATCTCTGAAACTATTAGATTTACGGGGAAAACTCAAGAGACTTTTTTTGTAGAGAATTGAATTCTCGAGAAAAAAGGTTTCCTGACATTTTCCTCTAAACCTAATGGTTTCAGAGATCCTTTCAAAAAAAAAAGCTGCTGATCTAATTTTTCAAACAAACTTGAAAAAAATTCAATTTAATTTTTTTGTCAAACTGGAGAGCTCATGGAGAATTATGATAAAATAAAATTGAAAAATCTGTATACAATCGGGGAAATTGTTTTGACGTAATTTTTCCATAATTTACCTGATTGAGGAATTTGTAGAAATAAATAAGGATGAAATTACCTTCGTAATTAACTCAATGAGTTATTTTGTGTGGTTAGCAGTGTTTTTTTCTTACTTCTTCCTTTCGTTTTATTTCATTCTGGCTGGTCTTGCATTTGATGTGTAGTTAACGGTAGAAACAAGGTATATAGCCAAGACTCACTGGCTAAACTTTTGATGTGTATGGGTGCAACACCCGTTGCATACTGAATTTCATGCCAGGAAGTAGGCAGGACGGGGATTCAAATGTTAGATATTGCGGATATTCAAAGAAATTGCGAAAAGAAATCGGAAGCTTTGAATTTAAACTGAATTTGGTTTCTGCCTATTCGATGAATATTTATTTGGGATAGGGGTGATTTTTTTTTTTAAATTCATTCATTTACAAATCAATGTCGTCTCCTTAGAAACAAAGTGGCATAAGTACTCTGTATAAACGTAGGAAAAGATATTGTGTCTTGAAAAAATCTGTGATTCCATCGGTTTTCAACAAAAATTGTAATAAATTAGGGAAAAATCATGAAAAAATAAAAATAATTCTTGAATTTTTGATAAAAAAAACAATTCATTTTGTTCCATCAGCAGTTTTTTGAAGATATCTAGGAAAATGTGGATGAGATGGAGCAATTCTCATAATCAACTTTTTTTTGCAGAGAATTTTTAGATCTATAAGGAAGGGTTTCCTGGAAATTGCTCTATCTCGCTTAAATTCTGAGATCTTTTTAGAAAATTGACAAATTAAAATTAAATCGAAAACTTCATATTTTTGAGAAAAAAAATGGAAAAAAATTTAAAAACTCAATTGCAACACGTTTTTTTCATCAGAAATTTTCCCAGCTTTCTAATGAAGTCATTTACAAAAAACCCATCTCCAACCATTTCATTGAAATCTCCATGTAACCGTTAAAACCACTTTTTTTTGCTCTTCTTCTCATTTTCCTTTCCTCCACCAAACTCATTTTTCTCCAGAGGCCATTCTACCCTCGTCATCATCTCCAAACCCTTCAGCCAATAAAACAAAGAGAAACGCCTGAACTCAACAAGCTGATGATGAAAAATCACCTCTACTGACATTATCAAAAACCACTTCTTCTCCACCTCTTTAATTCTTTCTCTTCTTTACTCAGTTACAAGGAGGTCACGACCCACTTTACACCCGTGTGTAATGTCACTCTATTCTCGGCAAATCGTCTAGACCCTCCCAGTTCAATAAAGTTGTATTTACTTGTTGAAGAAATAGAGAAAATTTTCAAAAGCGAATTGTCAATGATTTTGCCAGAGAATTATCGGATAAATTGCGGTGAGTGCTTTCAGCCAATTTAAAAGTGAAGAGGTGAAAACAGAGCAAATCTATTCTTTTTTTTGAGAATATCTGAGAAAATAAGGGAGATAGGTAGTATAAGGAAGATATTGGGAAAAAATCGAGTTATTCGGTTTTTTCCTCAAATTGATTTTTTTTTACAATTATTGTTCGAAGATATTTCGGAAAGTAAGAGAGACAGCACGATTTTACATTAATTGCACGAAAAAAAAATGATCCAGGGTAAAAAAGGGCGTATCTCCGTTAATTTTCAAAATATTCTCAAAAAGTAATTGGAAAATTGACGTTTCCTGTGTTTAGCCTCAAATTGCTTTTTTCGCTAATTGAAGGCACTTTAGCTTTCTTCAGAATATTTTAAAAACTAAACGAGATATGGCGATTTTACCTTCATAATTAGGGCAAAGTAATGAGCGTATTTTCTCATTAGTTTGCGAAATATTTTCAAAAAGTTGTGGGATAAAAATCTGGATTTATCCTGTTTTTCACCTTTTTACGACTCAATTGATTAGCAAAGTTTTGCTGAATGTTGGAAATTAGCAGAGATGCTTGAAGTGCCACTGTGCTTTAGTGTACACTTCATCGCATTACCCTGCACTCTCGACTTCATACTTGACCCACTGTTCTTGTTCCTAATTCTATTTCTCACTGAAATTCCAACCTAAACTAAAACTCATCATAAAACAAAAAAATATTTGAAAATTCTGAGAAAAAAGAAACCATTACAAAAAACATTAAAAAAATTGGAAAATTAATTTCTTCAATTGGAAAGAGAAAGAATTGATAATTAATTTTATTTTTATTTTTTTATTTACATATTTAATACAGCAGAATCATAGATTCATCCTACTAGAATAATTGATTCGCCCTAAAATCTACAAATTTGAGTGAATTAAAAAATTCACACGTTAATGTTAAATAGAGTGTAAAAAATTATATTAATCATATCATTGCAAAAAATTGTGGAAAAAAAAAATTCAGATGATTACCATTGAAGGTCGTGTTACTATGTTGCCCTCGTGACTCGTCACGTTCCAATTTATTTTTTCACAGCGGTCGCAATTCGAGCAAGGTAATTGAATTAGTCTCCCGTCCCTAGTGAATCCCATTCCATTGGCGCGTGCGATTTTTTCACTCACTTTCTTTTCGTTTCTCTATTTTCCATTCGAATAATTAGTTCATGTTAGTCATTATCATCGTAAATTCATTAATGCCACTATGATGATGATCATTTTAAGGTAGTAGTATCTCAGAATATGGTCCATAACACAGAAAAAAAAGAGAATTTGTAGCTGAATTTCCAATTAATTGCTGATAATTCGGGAAAATGTGCTTTAATTTACCCGAAAAAGTGATCAAACTATTCGGAAGTCATATCTTCAGCTTGTGAATGAATTTTTTTTTGTTTCTCGAATTTTTTTTATTTCACCAATCTCCTATTTAATGAAAAAGAAAATTAATTGAAAAAAACAATCTCCTATCACATGCATGAAATGGAGAGAGAGGCGAATAGTGATGACTACCTTTTAATCAGAATTTCTCAATAACTATACGGTGAATTGAATATTTTTTTCTTCTATTATTTAGTTAAAATGCTGCTTTTCGCCAATTGTTTTTAAATAATTAGTCAACTGTGTTGTTCTTTAGTAATTTCGTTATTTCTGTCCGATTTAGGGCGTTTCATCCCCACCACTGCTACTTTCAGTAATTTTGATAATTCATATCTCATAAATAAAAAATTCAGAAAATTATGAAAAAATATCATCTTTGATATGACATCAGAAAGATAAGGGATTGACTGTATTAGAGTTCGATGGAATAGTACCTCAAGGAGGATAGAGGAAAAGATGATTTATTTTTTAGCAGGCTGTTGAGTTTATTCGGTGTTTGACAATCAGATTATATGTCATGTAAAGACTTCCAAGGATATTACTATTTGAAATCCGCTGCGAGGTGGAAAAAATCAGTCTGTTACCATTTACGGGCGTCTAATGGGATTCAAATCAATGCTACATGCTTATTCGTGGGCGTCAACACGAGATAGAATGAATAATTTAATCGAAAAATTGATTCAGAAACGAGGGGAAGACACGAGATATAGTAGAGATCGTGACTTTTATCAGTATTCGGAGATTATCTCGGAATCTGTGTTAGAGAGATTTTTGCAGAAGCCTTTTTTGTGGAGGAGAACTAGGGCTACAAAAAAACGCTATTATAAAAATTGCTCTATGTCGCTTAGATTCCGAGACGTTTTTCAACAACTTGATGTCAAAATAAAAGAAACAAATTATGGCAATTATTCTTATAATACTTTTCCTTGAATATCTCGATAACTAAGCGAAATAGAGCAATTTTCTTAATAAAACTCGTCTTATAGAGAAGAATTAGAGCCCCCAAAAAAGGCAATCACACCCTTTTCTCCATATCCCTTAAATTTCGATATATTAAAGAAAAGTAGGTGCAAAACTGAAATTTGCGTCCACTTTATCGATAATCCCAAATAACTCATTCGCAATAAAATATCCAAGAAACTTAGCAAGATACCAAATCTTTATTAGATACCTCTTCCACAGCTCTCAAAGTTCCTTACAAAAAAAGCACTCAATCTAAAATTCCTCCATCTTCCTTTATTTCCAAGATATTCATTAAAAATAACCAAAAAAATCTCTCCACTTCCCAATTTCGAATTTTTTCTTCATTGATTCACAAGGAAAAAATATAGTTTCATCATAAAGAAAAAAAATTCACTTGAATGAATGAAGTGCATCGTCCTTGAGGTCATTGAAATAAATCAGGGCCACGATTGAGTGTCAACGTCCATTATTAGTTGAGAGGTTCAACAAGTACTCGAGTCAGTAATACGTGCATTAAATATCACCATGACCCCTCACTTGCTCGTGATAATGGCGCAACAATGAATTGTCATTAAACTGGTACGTCATGAGAGTCGAATTATCTGAATGAAAAAAACGCTTTTCTTCTTTTTCTTTTCTATTGCTTCCGGATGGAAGCTATGTAATCATCAGAATTTTCGATTGTAATTTGTTCAATAGAAGATATTTAAAATGATTTACGAAGAGAGAAAGTGACATTTTTAGCACATGTCTGTGTGGGCATAAAAGTCTCAATTACAGCAAAACCGTTTTATAGAAAGATTTCATATTTTGTGGAAAACTTCGTCTCGACGAATTCTATTTTTCAAGCTTTATTTAAAGGGAATCGGATCGTTAGTTTCTGAGATATGTCCATTTTTCGAAAATCAGTTTTTAATGGAATTTCTGGAAGCTATTCAGCTGATGTTATTGATTCTCATATATTATCTCGAGAGTTGTATCGAATACCTGTCAATTTTGAGCTTATTCGCATGATTAGTTCTCGAGTTATTGGCATTTCAATGAATTTTTCAAAATTTGATATTTTGATGATTGTTTGAAATAAGTTGTATCACTTCTATTCAGAAGCATATTGCTAAAGTATTAGCAGAAAAAGCTGCATCAGTTGGAAAGCAATCCTATTATCTACTTGTTTCTTTTCTTTCTTATCAAAATTAATTTGAATAGAACACGTGGAGGCTCTCAGCTGATTTTCTTCTTTTGTTGCGAATCAAGAAAATCAGACGGCTTATCTGCTGGTAGAAGCCACTCCTTTCCAACAGTGTTTCCTCTCTTGTGCCATTATAATTCACTGCTGCGTCCGGCCCCTTATTACCTCACTCGAAATATAACAGAAAATAAGTGGCACTCGTGAACGGTTTTTTTTTTCTGATTCATTTGGAATAAATATCGCTCATGTAACATGACACAATTGGATTTTTGTGGACATTGTTTGTTTTAATGAGGAAAAATGGGCGAAACATTGTTAAATAAACTGGAAATTCCGGAAATTAGAATTTTTGAGGAAATAGTAAAGGAAAATAGATAATGAATTCAGTTTGTCTTGGTTAAACAGTTTTTTTTAGTATCTTGGAAGCTAAGGGAAATAGAGCAATTTTCGTGATGACCTCTTTTGTAGCTCTGATTGTTTTCTACAAAGAAAGGTGTCTAATGAACTTTCACTATCTTGGCTAAATTCGGAGATATTCCGTGAATCGGATAAAAAGAATTTGGTCAGATGATTTTCACTTTTTACTTCGATTATCACCTTTTTTTGAAAATATCCCGGAAACTAGACGAAATTGAAAGAGATTTTTGTTATTGCCGTTTTTGGAGCTCTGATTTTTCTTCACAAAATAAAAGTGATTACCAAAATTTCTCTAACTCTCCTAGATCTTGAGATATTTCATGAAATCTAATTTTAAAGTTAGATTTCATTTTTTTTCATTCATTTCTTAATTACTGAATTAAATAATTCTAATTGATGAGAATTGAGTAGAAACTTTCTCAGTCTGAAGGAGATTTATTCGAAAAATCGGAATAATGTTGAATTAAAACGACAAGGAATAACATTTCTATTTTTTTCCATTTTTTTGAGATTAAATTAATTGAAATGATGAAATTTTGATAAGGGTTGATAATTGTGCTGACGGATTTCCTGAATTTTCGGCATTTTAATGGGAAGTTAGGGAAATTTTCTCTGTTTACAGTCAAATTAATTCCAATAACATTGATTAGATTTTTCAAGAACAATCATTATTGCAATAATTCAAAAAACTAGAAATTGTCAATTGAATTCCTGAATTTGACACTACTTTTTATTCAATTAGAGACAGACAAATTTATCGAAGAATCGATTCTCGATTCCAACTTATATTCTACACATTTCGATTTTTAGAGTCGACTGATCGACTGCAATAATCGATTAAGATCGAGAGAATCGATTAATCGACAACGAAAATTGATCAATATGAAGATAATCGACTGATCGAATGCAGGAATCGATTAAAACTCAAAATAAGCGACTAATCGATTTTTTTCCTTCAGAAATGCAACTGCCGATTGTTCATTTCCAAACATCGATTAATCGATGAGATATCTCGATAGAGAATCGATTCTCGATCGACTTTGAAAATTATAAGTTAATCTTAACAGTCAATCATTTTATCCGAAAAATCGATTCTCAAATATAATTGGGTTCGATTTTTCCACTTCAAAGTAATAACTGTTTTTGTAGTTCTTCAAATTTTCTTTAAAAAAAGATTCACACAAAATAGCGTTATCTTGTTTAATTTCCGTAATAATCCCAAAAAGATGATCAAAATGAATTTTACATGATTTCCCAGAAAAATAAAAAATTAAAGATGAAATTCATGAATTATCGAGAATTCACTATGTTTTTTGAACGGTAAATTCCAGTAGTTTCGGGAATTTCTTTGAGCCCTTTACTGACCAGAAAACGGGACATTTCAGCGTTGTCCAGCGTATGTACACGCAGTAAGTTCCGTTATCTCAAGCCCACGAAAGATATATATTCCAAGATGTATCCGTATGACCACTTGAAGAAAAAATAAAGGCACAATTTATATTTAATACGGGCCTTAATTCATTCCCTTCTACCGTATCATGTCTTTGCGCCCGAGTTAGAAGCACCTGTGCCTTTTTATCGAGATCATCTCCATCGTGCTATTTCGCTTCTGCGCTTTGCTCACTGGGTGTCACGGTTTGAAGAGTTTTGGGGCATTGAGAAATATGCTCTCATCGAAATACTGTTACCCCTCTTTTGCTCGTTACGCTCCATTGTTTTTGCGCAAGTAACGGAGGTTTTTTTTTTATGATTTTTTGGAGAAAATTGGGAAATTAGTGGAAGTGAAATTCAATTTATTTCTGTGAGGACCATGAAATTAGCAGACATCTGACGATTCTTTGGATTTTTTGAACAAATAAATTAGCATAAAAAAATAATCAGAAAATTCGCATTTATAGTTTTTCAAAATACTATATATGCATTTTTTAATTTTTTTTTTTTACTTAAAATAATTTATTTGTTAATCGAAAAAAATCCGAAGATTGTCGAATGTCTGCTATTTTTAGTGTTATTTTTTAGAGAAATTTATTGTAAGATTGTTTTGTTAGTATTTCGGAAAGTATTGAGTTGAGGAGAATTTTGGAGATTTTTTTTTGCGGGAAATTGAATTCTCTGATAAAAAAAGATCTTTTGATGAATTTCGTAATACTTGATAGTTTCGGAGATATTCAAAAAAAATGAGAGAATTGAGCGAAAAAAATGAATAAATTTAGAACAGTACTGAACTTTGTATAGAAATATATTTGACTTGAGCAGGTTTATCGAAAAAAATCCAGAGACCTTTCCTTTTGTAGAAAATTTCAAAAGCTACAAAAGTTGCCTCTTCATAAATTCTCTTAAAGCCCAGTACTTTACAAGATATTTACAAAACAAGAAGCACGTGTTTCTTGAACTTCCACTTCATCACTCAATTACTGATATTTTCCATGATAACCATTTGGAAACCATTGGGCTTAGGATAATTTATCAGGAAACCTTTTTTGCAGCTTTCAAAATTCTCTACAATAAATATCTCCTCATAAATTCTCTTAAACTCAATGGTTTCCAAGTTATCAATGAATGAAGAATCAGAGGAGCAAAAAATTTTACAATTGGAAATATTTCGTGTGAACAGAAAGTTGTATTCGAGAATTACAGTTTTGTAGGTTGCTTGAGTATCGTGGATTGGCCGGGTTTGGCTGCGTCTTGGCCACTTGAGGTTGATGTCCGAACACCGAGCCAACATTCCAATTTGCCCCTTCCTGGTGGTCCCTTTATGATTCTCCCTGAGCTTTTAATTTCACAATCGATTCCGCATCGAATGGAAAATTCTTCGCCATTCATTTATCCTCTTCCCATTTAAGAATGTTCAACAGGTATATTTTTGAGATATAAAAAAATGATGAGAATGATCTTTTTTATCTGAGATTCTTCAACAGATCAAGAACCTATATAAAAAATTATGATTTATTTTCATAATGCGTAGGGAAGTTATAATTTTTTGAAAAACGTTAAAAAAACATGGTTGAGCATTGTTCTTATGGGGCATTATTAAAATCGGATGAAATTTCCCGAATAATTATCAGAATTCAATCGAACTCCGGATATGGGTTGACGATTACTCGACAGATAAACGTCATCATTTTATTCGATGATTAAATCGATGATTGGCATTGAAATTCATAAGAAATCAATGAAAAATTGTCACTGGTTTGTAAGTGCTTCCAACTTGTGTCGCCAGAATTCCCTAGAATGTGACGCTTTTTCCACAATAATCTTCAAACTAATTAAATAAAGAATTAAAAAATATCTGTGAAATGTAATGATAATAATATAATATTTGAACACCCGTAGCATTCCATGATTATTTCCGGAAAATAATTTTCAATGAGGAATTTAAAAACTCAATTTTTTCATGTTCAGGGATTGGAACAATGACGAAATCACTGCCTCTCTCATACCGCACAATCCCCGCTTGCAATAGCTGTAGAACATCCTTAACTTTTGACTTTATCGTTTAGCCACGAGAGATCATCTCATTAGTCATGGTGCTCATGTTTTTCATTATTTTTTTTTCTATTCAGATGCACGAAGTGTGATGTGAAAGAACTCTTTGTCCCTGTCGTGTGTCATCGTTAATGAATGAATAAAAAAAAAAAAGTTATCTTATCACGAGTGATAATTCAGTTGAATCCGTTTGACGCTACAATTTTTTTTAATTTGATTAGATAAGAGTTCATGGATTCATCAATTTGTTTTTGACAAAACTGTGAATTAATTAAAGTGATTAATGATTTTTTTTAGAATTTTTGGTATTCATTTTTTTATGAAATCTCGGAGAATAAGTGAAATAGAGCGATTTTGAGTTCAGACTCTTCTGTAAAACTCGAAATTCTCAACAAAAAAAAAGAATTTGGACAAAACGGGCATATTTCCGTTAAATCCTGAAATATTCTCAAAAAATTATTGAAAAAAACTGTTTTTTTCTTTACCTCAAATCGATTTTTTTGTCGATGTTTTATTGAGAATATGCCGGAAATTAAGTGAGATAGGGCGGTTTTGCCCTCATCCTATCCCACTTTGTAAAGAATTTCGCGCCAAATAAAAAAGCATTCTAAGTCGCTCTATCTCGCTTAGTTCCCAAGATATTCCAAAAAATGAAGTAATAAAATTTTTCCATATTTTTTCAAGATTAATTAATGTTCCATTTTACCCCACATTTATCAACATTACACTGTTGAAAATTTCCGTTTGAATTTTCCGTGCAGAAATCCCAGAAATTTCAAACGAGTAACATTTTTACTGAAATTTTAGATAATTACGTCATTGAAAAATGAACACATCGTCGATTTTCAAATAATTTTACGTCTGGATATCAATGAAATTTGTAAATTTCAGTTCAATTGTTTCTTAAAAATTGAGCAAAAATAGGAAAAATTCAAAAAAAAATTGAGCATTCAAGTGATTTTGATTCTGAATATTCATGTTCATTTGAAAATTCAAGTAAATTGTAGAATTTCCGTCTCAATTCTCCTTCAGACTCATGAATTCTTTTGAATTTCCTCTGAAGCTCACAGATTTTACAACCATCTTCCCATAAAAAAAAAATTAACTATCACGTTTATGAAAATTCCTATCAAATTGTCTATGAAATTTCCATTTTCTCTTCTAACAGTCTAAAACACCAATTACTTTCGTAATTGTCGAATGTCTATCTATTGAAAATCTAAACAATGTAGCAAGTGTGTCTGGAACAATTCAAGAACCGGGTCGTAGGGGTTGCACAATAATAGATGTAACTGCTCTAGTGTAGTATAGTCACTTATGTAGAACCGCGTCATCAGCCTGAAAGTCTGTTAATAGAACTGGGGGGCTTGGACTCGCTCTATTTTGGAATACGAGACGTGACTACAGCAAAGCGCCGAGTGCAGGGGTCATTTTCGTGAGTCATTTTATTGAATTGTGAAAAATGATAAATCTGATAAAATTTTGATAATTCATCGAAAAAAAAGTGGATAATGATATTGCTTTCCAACTGATATACCTTTTTCTGCTAATACTTTAGCAATATGCTTCCAAATGGATGTGATACAACTTTTTTCAGACCATCATCAAAATATCAAATTTGGAAAAATTCATTGAAATGGTAATAACATCAGTTAAATAAAATTTCCAGAAATTCCATCAAAAACTGATTTTCGAAAAATGGAGATTTGTCGAAAAGTACCAATCGAATTCTCTTCAGATGAAGCTTAAAGAAAAGAGTTCGTCAACAGGAAGTTTTCCACAAAATATGAAATTTTTCTATAAATCCATTTCGCTGTAATTGAGACTTTTATGCACACACAGACATGCGCTAAAAATATCATTTTCTCTCTATTTAGATCATTTTAAGTATCTTCTATCAAAAAAATTACAATCAAGAATTCTGATGATTGCATGGCTTCCATTCAGATGCAAAATCATTGCTTCATTTATATTTCTTTCGGGAACAATGGGAGATGAAATTTCGACTGGATCAGCATCGAAACACGAGAGATGTTGATTCAACATTAATGCGATTTGAGTGAAACTTTTGTAATTTAATCCAGTGTTGATCAGTGAGAAGAAGAAAAAAAAAGATTGAGATGAGTTTTCATTCGTTTTAAAATGAGACAGCACTCTGATGCTTTATAGACACGCACTTATATAGAAAGTAATTTACTATTGAATTGAAAATAGTTAAATAACTAATTTCCGAGCGTTTTGCTTTCTAAAAAATTATTTATCATTTTTTTTCGAACAAAATAATATAAATTTTGTGATGAATTAGTAGTGAAGTAGTAAAATTAAATAAATCAATTTCACTTTGAGATCGTTTTTTGCAGATTATCTCGGGATTTATTGGAGATAGAAGAAATTTTGTAGTAATTTTTATATTAAAGGAGAATGAAGCCTATAAAAAAAGAATTTGATCAAAATTTCTCTATAGATTTCCTTCGATTTTCGAGATATTCATAAGCAACGGTTCATGATTGAAAAAAAGGAGAAATGAGTGGATTCAATTTCATCACCAGTTTTTTTGGATTACCCCGGAAAGTAAGCGAGATAGCGAGATTTTTGTGGAGACCTTTTTTGTAGGGAATTTCAAGAGCGATAGAAAAGGATTTCTGCAGAATTTTCCTATCTCGCTTGGATTCCGAGATATTCTGAGGAAACTGATTGATTGAAAAGACAACAGGATTTTTTTTGAGAAATAAAGGAAATTTATCTGCAAAAAATATTTTTTAAAAATAGTTTCAAATAATTTATAGTTCATTTCATGGAGATTCAATGTGTTTTTGTTCTCGCAACACGTCCATTCGGCTTACCGTTAAGCATTTAACATAACTTACACCTGTAAGATGTACACGAGAGAGAAAGAGAGAGAGAGAGAGGAGATGAGATGGAGAGATTCTCTCGCTCTTCTGAATGGCTATGGGCGTCATGGTACACATAACATTGGCCAACGAATTAAAATATATCAGTCGAGTATCCAGAGGAGCGATAACGAATCATCCTGCTGTGTCCGTTCCAGGATGCTACGTTATCTGGAGATTTCATTCGTTTAATTTTTTTTTTTTTTTTTTTTTTCAAGGTTTTTGTGAAGTAATTTTTTTTTTTCAATGGAAGTGTAAAAGACCTCTTAACGGTTTACGGTTACATTCACTCATCTGTAACGATAAATCATGTTCAACCGATGTATGTCCTAGAATTTGACCAATGTTGAATCTACGATGATTTATGGTGGAAGAATATTGAATAATGGATATTTAATTTTGTCTCGGGAATTTGGAGAATTCAATTGGGTATATAGAACAGATTATAATAAGCAATGACGTCTTAGCCGACATTTTTTTGAAAATTTTGCAGATTTCTGAAAATACTCTGTCAAGAAATTTTTTTTTTAATGTTGGGCAAGACGTTATTGCTTATTAAAGTCCAAAGGAGTAGAGATTTTTTCGAGAGGATTTTGGAGATTCTAGGGATTTGTTGATGCAGTCAGTGAAGATGAGGCGATTGTGTTTGCAACTAGATCCTGAAATTTCTGCAAAAAGTGGAATTTAAAAGAAAATAGACTTTCAGCAATATGAAGAGGCTGATTCTCAATTCTGCCTAAAAATGATAAAATTTTGAAGAGAAGAAAATCAAAAATTAATTCTCGTGCATGCTTTTTATCAAAAATTTCCCCAGATTTTCAATGCAATCCTCTCCACAGCTCTGAAAATTGTTGATGAAATGGAGGAAAAAGAGCTTTTCAAGAAAACAGTATGAAATGGTTTTTTAAAACTGATTTCATTGGAAAGCTGAGGAAATTTTGGATGGAACACATAGGTCATGTCAAATTTCCCTCAAATTTTGGAAAATTCATTTATTTTTGTGAAAAAAATTGAGCTTTTCACTCTTTTTGTTTTCCAAAAAATTCGATTTTTTCATGAGAACCTTCAATTTTAATAGCTGTATCACAAACATTTGACCAAAAAAATTGTGGTGTCAAAATGACATGAGTCCTAAAATTGTAAGATAAAAAAAGTCAATTTTTAGCACTTACGTCCTTTTGTTCCCGATAACTTGGATATGCCCCTAATTATAATTGAGAAGAAAAAATTACCAGAAGTTATCTATATATAAAAAGCAGAGGAACGTTAGCTAACTTCAGAGTGAGGACACTTTATTCTCATTCTGATTGGCCAATTCATATTTCATCAGCCAATAGGAATCGTCGCGCTTGGCGCGCTGAATGTCTATTCACTTCAAGTGTTTTTACGCGAATGCAAATGGCGGCGCATGTCAGTCAATACGCGTGTAAAAATAATCATTTAATTCATTCATCATGTTATGTTTAATATAACTATGAGTTCGCCAGTGACGGAAAAAAGGAACTTTCAAACTACGCGGTAAATACATGTAAGTATTTTACATATTAAATATCAAATTGAGTAATTCATACATTGATAATCTCCGCAGTGCATTGTTAACCTGAAATTCATTCATATCACTCCCTGTGAGCTATGTTTCAGTCGCTCAATATTCAAATATTTCCTATTATTAATAAATGAATTCATCATTAAATTGAAAAAAAATTAATCAATTTTTTTTTTGAGAAATATTATTTGAGAGGATTAAGGGAATTTTTCAATGCCATCGATAAGCTTTGAATTCTTGAAACATTGCAACGACACATTTCTGTATTTCCTTCACTTATTTACTTCATAAAAAAGAAAAAAGAGAATAATCGATTTAAAAAAAAAATGGAATTATGAATCGATATGAAAAAATTTCAATTAACAAGTGGCAACCGAAGAATGATGGGAGACACAGTCAATCGTAGATTTTCAAACTTTTTTTTTTAGCGAAATTATCAATTTTTCAATTGAATAACAGAAGCATCGACTTCTTAATTTCCATTATCAATATTATCGATTTTATTCCATTATCAGTTTTTAAGGCTCTCTCAGAAGTTGAATCAGATAGAGCAATTTTGTTCTCATTCTCTTCATAGAGACTTTTAGAGCTACATGAAAGATTCAGGTGAAATTGCTCAAAAAAATGAGGATGGAATGAAATAGATTGGTCTAAAAACCATGAGGAAAAAAAATGGAATTTTAATCATCATTTTTTCCCAGGAGAACCTTCACCGAGACTAGCTACAGATACAGATTTTTATGAATACATGAAAAAGATATGTAGATACCTGTCAAGATGATTCACCATATATTGTACAGAGATTGATCGAAGATATAGATACTAAATAAAGATAATACAGATAAAAGAAAATCGACATTTCAATATTGATGAAAACCAGACCATTCCCTTATTTTGTTAATTTAAATTTCCTTCTCAGATATTTTTTACTGCCCCATTCATTCTTTTTCTTCTATCTTTCTATGAAAAACGAAATGAACATCAGTTCACTTACGAGCTCTTCTACACTGAGGAAAAAAATAATTACTGAGAAAAAAACCATTAAATATTGAGTCCACTGATCGTTAATAAATATTTTTTTTGAAATAATTAAAAATAGTTGAGTTTACTGAATTTCGTCTATTTAAACAATTAATCTATTTAGACTGGCCAAAATTCAGTAAATTCAACCCTTTCTTTTTATAATTATTTAAAAAAAATATTTACTCAGGACCAGTGGACTCAATATTTGATTGTTTTCAACACTATTTCTTTTCAGTGTACGCTCATCCTCATTCCTATTGGCTGTTTCATTCAGCCAATCAGCCAATGAAAATCATCACAATTATGAAAATTTCTCCATCATCATGAATAATAATTTGGGCAAAAAAGAACATTATCCAGTGTTAAAAAAACAGAGAGATAATGTGGGGAATACAGGGGCATTATCTAATATTGAAGAACAGGAAAATAATGAAGGGAAAAAGGCAACATTATCCGAAGTTAGAGAACAGGAAGAGAATGTAGAAGAACAGGGAACATTTTCTAAAGTGAGAGAGCAGAAAGATAATGTGGAGAAAAGGAGAAGTTTATTCAATGTCAAAGAACAGACATATAATGTGGGGGATACGGGAACATCATCCAATACTAAATACAAAAAGACGATGTCGGGCAAAGGGGAACATTGCCAAATGTTGAAAGACAAAAAGATAATGCGGGGGAAAGGGAAACATTACCTATGGTTGAAAAACAGAGATAATGTGAGGGAAATAGGAACATTATTCAATGTTGGAAACGAGAAGGTAAATTGGGAGATAAGGGAACATTATCCAATATCAAATAACAGAAAAATAATGTGAAGGAAGAGGGGATTATTAATCAGTTTCGAAGATGGTTGAGGGTACAATTGGAAAAAAGTTAATTCTTTGCATAAAGTCGTTAATACCAACTTATACGAGATGAAATTCTTGAATGTGAATCAGTGAATTTGTGAAGAAGGTAATGAAGAATAAAATAAGCCCTAGAAACACAAAATTAATTGATAACTGACAGATTCGTACCATTTTTTTATATTCCTTTAAATCGTGATGAATTTGAAGAAATGTTGAAAGTGGTAAAAAAGTTTCAATTCGAAATTGATTTTTCGTTTCTTGGGCTTATTTTGTTCTTTATTACATTTTCCAAATACTTACTGTTTCAGTTTTGAAAAATTTATCATTTATAAGTTGTAATTTAGGATTTCAGACGAAAAATTGACTTTTTTTTCGATTGTACTTTCCAGTCATCTTTAAAGGGCAGAAAGATAATGTGAGAGAAACGGAAACATCATTTAATGTTGAAAAACTGAGATATATTTTGCGGAAAAAGGAACATAATTCAATGTTGGGAACAGAAAGATAAATTGGGAGGTGAGAGATAACATTATCCATTATCTGTTGAGGAACAGAGAGACATTGCGGGGGATAAGCGAACGTTATTGAATATTGAAGAACAGGAAAGTGATGTGGGAGAAAAGGGAACATTTTCGAGTGTTAAAAAACAGACAAGTAATGTGGGAAAATGGGAACATCATCCAAAGTTGGAAGGAGGGCACACATTATCTCATTTTGAAAAACAGAAAGACAATGTGAGGGAAAAAGGGCAATCATTCAATGTAAAAGAGCAAATATATAATGTGGGGGGAAGAGGTACATTCTCCAAGGCTAGAGAACAGAGGGATAATATGAGGAAAAAGGGAACATTATTAATGTTGGAGACCAGAAAGGTCATGTGGGGGATAACGGGATGTTGTCGAATATTGAAGAACAGGAAAATAATGCAGGAGATAAGGAGGCAGTATCCAATATCAAAGAACAGAAAAATTATTCAATGTTAAAGTTGTTTAGAGGTACAATCGGAAAAAAGTTAGTTTTCTGTATAAAGTCATTAATACAACCTTATAAAAGATGAAAATATCAAATGTGATTCAGTGAGTCTGTGAAAAATGTAATGAGGAATGAAATAAGCCCTAGAAACACAAAATTCATTGAAAACTGAAAAATTCGTACCTTTTTTTACATTTCTTTGAATCTTCACAAATTTAAAGAAATGTAAAAAATGGTAAAAAAAATCAATTCGAAATTAATTTTTCATTTCCAGGGCGTATTTTGTTCCTCATTACATGTTCCAAATACTTACTGCATCGGTTTTGAGACATTTATCTTATTTACATTGTTATCTACGATTTCAGGCGAAAAATTAACTTTTTTTTCGATCGCACCCCCCAATCATCCTTAACGAACAGAAAAATGATGTAAGGGGAAAGAAAACATTAGCCAACGTTGAAGAACAGAAAGGTAATGTAGATGATACGGGAACTTTATTCAATCGTCCTCTTATATGGAAAAAAACACAAACAGCCAATAGAAATCATCGTGATTGTTGAAAATTCTCTCCAAAAAAATTAACGTGAATTAGAAGGATTGACACACTAACTGATCAAGAAAACGCGCGCGTCAGCGCGCGGTCGTTCTCGTCTATATATAAAAAGCAGAGGAACGTTAGCTAACTTCAGAGTGAGGACACTTTATTCTCATTCTGATTGGCCAATTCATATTTCATCAGCCAATAGGAATCGTCGCGCTTGGCGCGCTGAATGTCTATTCACTTCAAGTGTTTTTACGCGAATGCAAATGGCGGCGCATGTCAGTCAATACGCGTGTAAAAATAATCATTTAATTCATTCATCATGTTATGTTTAATATAACTATGAGTTCGCCAGTGACGGAAAAAAGGAACTTTCAAACTACGCGGTAAATACATGTAAGTATTTTACATATTAAATATCAAATTGAGTAATTCATACATTGATAATCTCCGCAGTGCATTGTTAACCTGAAATTCATTCATATCACTCCCTGTGAGCTATGTTTCAGTCGCTCAATATTCAAATATTTCCTATTATTAATAAATGAATTCATCATTAAATTGAAAAAAAATTAATCAATTTTTTTTTTGAGAAATATTATTTGAGAGGATTAAGGGAATTTTTCAATGCCATCGATAAGCTTTGAATTCTTGAAACATTGCAACGACACATTTCTGTATTTCCTTCACTTATTTACTTCATAAAAAAGAAAAAAGAGAATAATCGATTTAAAAAAAAAATGGAATTATGAATCGATATGAAAAAATTTCAATTAACAAGTGGCAACCGAAGAATGATGGGAGACACAGTCAATCGTAGATTTTCAAACTTTTTTTTTTAGCGAAATTATCAATTTTTCAATTGAATAACAGAAGCATCGACTTCTTAAATTCCATTATCAATATTATCGATTTTATTCCATCATCAGTTTTTAAGGCTCTCTCAGAAGTTGAATCAGATAGAGCAATTTTGTTCTCATTCTCTACATAGAGACTTTTAGAGCTACATGAAAGATTCAGGTGAAATTGCTCAAAAAAATGAGGATGGAATGAAATAGATTGGTCTAAAAACCATGAGGAAAAAAAATGGAATTTTAATCATCATTTTTTCCCAGGAGAACCTTCACCGAGACTAGCTACAGATCCAGATTTTTATGAATACATGAAAAAGATATGTAGATACCTGTCAAGATGATTCACCATATATTGTACAGAGATTGATCGAAGATATAGATACTAAATAAAGATAATACAGATAAAAGAAAATCGACATTTCAATATTGATGAAAACCAGACCATTTCCTTATTTTGTTAATTTAAATTTCCTTCTCAGATATTTTTTACTGCCCCATTCATTCTTTTTCTTCTATCTTTCTATGAAAAACGAAATGAACATCAGTTCACTTACGAGCTCTTCTACAATGAGGAAAAAACCATTAAATATTGAGTCCACTGATCGTTAATAAATATTTTTTTTGAAATAATTAAAAATAGTTGAGTTTACTGAATTTCGTCTATTTAAACAATTAATCTATTTAAACTGGACAAAATTCAGTAAATTCAACCCTTTCTTTTTATAATTATTTAAAAAAAATATTTACTCAGGACCAGTGGACTCAATATTTGATTGTTTTCCACACTATTTCTTTTCAGTGTACGTTCATCCTCATTCCTATTGGCTGTTTCATTCAGCCAATCAGCCAATGAAAATCATCACAATTATGAAAATTTCTCCATCATCATGAATAATAATTTGGGCGAGAAGAGAACATTATCCAACGTTGAAGAAGTGAGTGATAATGTTGGGAGATACGGGGATATTACTCAATGTTAAAGAACCGAGAGATAATGTGGGCAAAAAAGAACATTATCCAGTGTTAAAAAAACAGAGAGATAATGTGGGGAATACAGGGGCATTATCTAATATTGAAGAACAGGAAAATAATAAAGGGAAAAAGGCAACATTATCCGAAGTTAGAGAACAGGAAGAGAATGTAGAAGAACAGGGAACATTTTCTAAAGTGAGAGAGCAGAAAGATAATGTGGAGAAAAGGAGAAGTTTATTCAATGTCAAAGAACAGACATATAATGTGGGGGATACGGGAACATCATCCAATACTAAATACAAAAAGACGATGTCGGGCAAAGGGGAACATTGCCAAATGTTGAAAGACAAAAAGATAATGCGGGGGAAAGGGAAACATTACCTAAAGTTAAAAAACAGAGATAATGTGAGGGAAATAGGAACATTATTCAATGTTGGAAACGAGAAGGTAAATTGGGAGATAAGGGAACATTATCCAATATCAAATAACAGAAAAATAATGTGAAGGAAGAGGGGATTATTAATCAGTTTCGAAGATGGTTGAGGGTACAATTGGAAAAAAGTTAATTCTTTGCATAAAGTCGTTAATACCAACTTATACGAGATGAAATTCTTGAATGTGAATCAGTGAATTTGTGAAGAAGGTAATGAAGAATAAAATAAGCCCTAGAAACACAACATTAATTGATAACTGACAGATTCGTACCATTTTTTTATATTCCTTTAAATCTTGACGAATTTAAAGAAATGTTGAAAGTGGTAAAAAAGTTTCAATTCGAAATTGATTTTTCGTTTCTTGGGCTTATTTTGTTCTTTATTACATTTTCCAAATACTTACTGTTTCAGTTTTGAAAAATTTATCATTTATAAGTTGTAATTTAGGATTTCAGACGAAAAATTGACTTTTTTTTCGATTGTACTTTCCAGTCATCTTTAAAGGGCAGAAAGATAATGTGAGAGAAACGGAAACATCATTTAATGTTGAAAAACTGAGATATATTTTGCGGGAAAAGGAACATAATTCAATGTTGGGAACAGAAAAATAAATTGGGAGGTGAGAGATAACATTATCCATTATCTGTTGAGGAACAGAGAGACATTGCGGGGGATAAGCGAACGTTATTGAATATTGAAGAACAGGAAAGTGATGTGGGAGAAAAGGGAACATTTTCGAGTGTTAAAAAACAGACAAGTAATGTGGGAAAATGGGAACATCATCCAAAATTGGAAGGAGGGCACACATTATCTCATTTTGAAAAACAGAAAGACAATGTGAGGGAAAAAGGGCAATCATTCAATGTAAAAGAGCAAATATATAATGTGGGGGGAAGAGGTACATTCTCCAACGCTAGAGAACAGAGGGATAATATGAGGAAAAAGGGAACATTATTAATGTTGGAGACCAGAAAGGTCATGTGGGGGATAACGGGATGTTGTCGAATATTGAAGAACAGGAAAATAATGCAGGAGATAAGGAGGCAGTATCCAATATCAAAGAACAGAAAAATTATTCATTGTTAAAGTTGTTTAGAGGTACAATCGGAAAAAAGTTAGTTTTCTGTATAAAGTCATTAATACAAGCTTATAAAAGATGAAAATATCAAATGTGATTCAGTGAGTCTGTGAAAAATGTAATGAGGAATGAAATAAGCCCTAGAAACACAAAATTCATTGAAAACTGAAAAATTCGTACCATTTTTTACATTTCTTTGAATCTTCACAAATTTAAAGAAATGTAAAAAATGGTAAAAAAATCAATTCGAAATTAATTTTTCATTTCCAGGGCGTATTTTGTTCCTCATTACATGTTCCAAATACTTACTGCATCGGTTTTGAGACATTTATCTTATTTACATTGTTATCTACGATTTCAGGCGAAAAATTAACTTTTTTTTCGATCGTACCCCCCAATCATCCTTAACGAACAGAAAAATGATGTAAGGGGAAAGAAAACATTAGCCAACGTTGAAGAACAGAAAGGTAATGTAGATGATACGGGAACGTTATTCAATCGTCCTCTTATATGGAAAAAAACACAAACAGCCAATAGAAATCATCGTGATTGTTGAAAATTCTCTCCAAAAAAATTAACGTGAATTAGAAGGATCGACACACTAACTGATCAAGAAAACGCGCGCGTCAGCGCGCGGTCGTTCTCGTTAGAGAAAAGTAAAAAAAATGTGTCTTTCTGTTATAAAGAAAAAAAATCGGATTCATGGCCTTTCGTCTTTGGAGAACCTAAATACATAGAAAAAAAAGATTTAAAAAATTGATTACTGGATTCATCCCCTTTTATTTCCGATTAATTTATTGATTGTTAGAATCGCTAACGATTTGACAATGATTTAATGTTGTTAATGATTTTTCCAATGAAAAAATTCATTTTTTTTTTATTATTATGAAAAAATTCATTAACGAAAAAATTTCACTCATTTCTTATTGAGCAAAAAAAATCGGACATATGCCCCTTTGCCTCTAAGGCAACTACATGTATATACATATATGTATATGAATAAAACGGAATTCCTGTGGATATCGGCATGTAACTTTCCTGCTGGCGCAAAGAGAAGGTCGTGGACTCGAGAAAACTAACGGAACGTCCTCGTGTCCTCTATAAACTTTGGGCGTTGATTTTGCATCACTGATACGATAATTATTATTATTTCATGCTTCTTATTGTGCAATTAAGGGTGATAAAAACAGCAATGACATTTAGTCATTAATTTAACGGCTTTGAGAAATTATTCAACAACGTAGTTGTGCGATTACCTATTTATTTTTATGTGGGAATTTTTTATTTTTTTTTTTTCTTCATTATAATATTTAAAGTTGAGTTGTCAATGAGTTATTTAATCAATCATTGTCATCGTATTTCATTAATTATTGATTTTCTTGTTAAGAGTAAATTGAGACTCAGTGGATTTTCAATGCATTCAGTTGCAGAAGGAACTCTGCAATTCACTATTGAAAATTCACGTATAGGCACTTGTCTATTTTTAAAATTGCTAGGAGGGGGAGGGGGGGGGGGAAGATGTGATTTATCGCGTGCACGTCCTCGTTGCAAGTTACCGGTATAACTCTCGATTATAGGCAACTTTAAAAGCAACTTGAGATTTTTTAAAATTGAATTCTTTGATATTAAGCTAATCATCGAGTCATTCAATTCGTTGAGTCATTTAGGAAATAAAATGACTTGATCAATTTAATTTTTGGGAATGATTATTTGTCGTGTTGATGATAAAATGATGGATTTGAGGTTTTTATAGTATAGACCACGTGAGAAATCAGTGAAAATAGTTGAGATAGGATTTTTCTGATGATTTCATTGAGAAGATGAGGAAATTTTCGTTGGAAAACATTTGGAAAATCAATTTTTTGTAATTTTTTTGTGAAGTCTATTTTTTAGAGGAGAATCATTATTTTTTATTCAATATGATCTTTGAGAAATTTGTCGGTTCTATCGGTTTTAGCGGCTTAAAACCAATCTTAATGCAATGTGAGATTATTTGCCATTAATTTATGTGGTTTTAGAAGAAAATGATGGATTTTTGAAGATGTTATGATTTTAGATATCAAAGGTTTTATTAATATTAATTAATATTACAAAGATATAACAATTTTATACGATGAGTAATTGGAGTTTTTTATATAGTATCAGCACTTGGGCTTTGACATATATTTATCTCAATGGGTACACTAAATTTTGAGAGGTTTTATGATAAGTGATGATGTGTGGAGTAGGGAAAATTGTTGAAAAAAACTCTACAGCTGAAAACTGACAATTTTTGCATATCTAAATTTGGGTCTAAAAAGTAGAATTTTCCAAAAAATAAAAAATAAACAATTTTAATACAAGTTTTCTCAACTTTTCAATGGAATCATCAAAAAAAATCCATCTCGAAGTATTTCATTCCAATCCCCATTTTACTCCAATTTTCTCTAGAAAACTAAAAATCACGATAAACTCTCCACTTCACTGACGATTTTTTTTTTCTGAGTCGAAATTTAAACGAAATAAAGGAATTTTTTTCAGAGTGAAGGACTTGATGGAAAAATCTGAAAAAATTTGAGAAGATGCTTCAATATGTTGATGTTGTTGATCAATTTTTTCATTTTTTTTTTAGAGACTCATTCACTTAAAAAAAAATCCCGAATTATTTTGACCTGCAGGTCCATTTTGCCCCAGTCTCTCCTAATTTTAGTCATCACCTCTTTTACACCTTGCTCTACAAACAAATGAGCTCTCTACCAAAATTTCCCTATTTCCTTCGGATTTTGAGATATATTTTCCAAAAATCGCACGTGAAATAATTTCCCAGAAACTGAATTATTTTCCAAAAATAATAAATAAATTAAACCGTTTGAAGCAGATGAAAGAGCATTTGGAAATAATCCAGAAGCAACTGGAGACCAGAAAATTCTCCTAGTATTCATGAAGCTGATTAAGAATTCACTGTCAACTTATATGGAGATTTTTTCGGTATAAAATTTCACCCACTCGACAAATAATGGGACTGAAAAAATGACTTAAACGCCCACTAAATTCCCAAAGAGTCTTTATTTACCTCAACTCAATTCTGAATATTTAAATGAATATTCCTGATTAAAGAACTTTTACCTTTACAAAATATGTGCACAAATAATGTCTAAAAAAAAAAGTAACAATATAGAAAATTAATAGTTTGAGAGAAGAAAAATTGGTGAATTGCTTCACAGTCAATTAGACCACGGAATTATGGTGAATATTCAAACAGGAAGTGGTTAGTTTGTGAAAGAAAGTTGATTGAGTATTTTTATGAGGAACATTGAATGATAATACACTTGGTAAATGATTTCTTCTCCATTTATTTTTGATCTCAAGAATTGCTCTCTTTTCCCATCATTTTTTCATTAAGATAGTACGCCAGAGTACGGTCGATGAAACAGAAAAAAATGAGGATTTTTAGGGTAGTTTCGAATTAATTGCTAATAAATCGGAAAAACATGTTTTAATTTACACGAAAAAGTGATTAAACACTTCAAAAATCGTATCTTCAGCTTGTGAATATATTTTCTTTGCTTCTCGATTTTTTTTACATTACTAATTTCCTATTGAATGCATGAAATAAAGAGAGAGGCCAATAGTTACGACTACCTTCTAATTGAAATTTCTCAATAACTATACGGTGAATTCAATATTTTTTTCTTCTATCATTTAGTTAAAATGCTGTTCTCTTTGCCAATTGTTTTTAAATAATGGATCAACTGTGTGGTTTTTTAGTAATTTCGTTATTTCTGTCCGATTTGAGGCTTTTCATCCTCACAAACGCTATTTTCAGTAACTTTGATAATTAATATCTCATAACCTGCACAGACAAAAGTTATGAAATGATTCCGAAAATGTGAAAAAATATCATCTTTGATATGGCATAAAAATAAGGGGTTGACTGTACTCGACTTCGTTGGAATGCCACCCCAATTTCTAATTTTCATTTTTATCTGTTGCAGTTTCTCCAGAATTTGGGAAAAGTCGACAGAACAGCGGACGATATTTTTGACGAGTCTCTGCAGAATTTCACGAGGCAGCAGAATGCTGCTAATAAACTTCAAAAAGAATTCAATAATTACATCAGATGTGTTCGTGGTGAGTTATAAAAATTCGAATTTACTATTATTTCACGTGCATGTGGAGTTTAAATTCAGATTTCAATTGAATACCTTGGAATCTAAGAAAGATAACGCATTTTTGTAGCTCTAATTGTTGTCTACAAAAAAGGTTTTCACAAAATCTTCCCTCTCTTACTTAGATTCCAAGATATTCCGTGAAAATTGAAGAAAAAAAAAAAAAGCATTTCGTCTGACTCTTTCCTTTTCTTTCCTCAATCATCACTTTATTTTGGAAATATCTCGAAAATCAAAAGAGGTACGAAAAATTTTGCTGGAGTCCTTTTTTTGCAGAGGAAACTCTGGGCTACAAAGAAGGTCCCCACCAAAATTCCTCAATCTCCTCTAGATTTTGGAATATACTCAAAAAAAAATCTTGGAGTGAATGACAAAATTAAAATCATCTCATCCTGACTCCAGTTTTCTTGGAAATATCTTGGAAAGCAAACGAGAAATGGAAATTTTGGTTATTACCTTTTGTTGGAGCCGCACTTCTCCTTTACAAAAAATGTAATCACAAAAATTTTGTTATTTCCCTTAGATCCCGAGTTTGTCACGGAAAAATGTCAAGAAAAATTGCCGTCTCCTTTTTATTTTTTATTTCTATTATTAAGTATGAACCTTTATCGGTTATTCACATTCATTTGTACATTGGCATATGTTCATATCCTAACATTGCTCAATTTGATGCACTTATGGACTATTCTTAGAGCAATAGGGCTTGCAGAGGCTAAAAATACGCACTTCGATTTTTCATTCAATTTTCGTGAAATATCTCGGAAACTAAGCAAGATAGAGCAATTCTAGCCATTACCTCTCCTTTAGCCTTTATTCTCTTCTACAAAAAAAAGCAATAACTCAAAGAAACGAGTGAATAATAGTATTGCTTCCTAACTGATATAGCTTTTTCTGCTAATACTTTAGCAATATGCTTCCGAATAGAAGTCATACAACTTTTTTCAAACTATCATCAAAGTATCAAATTTTGAAAAATTCATTAAAATGGCAATAACTCGAGAACTAATCATGCAAATAAGCTCAAAATTGACAGTCATCTAACTGATACAACTCTCGAGATAATATATGAGTATAAATGACATCAGTTGAATAGTTTCCAGAAATTCCATTAAAAACTGATTTTCAAAAAATAGACATATCTCGAAAAATAATCATCGGATTCTCTTTAAATAAAGCTCAAAAAATAGAGTTTGTCGGAAGGAAGTTTTCCACAAATTATGAAATTTTTGTATGAAACCGTTTTGCTGTAATCGAGACTTCTATGCACACACAGAGACATGCGCTAAAAATATCATTTTCTCTCTATTTAGATCATTCTAAGTATCTCCTATTAAAAAAATTACAATCGAAAATTCTGATGATTACATAGCTTCTATTCACAAGCAAAACCTGAAAAATCAAACTGAATTAATCCAAATTTCCTTAAACAATTGCAAACATTTAATCCTTCACCCGTTTAATCACCACAACGTGCTTCTCCAGGTGAAATAGAATTCCTTAATTTATCTCATCTAGTATGAAAACTAGAGAGACCTGGGCACATCAACCGTGTATTTATAGAGCGAGACTTAAATTAACACGTCCGCGTGAAATACGAGTCGACTGCGATATAATAAAAAAGGAAAATAGAAGAAAAAAAAACACATTGAAGGAATAAAAAAAAAAAACAGCGAAACAAAATTTAGTCAACCTTGCGTCACGTCAACATACTGGCCTCAATAACGTTTCATCAAAGATCAGTTGTCCTCCAATTTTTTTTTCTCAATTAATTTCATTTGCCACTGATCTTGCTGGAGAATGAATCGAATAAATAAATTTAAAAAAAAAAAAACGGCAAATCTCAGTTTAGCTGAATTGAATTACCAACTCTACTGCACTTCCTTCTGAAAAGAAAATGTAATAAAAACAAATAAACAATGAAATTTTTTTATCTCTTTTTTTTTTTGTAATTGCGATACTCCAATCCAGGAAAAAGGAAGAAGAGGGAATAATAGCTGAAGGTTTGTTGCAGTTGTACGTTCCATCTATCCAATGTAGAAGCCACTTTCCCCTTCGATACGTACCCGCATAATTCCATGATAATTCCATTGGTATTCACTTCTCGTTACTTGAGTTATTAAATTCAAGTGTTTTTTATTTTTATTTTTAATGATAATGAAGTTGATGGATTTTCTAAATTTCTTTAATTCCATTGGAAATAATAGTTACGATATAATGTACTGTAACGGATTTTATCTCACTACTTTTTTTTTTTGTAATTAAAAAATATGAAATTGCGAAGTGAATTTAGTGGTTAAAAGGGAAAACAGCAAAAATCAATGTTTTTATCATTCTTTGTTGAAAGATATCTCAGGAACTAAGTGAGATAGCGGAATTTTCGTCGCTACCTTTTCGATGGCTCTTGAAATTTTCTACGAAACAAGATTCTGGCAAAATCGTGTTATCTCGCTTAGTTTCCTAGATATTTTGAAAAAAAAGGAATAAAAAAGCATGAAAACTCCTTTTTTTACCTCTTTACAATCAATTTTTGGTTTTTCACGAATAACTTAGAGGCAAAGTGAGATACGAAAAAAATTGTGGAGAACTTATTTATAGAACAGAATAAGACCTACAAAAAAGGTCTCTTGAAAAATTCTCGTATCTCCATTATTTTCCGAGATATTCCGAAAAAAAAGGATCACGTTCCCTAAATTCCAGAAGAATTTTTTCAAAATTTGAAAATCATCGAAATTGAATTCGCCTAATCCTAAAAAAATTCACTTAGGAGATTTCTTTTCTAGTGTCTTATCACGACAGGTGAATGTACTCACGACCCTCGTCCAAGTGGGTCATGAAAGTTGAGTTTAAAACTCTCAACATAAATGTTTCATTATTACGTGAAAAACTATAGTTTCTTTTTCTTTTAATTTAAAAATCAGAGAAAACAGAGAGATGATGGAAAAAATCAAGACATTTTTTCCACCTTTCTCTCGTTTCTTCAGTGCTCTCGTGAATCGATAAGTGCATTAAAATGCCTGTAAACAATAATAATAATAATAAAATGAGTGAAAAAATTGAAATAATCCAAAGTGCAGAATAGTTTAGAAGAAGAAAGGAAGAGATGAGTCGTTACGTGATATATACAAGTTTCTATTCACTCGGCAATTCCTGACATTTTACTCGTCAAAAGGCCATGCCTGTTAGGCAATTATCATTTGCCTGTATGTGTGGATGTGTGAATAGCTTTAAAATACCTTAATCATAATTCTCAATTATTATATTAATTTAAATCAATTTTTTTATGGATTTTACAGCTGTACAAACAGCATCAAAGACACTCATGGATACATTAAATGAAGTTTATGAGAGCCAATGGACTGGACACGATTTACTATATGTTCAGGCACAAAATTTGGACATGCTGTGGCAGGACTTTACTCATAAATTAGCGGATCAAGTACTTGTACCACTAAACACATATCAAAGTCAATTTCCAGAGATGAGAGTAAGTTTTCTTCTCTTTACCATTTTCATTATGTGTCAATGCAAAAGTGGTTTCGATCGAAACCTTTTGTTTTGTTTCATATTTGTAGTTTGCATTTCCTAAGAAATTTCGATTGGAATCGCTGGGCCTTAAAGGATCAAAGATGATTCGAGAGTGGTAGGATTTTTTGTGGAAAATTTAATTTCCTACAAAAAAGGTTTCTTGATATTTTTCGATAAACCCACTCATTTCGGAGATCTCTTTAGAAGAAATATAGCAAATTTTACATCTTTTATGAGTTCAGAAATCATTTGCAGAGTTTTTTGTGATTATCTCGAAAACTATGGGAATTATGGAAATTTGTCAGGGAATCTTTTTTTGTAGCTCTTGAAATTCTCTACAAAAAAGATTTTTTGGTAAATTTTTCTAAAATCAATGGTTTTTGAGATATGTCTTTATTTTTTTAGGAAATCTTTAATTATTTTTTCATTTTTTCGAATTTTCAGAAAAAAATTGACAAACGTGGAAGAAAACTTGTAGACTACGACAGTCAGAGACACAGTTTTCAATCGTTACAGTGCAATCCAAAGAAGAGAGACGAGTTAAAAGTAACAAAGGGAAAGGAATTACTTGATGAAGCTAAGAGAACGTATGAACAGTTGAATTCAGAATTACATGATGAATTACCAGCATTATACGATTCACGTGTACTATTTCTTGTTACTAATTTACAAACGTTATTTGCTGCTGAACAAGTGTTTCACGTTGAAAGTGCCAAGGTGAGCAATTAAATTCTAATTAAAATTATAATTTAATAATAAAGACAAATGAAATTAGGCATTTCATTGAATTCAGAAAGACGCTCCAATTTTTTGAGATACAGGAATTTTTTGACGACTTTTTTTGAAAAAGAAAAAAAAACGAGAAAAAAGATTTTTTCAAAAATTCCGTATCTCTAGTAGTTTTGGAGTTGTAAAATTCATATTATTTGAAAAGGCTTCGATGCATTTTTGAACCTGAAGTCTACATATTAATTTAAAAAATAAATAAAGAGAGAAAGTTCTTAAAAAATTGAAAGTATTGAAAATTCGAGCTGATTGTTTCACTTTTTTATAAAGAGCTCTCGTTATCCATTGGAGATACGGCAGTTTTTGTAGGGAGCTTTTTTGTAGGTCCCGATACGCTCTTCAAAAAAGATCTCTACGAAAATCTTCGTATCTCTCCTCGTTTGGGGGAAATTCTGAAAAAAAACCTTTAGATTCCTCAACTAATCTACATTTTTTAATTCAGGTATTCTCCGAATTGGAAGCAATCGTTGATAAATTGGCAAATGAGAGTCAAAGAGGTTCCTACACACTGAAGAAAAATTCCGAATTACCATCCCCAAAATCTCCAAACGCAAATTCATCGTGAGTATATTTTTCTTGAATTCTAAAATTTTTAAATTAAAAAAACCCAAAGAAACTTAATTTTTTAAATTAATTCTTTTGTTTAATTGCAGTTTGATAATAAACACGCAACCACCACCTCAGAACAACATATCAGACGGTAATTTTCACTTATTTCAATTGAAATTTCAAAATAAGAGTATAATTTAGCAATTAACACGTGTAAAATTAATATTCTCGTTCTCATTTTTTTTAATCAATTTTTTTTCTCTTTTTTCTTACTAATAATTTGAATAATTCATTGCAATGAATTATTACATAACTTGTAACTGCATGCAATGTCTTCTTCGTATTTTTGCCTTCTCTCTTTTTTTTTTTTCGTTTGCTTTTTTTTTGAGTGGAATTTGCTTTACTGCGTGTTACAGCGCACGAGGAATCGACAGTTGCCAGTGGAGATTCGTCACCAACGACTCAATTGAATGGGAATGCGAATAGTAATTCTAACAGCAATGATAATTCAATTAATAATCAAGAAACAACACAACAGACTGTACAACCACCAAAAAGAGTAGAGGAATTGTACGACATACCAGTAGGTAAGTATTCGTCCACCAAAAATTAATTCAGTAGTGAAATGATAAAATTGAAATATTAAATAATACTGGAAAATTCGAAATTTTATTTTCTCTGTATTTTTTTTTTATTTCGAAATCTGTTGGAGATAGAGAAATTTTTATAGAGACTTTTCTTGTAACAAAGAAAAAGGGCTACAAATAAGGTAATTAAACATTTCTCTATCCCTCTTAGTTTTCCCAAAAATAATAATGAAATTAATAGATGTCAGACAAACTTGTGCATTTAGAAGAAAAAAAAATTATTATTAATTTTTTTTTTTAATTCTCACTCATAGATTTTCGAATGTTCTAAATGTGCTTTTTTATTTTTTTGGAAATTAATTTATCCGTCAAAAGCAAAAATTAAAAAATTGTCAGTAAATCATTTCCGCGACATTTAAAAAACGTAGAATTGTGAAAATTCTTTTTTTTTTACTTTTTCTTGTGAAAACTGACGTCAAAATGAGATTGACACAGTTTATTATCATTCCACTGCTAAATTAAATGATAAAATATTACTGAAGTATTTGTGAAACATAATAAAAAATTAGTGGTGGACTTTTGCTAATTTTTTTGTTGATTAATTTCAAGTGTTTTTAATGATTGTTTTTTTTTTTAATTTTCTTTTAACTTGGAATGTAATTTTATTAACTGAACTCACAAAAATCAAGAAAAATATTTTTTTTTTAATTTAAAAAGTCCAGCTCTAATGTCAATGAAATAAATTGAATCCTTTTAGACGTGGAATATGAAAATGGTACCAATTTGTCCCTAGGAGCGACAACTGATAATTTGCCACCAGGTGTATTATACAGGGTGAAGGCAACATACAAATACAGTCGTGAGGATGTGGACGAGTTATCATTTGATGTCGGTGAAATTATACGAGTTATTGAGTACGATGATCCTGAGGAACAGGTTGGTAAAAAATACCAGACAATAAAAATTCAGGATTAATTAAAAAATGGATTAAAAATTTTTTAGTGAAGTGTTTTTACTGCGGTTGTCCCGGTTTTTGACACTTTAGAGCCAGTTTCGAACAGTATATATGGAAGGCAACAAATATTTGTTGTATTGAATGTAATTTAATCATGTTAATACATCGTTGCCTTAGAGTTAAAGAGGCATAAGTACTATGTATAAGCATAGCACTGCTATGATAGCACTTAGGCCCCTTTCATTCTAAGGCAACAACATATTTGTTGCGGTAAAAGAACTCAACAATTTCGAAAAATTCTCAAAAAAACTGAAAATTTCAATTTTTTTCGTTTTTTTTTGAATTTTTGTTCGAGATTGTAATTTAATTATATCAATACATCATCGCCTCAAAGTTGAAGAGGCATGAATACTATGTATATGCATAGCAGTGCTATGATAAGCACTTACAGCCCTTTCATTTTAAGGCGACGAGATATTTGTTGCGGTAAAAGAGTTCAACAATTGATATTAAACAATATATTACAAATTTAAACATAAGGGATCAATTAGGGAAAATTTCCATTTACTGGGCACCGTCAGAAGCCGCAGCCATCACGGTATTGAATATTTGTGAATCTAAGCGAAATGGAGCGGTTTTTGCAGAGTTTTTTTTTTGTAGAGAAAAAAAAATTCCACAAAAAACAGTCACAACGATTTTGTTCTAATCTCCCATAGATTTTGAGAAATGCCCAAGAATCTGAAAAATTCCAATTTTTTCGTTTTCTTGAAATTTTTGTATTTTACGAAATATCTCGAAATCTATTGGAGATATAGAAAAAAAATGGTCATCACGTTTTTTATAGCTCGTTTTTCTCAATTTCACATGTTTTTAATGATATTTAGAGAAAAATCAAACACTTCACTGATGAATTACAAAATAAATATTGATTTTCTCTCTGAAAATTTGTAAATAAGAAAAAAATTCTTTAAAATTTTTCTTAAACTTGCGGCAGGAGGAGGGCTGGCTGATGGGTATGAAAGAAGGCACTACTGAAAAAGGAATGTTTCCAGCAAATTTTACAAAACCCCTGTGAGCTGGATCGCTCAATTTGCCACGTACACTCCAATGCTCACGAGAACGTAAACAACAAATAAAATCTAAAATTAATTTAAAGAATAATGAATTGAGACGAAATATTTTACTAATAAGGATAGAAGAAGCAGAGACGTAAATTTTTATTGGAAAAATTGAGAACGAGTCATCTGAGGTACGACAATTGAAGGTAGAAGATTGCGAGACTTTTTTTTCAATAATAAGAAAAATAAATAAAAATTGAACATTTGTTGATTGATGACGAAATATTCTTGTAATTAGACGAGAGAAAATATTTTATCTAAAAAAAAACTCTAACTTATTAATTTTCATAAAAAATGTATTAATTAACATTATTTTATTTTATTTTCAAATTATAAAAGAAAGAAAGAAAAAGTTATTGAAAAATTCATTTCGACAATGGGAACAAATATTTCTTCGATTTTTGCTTCATATTTTTCTTTCCATTCAGTATGAATTTAATTAATAGAAGAAGAAAAATTTTTTTCTATTAATTTAAAAAAAGATAAGAGGTATATTTTGATGGCTGAGGCTGGAATGGTACTGCGGATTAAACGAAACAGCCCAATGTGCCTTAATAAAAAAAAAGAAAAAAAAACCAGCCACACTGTCTGTGCCAATTGACACTGTTTGTAATAATACAAAAAAAAACTATTTTTTTTCTCCAATTTTTTTTCTCATAAAGAACGAAAAGATTGAAGATTAATATCGTATACACATTAATAAACCAATAATCAAATGGAAATATTTAACAATTAAAATAATATATATTGAATGGTATGCGAGGAAATAAATTTACAAATTGTGGCAATGAATTAATGTGTTTCAACAAATTAAGAAAAAAAAATGAATATTGAGGTAATTTTGTCATTCACAATTAATTGCAAAATTTCAATGTTTTTCTTTTTGTTGCATTTTTTTTCTAAAGTTTTTGATTTTCTTTTCTATTGAATTCTGAGACTCTGGAATTTTTTCCTCGATTTTTTTATTTTTTTTTCTGTAAATTTTGAGTTTGTAATTAATTGCGAATGAACAAAGCACCAGCCAAAACGTTACAATACATATAAATATTAAATAACTATTATTTTTCTGAAATTGTACATAGATGATAAATTCTAAGGTTATTTTTATTGAATACCTTTGTGGCCAAGACGAGATAAAATAATTTAAATTCAGTCACTAAGTGAAAAAACGAGATAATTCAATTTTTGGAGAATATCTCGGAAAATAAGTTAGATACGATCATTTTTGTTGAGATGTTTTTTGTAGCTCTCGCTCTGTTCCACAAAAAAGGTCTCTATGAAGAATTCTCTATCTGTGACGGCTTATGAGATATTTCCGATAAACGGAAAAATGAGACAAATTGCACAATTTTGACTTTTTTACCGTTTTTTCGAAAGATCTCTGAAAATATCAGAGATACGAGTTTTTTGAAGGATATATTTCTTGTAGCTCTCATTCTGCTCTACAAAAAACGTCGGAATGAGAATATTCGTATCTCGCTTCAATTCCGAGACATTTTCTAAATTAACTCAGAAACCGAAAATTTCGTTTTATCACTTTTTTACTAAATGAAAAAAACTGAAAATACAATAAATAATTGACGAAAATTGCCAAATCTTGAAGGTCCAACACAATGTCTATCTGATGAATATAACTGAATTTTACATACTAAAAATGACGTCTGCTTTGTAGAAAAAAAGCCTAGATGAAGTATTGATTTTTTTTTTTTTTTTGAAAATTCGATTTGATTGATTTTTATTCGCGAATCACGAAAAAATCAAATGATTGAACATTAATTAGTGATCTAAGGAATTAAAGTAATTTTAAAAGCCTGTATTTTACATGAGTTCTCGAAAAAATTTGAAGATCTGTCGATTTTGAAATTTATAATTAAAAATTACATGAGACACGACGCTTAGAATTAATTAATTAATTAATTAAAAAGAATTTTTGTAGAGTATTGATGATGAGCTTCGGCATGAAACGAGTGTCCTTTATTAATTCTGTGATTCAGTGAAATAATTACATGTAGTCAATTATTAATTACAGAAAATTAATTGAATCAGTTGAATCGATTTAAATAAAAAAAATTATCGATTTCTCAGGTTTCAGCAAAAAAAGTAACATCGATTTTTCATCGAAATTTCAATTAATTATGATTATATCACTTTATCGCAGAATTTAATCAATGCTTATCGGAAAAGACGAAAATAGGGAGAATGGATTGTTTTTTTTTTTTTTTTAATGAAAAAAAATGAAAAATCTGTTTATAGTTGATTGATTCATTGTGGCGCTACGTCTAAGAGCTTGAAAAAAAATTATAATTAGCTGCAGTATTAATTACTCAGAACAGCGAACAAAATCGAGATTTTGAAAAATTATCGATAAATAAAATAAATATTTATCGAAATCGCAAAAATGTGGATTCTGAGAGAAAAAAAACATTTTTTCAATTGAAAAAAAAAATACTTGAGATTTTTTTTCAATGTTTTTTTTCTCAATAAAAAAAAATTGTTTCCTTCTCTGATTAAAACGAGAACGTTTGTTATCTCGAAATTAATTCAATAAATAATTTTTTTTTATATTCGTGTGATATTGTATGAAATTCTTTTTTTTTTTTTCATCAATTGAGAATCACTTATTAATCTTCCAGAGATAAATAGACGTAGTGTCTCATTGTTTAAACAATCATAATTGTTATTTCACTTGTCATTTTTATGTCACGTTGTTTAATTTTACTTGGAGCCATAAGTCATATTATCCATAAACCCTATACGTAAAAACTCGAAGAAAGAAAAAAAAAAAACGTAATATTATACATTTAATTATCATGTGTCTGTCATTACTTTTCTCTTTTTGATTGCCTCGATGAAATTTATATTACAGAAATAATAATAATAAAAATGAAAATAGTGGTTTGTATACAAAATTTGTAAGTGAAGATTATTGATGATTTATTGTATGTTTTTTTTTTCGAATCTGTGTGACTAATTACTCTTGTCTTTTCAGATACAATTTTTAAAAAGTGGAAAAAGTGATGGGAAAATGAAGCTTTTGATAAAACGGATTGAAATGGAATTTTTCCAATCTGGGAAACAGAGGGGCGTAAGTGCTGTGTACAAGGATAGGCACTTACGCCTCTCTGACTTTGCGACAAAAATAACATAAAATATGAAAACTAAAATATCTCCGTTTCACCCCTTATCTCCTCCCCCCTAATTATCAGGGAAAAATGGAAAAGTAGAAGCAGAAGATATTGAGAGACTTGAAGAATCCGTACCAGTGCAAATAGCCGAGTTTCAATTACAAGAAGCATTAGGAATTTATGCTGTCGGTATTGATACAACATTCCTCCACCTTAGAAACAAAGTGGCGTAAGTGCAATGTATGAGCATAGTACTTAAGCCCCTTCCACTTCAAACCGCCGATTTAAATTTAATTCGGAATTAACCGAAGGCTGATACCTTCTAATTCAACTAAAAGTATTTAAATGTTGAATTTTTTTTCTATTTTTTTTTCTATGAGTTTTTGGATCTTTCGCTGAATCCATTCAGTATATGACAAAAAAATTTAGTACATAAATATACGTTATTATAGGGGAAAGTGGGGCAAAATGGACATTTAAATGGAACGGTCGAAGTTATATTTTTTTAAATGATTCCATTGAAAGGCTGAGGAAATTTTGGAGTGGAAAACATGTATCGGAATCAATTTTCTCGAATTTTTGAAAATTTTCATTTTTTTGCACCAAAATTGAAGAGAATCCTCTTTGGGTTTCTTTTAAAAAAATGGTTTTTTGGAGATATCTCCGGTTCTATTGGTCGTAGCGATTCGCGGGTGGTCTCAAATTCAAGGGGAGCTCATTTCTCACATTTTCGTTAAAGTCCCATCGATTTTTATCGAAAAATGACGAAATTATAGCGAAATTTGTGAAAATCAGTTTTTGGGCTGTAACTTCCGTAATTTTCGATAAAAATCAATGAGACTTTAACGAAAATGTGAGGAATTAGCTCCTCTTCAATTTAAGACCACACGCGAATCGCTACGACCAATAGCACCGGAGAAATCTTCAAAAAATCATTTTTTCGAAAAAATCAAAAGGGGTACCCTTCAAGATTGAGTGAAAAATCTTTTTTTCTTCAAAAATGCGAAAAAAAAGTTTTCACCCATATATTCCGCCTAAAATTTCCTCAACTTTTCAATGAAATCATTAAAAAAATTCTATCTCCATTATTTTTATTAATTTAGAGCGTTTTTCAGAATAAAACCATGAAAATTCAGATGTGTCCATTTTACCCCTTATGTCCATTTTGCCCCACCTTCCCCTATACTATCATTCTAAGTTGCATTATATTTGATTATTTGTCAAGTTTTTTTCGCGATTAGCATTTGCTGAATTCACTTTCAACTCCGACGATTTAGTCGCCCGGCCGTAGTTTAACATTCATAATCATTTGGAATGTGTTTAATTCAAAGGCAGCTTCAGCCTAGATGAAACCGTACACCAACGTGGACCTCAATATGAGTGTTATACCATGAAGGCACTAATTATCGGACAGTTGAGGGAATAGCACTAATATGCGGACAGTGAGAATTGAATTATTAAAATGATAAAAAATTTTACTTGAGTGAATGAAACAATTCATTTGATTTTTATTTTGACACTTGGTCAGTGTCTATATATTGGGCATGTTACCCTAATTACTCTAATGTCTTTGATAGCAACCATTTACTTTTCAGGACCAAATCTCAAGTCAGATGATTTTTTCATTAATATTTAAAATATTGGAAAATTTTGCAAATTCAATAACTCACAAATTATTGAGTTTGCGTCTGCAGTCAATGTGATTATGATAATCATGGAATTTCGATGTGTTATAAATAGAAAGCTCAGTTGACCATACAAATTGTGGAAAAAGACTACGAAGCCTTACGATGGAATGATAATACTCTTAAATAAATGAGTAAATATGGGTGCCAAGGGCTACACGTTTTGTCTTCACAATCACGTGTGTAACAGACGAGCTTTCGTTATCAATTGATTAAAATGAAAAGCAATCCTTCGATTTCAGTCAAGGTTATTGGAGGAGGTTTGAGGGAAAATGAGTTTTTCAGTTGGAAATTGAATTTTTTCGATTATCAATCATGTTTCTCATTTCCATATTGAATTATTATTATCTTTAGGATCATGGGACGTTGGAAAAAATTAATTCAACAATACTAAATAATTGTCAAATAAACGACGTTTCGCCTGCTTTATTGAGGCTTCTTCAGGTTCTTGACATCATTGGCATATGGTCACCATAAAATTAATTATATCCAATCGCAAATTTAATTCATGCAAAAGAGTTCTCGGTAACATTGCAGTGTTTATCAGCTCATCTTCAAGCATCCCCCTCAATCTTTGGGGTTGCGATAATTAGAACTGGAGATATTCTCAAAAAACTGAAAAAATTCAATAATAGAAAGAATTCGACGCTCATTTTCATCCTAAACAGCTTCCCAACGAGAACATCGAACATACCCTATTTCCATTCCTTCACTTAATTCTAACATATTTTTATTTCGTAAAACACTGAACCCAATTTGCATACCTCATTTTCATGATAAATCCATTGTTTCGTAAATATCTTGTAAACAACGAAATTTTCCAGAATTCGTCAAAGACCCATCTTCCAGCTCTCAAATTTCTGAACAAAAACATTCCCTTGAAATTTCCCCCTAAACCCTTTCAATTTAAAGATATCAACAAAAACAAGTCATCTATCATTTTTCACTCTCTTTTCTCATTCAAAAATTTCCGCCACTTTCCGAGTGCACTAGGACCAATCAGCACTCGCCCAGCCCACAACTTTCCAGAATCCGCCAATCACCGAGCAGAGATGTTTCAAGAAGAAATTCCCCAGAAGTGTCTCCATCAGAAAGTGTCCAAAACTAGTGATAAAGAAAGGTTCCTATCATTTCTAGGGAATTAATTTATCAGCACGAACCCCCCTCCCCCCCATTCACATGCACACATACGTATGCACACAAATGCATACACACACATACCTTCACACGAACACATATACATACATGTATACATATACACACACATGTACATATACACACATACATTCACACATATACATATCCACATACACATATATACATACATCATATATGCATACATACATATAGACACACATATATATACACACACAACAGCCTCCAGGACCCAGTAGATGTCTCTGAACTGCTTCTTCGTGTGTGTGCCCGAGAGAAGGGGAATGAATACGGGTGAGGCATAAACTCTTTTTTCAATGGTGGGGATCAACGAAGAGTGGATGAGGTGGGGCGGAGAGGGGGAACGTCAGTATCCCAAAGAGACGTGCGTGTGCGCCGCGAACGTTTGCGGCGATACGACGAGACTGTACGCCGATTAGAGGTTGCCGGCAGGCCCGTGTTACGACGGACGCCATCTTGCGATAGGCGGTTACCGTGGGGCTCGAAAATATATTAACTGTAGGCACCGTGGAGCCGTGTATCTACACGGTTAAAAAAAAGAAAAAAAAGAAGAAAAAAAAAACGTAAAAATCATTCAACAATTGAATAAAAATCATTGCAAACAAAAAATACATAAAAACCCGGGAGAAAATTTTGAATAATAATTAATAATTCAAAGTGTTTAAAGTTCTTCCACGTGAATTGTAAACGATTAACATTTATTATCATCGAAGAAGGAGAGAAGAAGAAGAAAAAACTCTGGGTGTCACACGCATATATATATATATATATACAAATACAATAATTCCACGGGAAAATTCAGCATAAACAGGAGTTTTTGCAAGTTACTAATTTGGTGAAGTGAAAAATTGTACTTCCATCCAAGAAATTCCAAAAGTTTTTTTTTTTTCTTTCTTTCCTTTAATTTCAATTTTATTGTAAAGAATAGAAAAAAAAAAAAGTGCAGACATTGACAAATATAATAGTGAAACGTTTAATGGAGTAACTCGTGTGAGTCTTCTTCAAGATAATAGCAGAGCAATAAATATTCACATTTTTTTTGCATTAAATAATAAACAAATAAATGAATGATATTGTGTCAACTCTCCGAATGGATGGAATACACCGGGAGAAGATAGTGGCAGGACAGTACCGGGCATTTGTAGGCTCTAGAGCGTACGCATCATTGAAATAAGCCTCCCGGTTATTAAAAAAAGAATTTCAATAATTTGTACATCACTTCCTCTCTTTCTATCAACGATTCATGATTTTTCAAAGCTCCACCCGACGAGTGAAGCGATAACAAAAAATCGTCTTGAATTTATAAAGTGCGAATGGTAAAATTCCACGAAGTTTTTATTGTGAAATTAGTGTGGAATTAGTGGTGAAATGAGACATTGATCCAGAAAATAGGAAAAATAAATTTAAATAAAAGGGAAAAATAATCTCATGTGTGACACACAGGTTTCCGAGGATAAGTGGACGAGTGCAGTATAATTTCAAGTGGGTGAAGCAAGATTTTTTTAATCACTGAATTTTTTTTTTTTCGCACAATTATCCGATTTGATTGAAACGATAATATCTTGTTTCATTAAATTTTTTTGTTTCTCTTTAATAATTCGAGGGATTTTTTTCTACTTATTTATTGGAAATAATACATTTTGGTGGCGGTAGTCTCTCTCTCTGTGCCGTTACATTCTCCGTGCCTCCTCCCCCATTTCGTTTGGGGCGGGTAATACACTCTCTCTACGCACACAGAATCCCCCCCCCGCACGCGCAAATAAAAAGAGGAAAAAAAATAAAAGCTCAGAAATAACGAAAAATTTTCGCTGATTTCTCGTGTCTCTGTGTGTATCAATTTCGTCGACAGTGAAAAAAAAAAAAAATGCGGAATGTCTTCGAGAAACTCCAATTTTTTTTCACTCTATTTACAGTAAATTCGCCAAGTTTTTCATGAAAATTGGAGAGGGGGGAGGGACACGTGCGCTGTAGGCGCGCAAGTAGTTTTTCTTTTCTTCTTCTTTATTTAACGAAAAAAAAAAGGAAATGAAAGGTGTGTGTGTGTGTGTTTGTGTAAGAGAGAAGGCTAGTAGAATATAACGTTATATTTCGTTTTATTTGTAAGGGGGGAATTAGTAAGAGGCTTCTTCTTGACAATCTGGTTTGCCTAACTGGATTCCAAACGAGGGGGTTATATACCTTTACCCCCCTGGTGCCCATGCGGGGAAGGGCAACGTGCGGCCACGAGGTGAGAGGGTGCTTGGTAGGGAGGGGAGGGGGGGAGGAGAAGACTTGGGGGGTTGATAAAAAGCCGGCGCGCAAACACACCGGTACGAGATTACAGGTGAGAACATAAACGAAGAAGGTACGACAGAGGAAAAACGCAAATTTATTTTTCTCGAGATTTTTTTAATTTTGTTTTTTTTTTCGATTTTGGGAAATTTTTTTTTTTTTTTACTTAAAAATTTTTTTTTTCTGTGATGTGATAAAAGAATTGGGACGAATTTTCAGCGAATGAAAATAAAATGAAAAAAATTGAATGTTTTTTTGTTTTTTGTGATAAAATAATAAATAAATTGTGTTTTCGCGAAAAATTCAACGGTTTATCGCAACGAGCGCTGCTTGTCTCTGCTCTCATTGAGAATTTTTTTTTATTTTTTTCTTCGGATTCGTTGATTGTGGAATTTTTGTGGGGGAATTCCGGAAATCTCGATGAATTTTATATAATTTCTCGAGGGATCAAGAGCTTAGAGTCATTCCGTGAATTTCGAGAAATACTGGATTTATCAATTCTTGGAAATAAAAAATGATTTTATCCAAATTTTTTTTTTTTTTCAAGTTATACACTAAATGAAATGTGTAAAGAGGCAACAGGATAATGTGGAGCAAAAACTTTTGTAACTCTGAGAAATAAATGAATCTTGAATCTTGTAAATGTGTAAAAAAACATAAAAAATAAAAGCGTAGACACACATACACGATCTAGTAGGATGTAGGAGTTGAGAGCGGGCGTGAGGAAGAGAGGCGCGCGACGTTGGGTTACCACACCCAACCGCGCCGGGGGCCAAAGAGGTTGGGGTATATGGGAAGAGAAGAGAAGTGGATGGATAGAGAGAGAGAAAGAGAGAGAGAGAGACGCGAGAGGAGAGCAGTTAAAGCGCGCCGCTACAGTCAAACGTGGAAAGAAAGAGAGAGAGAGAGAGAGAGGGTGTGTGTGTAGCTCCGAAAAAAAAGTGGCGGATTTTTTAAATTTTTTTTACAAATTTTGACTTTCAAAGAAAAATAAAAAAAACACGTGTCCCTTTTTTTTGCAATTTTTTCCTAATTTTCGGAGTTCCGTTTTTTTTCTCAAATTTTAATTGAACAATTTTTACTCAATTTTTTCTTAACAATTTCCTTTTTTTCTTCTTCAGTGACTGCAAAAGAGATTTTGGATGTGCCGTACCCGTTGGCTGTGTCGAGGTGGTGGTAGCAGATCAGTCAGGGATTAAATTAACGTATAAACGTGTGAAATAAACCGGAAAAAAGAAGAAGCAAGAAAGAGAATCAACCAATCAAAAGGAGAAAAAAGAAACGAGAAGGAGAATAATAAGAAATTCCAACGAAGTCACGGAATTTTTTTTCATTTCCTTTTTTTTTTTCACACAATTAATTGAATTTTTTTTTTTCTGTGTCAAGTGAATTAAAAGTGGAGTGAGTGTTTTTATTATTTATTGAATAAATAATAATTAGTGACCGGTGGGGAAAAAAAAATTACAAAATTCAAGAGTGTAGAGAGAGAGAGTTACGTGCAGTTAAAGTGGCTGAAACGTTTTGAATCATTAAAATTGATAATAATACAAATAATCACGGTGGCATCAAGATAATATAGGTCGTAAGGTGGCAGGCCGAGAGCTGGCAGTTGCCGCCTCCTGCCCAGGATATTAAAGAGCCTCGGCAAGATTTTTTTTTTTTCAAATTTTTTTTTCTTTTTTTTTTGTTTGGAGTAAAAATCACTGAAATTCATTTTTTATTATTAATAAGATTGGAGAGAAATAATAATATTTGAATATCGCTGAGTGCCTCCCGATATTTTTCTCCTCCTCCCTCCGAGGATTCTGCTTTAAAAAAAATAAAAAATAAATCATGGCGTGCTGCCTGTCGGAAGAGGCTAAGGAACAGAAGCGTATTAATCAGGAGATAGAGCGGCAACTTCGGAGGGACAAGCGAGATGCCAGGCGGGAGCTTAAACTACTCCTATTGGGTAAGTTTAGTTTTTTTTCACCCTTTTTTTCTTCGAATTTTTTGATTGAAAGCTGGCTGAGATATTTGTTTTTCGTTGCTCCAAATTGAATATCTCGGAGACTAAGGGAGATAGAGCGATTTTGGATGAATCCTTTTTTGTTGAGAATTTGGAGAGCTTAAAAAAAGGCTCAATCTCATTGGTTTTCAAGATATTTGAGAAAAACTGGTGAGGAAAATTCGTTCTGTTCTTTTGGCTTTTTTCTGCTGAATTAAATTGGAGTAGTTTTATGAATAACGAGGAAACTATTGGTTTTCAGGGGAATTTTGGAGGATACCTTCATTGTAGATTATTTTTTTTTTGTACAAAGAAGGGTTGAATGGTTATCCATGTAATTCTAGCTGTTTCTGAGATATCTGAGAATTAGTGGGGAAGGAATTTTAGTGTGAAAAAATTAGAAGACATGGGGTTATTTTTATTGTTATTTGGGGGGTGAATATCTGGGAATCTGTTGGAGATAGGGGAAATTTCGTGGAGACCTTTTTTTGGAGGTCTCATTCCTTTCTGCAAAAAAGATATCTACAACAATTTCTCTATCTCCATCATTTTCTAACATTAAAGAATTGAAATTGACGGATTTCACTTCTCATGAGAACCTTTTTTCCAGCATTAATTCTCCTCTCTGAAAAAGGTTTCCGCTAAAGCTCCTCTATTTCCCCTGATTCTCGAGATATTTCACAAAAACTGAGAAAAGAGCAGACGTATCTCGTTTCACCTCTTTACTCCTGAATTCTTGTTCGTTCGTTCCGGCAACCCCGGTATTCAATGATTCTTTCATTACTCTCAATTTTTTTTTCTCTCTAGAATAAAAAAAAAAAAAAGTTTAGAATTACACAATTTGTCGGGTATTGAATTACGCGTGTATTCATTCTCAATGTTTCAATTCATTCGTAACAAAAAACCCTCGATAAATGAAAGAACAGTCACGATTGTTTTTGTTTATAAAAAGAAGAAAAAAATCGTGAGTAAAGTAAAGGAGAGGGGTGGGGGAGGGGGGGGGGGAAGAGGGAAAATTGCATGTAGGTAATCCCTGTCAACTGCTCCAAATGCAAGAATTTTTTATTTCTTTTTGACAAAAATTTGACATTTAATCAAGAATTAAATTTTTTTTCAAGAATCTGAAATTTTATCAACAATTGATTTGATTTTGTCACCAATTTTTTATTACAATATCTCTACGAAAGAAGATTCATACGAAATCGCTCTATCTCGCTTAATTTCCGAGATATTATTGAAAAATCGATTGGTAGGAAGAATCGACTCGTTTAAGGTTATTTCTTCGATACAGAATATCTTGGAAACTAAGCGAGATAGGGCAATTCTGCCCTCATCCTTTCTTATGGAGAATTTCAAGAAAGGATTCTGCCAAAAGTGCTCTATCTCGCTTAATTTCCGAGATATTCAGTGTTGAAGAAATAACCCAAAACGATTCAATTTTTTTGCGAATCTTTTCTGACAATTTGTGGAAAGTAAGCGAGATGAAGCAATTTTGCCCGAATCATTTCTTGAAAACCCTTACAAAAAAAAAAGAATTTACCAAAATCGCCCTATCTCGCTTAGTTTTAGAGATATATTTAGTATTGGAGCAATAGCCCAAAATAAGTTGTTTTGTTCTTCCAATTGTTTTTTAAAAATATCTCGGAAACCAAGGGAGATAGAGCGAATTTTGCTCTAATCCTTATTTGTAGCGCATTTCAAGAGCTGCAAAGGAGGATTCGTGCAGAATCGCTCCATCTCGTTTAGTTTCCAATATATCTTCAGAAAAAACTTACAAGAAAAATGAAATGATTAAAAAAAAAAAAGAATTCAATTAAAAGAAGAAATTTTGCAAAAGAAAATTTTTTTCGAAGAAAAAAACATTTATATTATCAAAATTCTATTTTTTCTATGTATCATCCCCATTGCAATAAATTCAATTGTTCACGATCAAAGGCCTCATGTGCATGAAATAGATAAAATTGAAAATAAAAAATAAAAAAGGCGATACGCTCTCTCGCGCCCTTGAGATTATGATTCACACGGGATCTGCTACGACAATTCTACGAAATGTATATTCTCAGTGAACCTAACCTACTCCGTCACTCTCAACAACACACCCACACAACCCACATGCATCTTCTCTCTTTCTCTCTCTTCCTTTTCCCTCTTTATCTGTTAGTTTCCCTTTCTATCAAGTCTCCCTTATTCGTTGCCCCTTCCCCTCTGTGCAAATGCTTCCAGCTTCTCACTCAAACAATTGCGGATGCCAAGAAACTATTGAGTTCAAGTGTAGGTGCGCCCTCCGGGTTATGTCATAAATGAAAATTCAGAAAAAAAAACAACGAAAACTGCGTACATTTGAAGTCCTTCCTATTCTCAAAAGTTCTTGCACTTCGAATGTAACGCTATAACTGTCGTGTCTATTCCTCATTTCTCATTGGTTGAGCAAAATTTCGCGCTCAATTTCAAAAACAATAGAAATGAAGAATACAATAATTTCTCGAAGTAATTAACGATCATTCGCAATAGTTTTTAATTCAATTCAAACGATCATCATCGAAGAAATTGAGAAAACAAATCTGTATAAAAAAATTATGAGATCATTTGAAGCAGAAAAGTGAAGCAAAATGAGTCTTTTTCTTATTTAAAAGAATAGATTTTTTCAAATATCTTGGAAACTAATGGAGATACGCCCTTTCTCCCCAATCCTTTTTTTTAGCTCTTGAAATTATGATCAATGAGAAGATTGGGGAAAATCACCGTATATTGCTTAGTTTTCGCTTATTTATAAAAAATGAAATATTTTTTAAGGTAAATTTCTGTCATTTTTCAAAATGAGAATGGCGGAAACTAAGCAAGATAGGGCGATTTTACTCCAACCCTTCCGCTTAGCTCTTGAAATCTTCTACACAAAAAAAATTTAGACACAATCGCTGTATTTCGCTTATTTTTCGCGATATTCACCATGAAAGATCAACTAATTTTTTAAATAAGTTTTTCGCTGCTGAATTGAATGAAGATACGCTTCTTCTTTTTACTGCCTCTATCTTTGGCACTTTTGCCCATTCTCTTTGCCTTTGCTTCTATTTTTCTCTCTCCACTTCCGGCTTATTCAATTTCGCCATGGCCACGTGATACGCGTGTGCCATCCTCTCGACCTATTGAATTGAAAAAAAAGACATGAGGAGAGAGAAAAACGTTGAATTTCTCGAATTCTCAAAAAAAAAAAAAAATTTCTTTTACCGTTAATTCATCTTTTTATTTCGAGGGAAAAATCTCTAAAATAGTTTTCGAGCATCCGACAAATATCGTTCTCCATTCTCGCTTCTTTGTCTCTTTCTCGGGCAAACTCGTAATTGACACGTGACCATTCACCGTCGAATTAAGCCACACAGGATTGTCAGTAATAATTAATATCCCCCTTAATTATTCCTTTCCTCTGCTCTCATTCACGTACTTCTGGTAACTTTCATTCATCAGTCTCGTTTTTTCTCTCTCTCTTTTTCTTTCTCTCTCTTTCTGACTCAGTCTTTTTCAATTCAGTAATTAATCCGAATTTCATTGATAATTATCATGAAATAAATTTAATAAATAACTTGTTCTCACTTTCAAACTTGTAAAATTTTTACAAATTTTCCCAAAGTTAAAATTTTTTAGACAACCTAAGGTAGTTCTAGGGTCACACGACCAGTAGATGGACACTGATCAAAAGATGGACGGTTTCTATTATCGAAGATTCTCATAAATGAATGAAGATTCTTATACTTTTCACGTCAATTCCTGATTATTACATTCATATAGATTTATAAACTATTACATACCGATTGATCGAAATTTAAAATCATACCACTGCAAATATGCAACTGTTCATCTATTGGGGGTTTGAGTTATTTTCCAGTTTTCCCTTGATTTTCTTTGTTTATTTGTACATTATTCAAGTCTAATTGATTTTTAGTCGATTCATTGTATATTTTTCTGTACATAATTTTTTTCTGCACCTTTTTAATGTGATTTGCCTATTTCACGTTAATTAATTAAAGTCTTATATTTCCTTAACCGTCCATCTATTGGTCATGTTACCTTATACCTACAGGGATTTAAAAATTAACCCTAGACTGGTCCTTTTCCGAAAGAAAAGCCGGCGTTCGTCATTTTTACTTTTTCATGATTATTTGACAAAACATCAAATTATGAAAAAAAATTGAATGCGTCTGTTGAAATGCTTAGCAAATTACCATAATTTTTGAGAGACATATTCTGCAAAATTGATGGAGAAATAAAATAAATTCTAATAGGCGTCAAAATTATACCCATGTTAAGGGGTTTGGAGAGTTATCTCCAAAATATGGAATCATTTTGAGAATCATACAGGACATGCCTAATGTCATCGTTACTATGTAGTATTTTTTTTCAAAATTCTCATCCATTTTGTTTTAGACTAATTAACAGTCAAAATTGCATTTTAGGTATACATGGGCTCTTATGCATCAAACCTGGTTTAGCATCGTTATGCGCTATCAACTCAGGTGATAACAAAGGTCTTCTGCTATGACATATTTAATGCATAAAGAGCTCATGTATAGAATGCAATTTTGACTGTTGATTAGTCTGAAACAAAGTACATGAAAATTTTGAAAAAAATACTACATAATAACGATGACATTAGGAATGTCCTGTATGATTCTCAAAATGATTCCATATTTTGGAGATAACTCCCCAAACCCCTTGAATGGAATTGTCGGCTGAGCGACATTGCCGAAAACTCGATAAACGCGTCCGGTCAGTGTAGAGTGAATTCGACAACATCGCAGCTGAAATAACACGACTGCGATTCCCTCATGAGGGGACCAGAGTCGTAGGGGCAATTGAGATGCCCAGTCTAGGGTTAGAATCTTAAATAATTTTCAATTTAAAGCTTATATATAAATTTTGAGTATCTCGTGAAATTTCTGATCAATTGACCGTTTGGTTTGGTGGATTATAAATAAAAATATTACGGTGAGGTATGGGCTAATACAGATTTCTGCACTTTGAGGTCAGTTAGAAGATTGAAATCTGAAAAGTGTCTTAAAAAACAGGAAAAAAAAAATTTATAATCCAATATGATAATTATTGACCGTCTCGTAATATTGTAATGAATAATTGTTTTTCTGCATAAGGAAATACGTGAATACGGGGAACGTGGGGCAAAATGGACATTCTAATGAAGCATTGGGAGTTACATTTTTTTTTAAGATTTCATCGGAAAGCTGAGAAGATTTTTTGATTTTTTTCACAATTTTTTGAGAATCTGATTTTTTCTGGCATTTTTTAAGGAACAAAAGCCTTTCGATTAAAAAAAAAATCAGTTTTCAGGAAATATCTCTGATTCTATTGGTCGTAGCGACCTGGGACTTACTTTAAATGAAAGCTATCAGAACTTTTGTGAAAATTATGATCATCGGCTTTTGTTCTATAAATATGTAACTTTACCTACAAATTTTCAGAAAAATTTTCCATTTCCCCAGATACCTGGGAAAATTTTAAATGAAAAATAACCCGATAACTCCATTCCAAACGTGCAAGTTCACGAGTGAAAACACTCATTTTGTGGTTTCTTATTTAATGGAAAGTTCCTTCGTTAAAAAAAAAAAAAATCTAAAATGTCTCGAAAAAAAAAAAATTAATAAACTTCATCAGCACATTTTCCTCATTTAACTCGGAAAAATGAACATCTGTACTTGTTAAAAAAAAAGTATCATAAGCCTCTCAGGGTTCATTAAACGCTAAGTATCCGCAAGTGCCAGTTGAAGTGCCACAGGCGCATACGAGAAATAATTAGTAAAAAAAAAAAAAATTCATAAAGCTCATTAACGTGAAAAGTGCGGAAGAAGAAAATGAAAGAGTATTTCCTTTTTTTTCCATCTTTTTTTCATAATAAAATTGTTATCTTGTCTTCTAAAGTTGGAACGATGCACGAGTTCAGAAGAGCGATGGGTGGTGGGTGGGTGGGGGGGGGGGGGAGGGGGGGAGGCACCTCGCACACGCCTCCTGATCGATCCGCGCGAAAACCTCGGTCCGAAGCCACCGACGATTACTATATGTACTGGACTGGAGAGAGAGGAAATATAAATATATATATGTGTGTATATAAATTGAGAGAGAATGAGAGAGAGAGAAAGGGAGGGAGGGAAAGAGAGGAATCGCGTGACTTTCGACCGACAGTTTATTCGCATGAAACGTTTTGTAAGCAGGCAATTGCCTGCAGTACACACATACACATACACATACACACATACACATACATACACGAAAAAGGGTCGATAAACCTTTGCCCCTTGTGTACACTTAAGTTATCTTATTTTTTGTTTTTATTTTTATAAAGCAATTCTGATTTTTTTTGACAGAATTTTTTTTTTTTTTTTTTTTTGAGGCAAAAGCCAAAAGTACTTTGGGATATTTCGGAAGTGATTAGGGATTAATCGAGTGAATGATTAACATTTTCTTACTTTTAATTATGTTGATTCAATGAGAGAATGAAGTTTCAAAAAAAATAAAGCTTTCAGATTGATTTTGGTTGCCTTTTTGCAGTAATCGAAATTCTCTACAAACAAGGTTATTATGCAAATTACTCTATCTCGCTTAGATTCCGATATATTCTCAAAAAACTGATGAAAAACACGATTCGTTTGGAATTTCATTCTTCAATTTCATTTCTTTTTCGAACAGGTTTTTTTTTAATCTTGGAAACTAAGCAAGATAGAGTGATTTTGCCCTAATCCTTTTTTGTCGAGGATTTTGAGAGTTATCAAAAAGGGATAAGGGCAAAATTGCTGTCTCTTAGTTTGTGAGATTTCTCCAAAAAAAATGCTGATGAAATGAAATCGATTGATCTGAAAATTTAATAGCAAAAAGGTGATTTTTTTTCTTGAAATATCTCGGAAATTAATCAAGAGACGCTCTTTTTATCCAAATCTTTTATTTTTAATCTCTCAGATTCTCTAAAAAAAAATATAATTAGAGCAAAAAGGGCATATCTCCATTAATTTCCGCGATATTTCCATAAAACTATTGATTAGAAATAATCGATTTATTCTGAAATATCTCGGAAATTAAGCGAGATGGAGCGTTTCGTCTCAAAACTTTTTATAGAAAATTGTGAGAGCTATAAAGAAAGAGTAAAACAAAAGCGCTCTATCTCGGAAACTAATGAAGATCCGTCCTTTTTGCTCCAATGCTTCCTTGTAGCCCTTCAAATTCTCTGAAAAGTGGAGTAGAGCAAAATTGCTGTATCTCGCTTAGTTTCCGGAATATTAAAAAAAAAATCATAGAAAAAATTGATCCATCCTGAAATAGTCCGGAAACTGAGCAAAATAAGGTGAGATTTTGCCTCAATCCTCTTGCAGAGTATTTCACGAGTTACAAATGAAAAGAATGATTGCAGAAAAAAAGGGGATCGCTATTAATTTCCGAAATATTCGGATAAAAGTGATGGAATATAATCGATTTATTTTCCGAGGAATATCTCGGAAATTAATGGAGATAAGCCCTTCTTGCTCCGTACCTTTTTGCAGCTCCTCAGAATTTTCCCAAAAAATAGTCTTATCGCAAAATCGCCCCATCTCGCTTACTTTCCGAGATATTTAACCAAAAAACACAAATAATAAAAAAAAAATTTTCTAAAATTTTAAAAAGCAAATAATTTCTCAATATTCATTTATTCGTGATGCATTTTAAAAAAATTGAATTCATTATAAGTTATCAGAATTCATAGAATTCATTTCTCTCTCTCATTTATTACAACTATCATCGAGTGATCTAATGCATGTCATCAACAAATTGTCGTTTTTCATTGTGTTCAGTTTAAAAAAAAAAGGCGAAGTGTTTTATGATCCACGCGATGGTTTTAATGTCAATATTTGTACATTATTTCAGTCGCATTGAATTACGACTTGAAAAGAGTGAGAGAGAGAGAGAGAGATAGAAAGAGAAAAATAAATGTGTATTTGACAAATTCAGTGTAACTGCTGAGATAAGAATTCATTTATTTGAGATAACAGAAAAATATATTTTTAAAAATCGAGAAAATTTCTGATAATTTTTATCAAAAATGAATACTATTTGAATTTATAAATATTCCATTAATCTAATTTATTAGACTAAAACAAGAATATTATCATTATTATCTACGTTTTTGTTATAAAATTCGAGGTCATTTCATGTTCAATGAGGAAGAGAGTGTCTCATCCGCACGTGCCAGTGGCCGCACGTGGGCCAATTTATGTTATTCCTTCAGTATGTCGAGACTGATTAACAGGTTCACATGAAACATTCTCATCCAATAGAATAACAATCTTCATTAATTACTCCAGTAATTAATCAAGCAGAACGAGCTCAAAATCATCATTTTCCAATAAATTGTTCATTATATTGAAGGCCATTGAGTTTATCGAAAAATATCAGAAGACCATTTTTTTGGAGAATTTAATTCTCTACAAAAAATGTCTTCTGACTTTTTCCTCTAAACTTAATAATTTCCGAGAAAATCATAGAACAAAGTAAAAAAAGAGCTATTTTTCCAAAATTCATTTGAAAAAATAGTTGAATTTGATTCGTTATCTTTTTTTAATAGGATCTTTGAAATTATTGGAATTAGAAGAATTTTTCAGGAGACCTTCTTTGTAGAAAATTCAATTTTCTAAAAAAAAGGTCTCTTCATAAATTTGCCTCAACTCAACCCTTTTCGAGATAATGAAAAAAAAAAAAAAAAACAGAATTCACGAAAATAATCGAAATATCAGTTGCATTAAATCATTCAAAATAATTAATTACAAATTTTTTTTTTTTTTTTAATGTAACTATAAGCATCAAAACATTAGTCGATGATAATTATTTGAACAAAACACGTAGAGCATTTAATAGTCCCGGAAGAATGCACCTGATTACTTTTCCCTTCATTGCAGTAACAATTCACAGTAATAAACAAAGTTTATTTTCACAGCCACTGGCTGTTACTGTCATTGTCAAACTTGTGTTCTCTCATCTGTTATTTTTCCACCAATTATTTTTTTTTGGAACTGTCACTAACAATTTGAAATGTCCCAACACATCAACTGAAACAAAACGAAATAATTACAGAATAAGTTAAAAACTTACCAATTTTTTTTTCTTTTCATAAAAAAACCTGCCAATCTTTTTTTAAATCAATTATTTCCTTTTCACCTCGTTTTTTCTCCTTTTCGAAGAATAAAATTACGATATGAATGAGGTAAGAGAAATTTTTGGGGCAAAGTGAGCTATGTTTGTAATGCACATATACACACACATTTGAAAAGATAAAAATCTCAAAGCTATTTTGGTTACGCGATTTTTTTGCCGATTATTTCTCTCTGTGCTCCATTTTTTTCTTTCTCTCTCTCTCTTTTTTTTCTGTTCTGTACATACAAGCAAAAAGCTAACGGTAATTTTAAAACGTGAATGACGCTTCAGAGAACGAAAGACGTTGAAGAAAAAAAAAAAAGAAAATAACAAAAATCTTCACAATGTATTCATGTGAATTATTGGGATATATTTAGATGCGGAGAAATTCATTCGTAACAACTTCGCGGAGAATTGAATGGACTTCTTCTTTTCTTTAACAATAACTGCGGAAAAAAGAAGTTCATTAGCAGAATTATTTTTGCTGAATTTTATATTTTTTTGTCAAATTTTTTATTTATATTTGACAGTAATAATTAATTTAATTGAAAATTTCAGCTGTGCAGGAACTAGTACCTGCTCACGTCACGTATTTGTATATCTATATTTATAAATCAGTGGAAATATTGGACATGAGCGTTTTCTGCTGATTCTGTTGGGAAGCTGAGAAGAAAATTTTCCATGAGAATCATATGTCAGAATTTATTTTTTGTAATTTGCCAGAAATTTCCATTACTTGTGCAAGATCTAAAGGTGAAAGACTTCTGTTTTTTTTTTTTTTTTTGAATTTCAGTCTTTTGGGAATCTTTCTGGTTTGGAATATTGAATTTCACGTTACAATGTTTATGTCAAGGGAATTATTGACTCAAGGATTGAGTGACACCATGACTTCAAAATGAAGTCAACTTCACGTGAACTCAGTGTCTGATTTCAATGACTTAAAAAAAAAAATGTGATTTCAATTACTTCAAGCCCTGATTAACGTGAATTTTACGTAATTTTTATAGATTTTTCACAGATTTCTTAAAAGTTGAAGATTAAAGAAAAAATAGTGTCTTGATGGTGTGTACGCTAGGAGTCGTAAATCTAGTCGGAAACCAATTTTCCAAAAACAGTATTAATTGTCATGAATAGAGCTATCGCATGATGGAGGCTTTGGTTTTCATCCAAAAAAACTTTCTATTTTTTTAACGAAAATACTATCAAAAAAATAGGGTCTGATTTAATTTTTTTTGAACTGCCTATTAAGTGATTTTAGAATTGATTCAAAAAGAATGAAATCCTTCATTGAAGAGATTTGAAAATTTTGAAATCATCGAACACCATTGATTTCACTGATTTTAATGACTTCACTTGATTTCAAATTGAATTTCGAAGTGACCAACCCTCAGTTTATGTATAGAGGTCCATTCGTCCTAATTCAAATTCCATAAAAACTGACCCGAGCAAAACGAGGTAGGGAGAGCCAGTTATCCATAAATATAGGTATACAAATACTTGAGTAAGCAGCTACTATTTCCTGAACAGCTATAAGGTCCTTTACCTTATCGATCATTGGAGAATAGAAGTCATTCTTTGAATAAAATTCGAAATAATGTTTAAAATACACTAAATTATTTTAAAATTATTTTTATTAAAAAAAAATTTTTCTAGCACAGATGCAGTGTCACCGCTTAAATTTTTATCCGGGCGATTGCATGTGTCATTGCGGAATTATTTCAATAAATATATAATAATTTATTTTTTATTATTTTTTTACATTCTGTCACGATTTATCCTATCTTAATGAGAATTCTATGATTTTTTTTTCTCTCATTCATTTTAAATTTATTATTGAACGACTAATTATGGTTTATCTCTGTTTATTTGATAATACGAACGGAATAATTTTCTATGGCTCCGTTGGTTGAATTAATTAAACAAATTAATTAATCATCTTTATTAATTTATTTTGATTCAATAGTAGTGAGGGGGAAATGAGAGAAATCAATTTCGTTTGGCGATTAGTTTTTTTTTCTCATAGCTCGGATTCTGAGGGATTAAGAGGATCATTCGTGAGAACTTTTTTTGCAAAAAGGGGATGAGGGCGTGAAGAGGGGGGAAGGGGGGGGGGGGGTGCTACAAAAAAGGTGATTCCAAAAATTCTCGTATTCCTCATAGATTTCTGAGATAAACGGAATGATGAATTTGTTCGGAAAATTACGTATTTATTTTTGGTTAAAACATGAATATTTTTATTGATGAAAATAATTGGAAATGAGGGAAAGTATTTCAGATAGAATTTTTCCGACAATTTAACTCGAAATGAAAGGAAATTTCAGATGAAAAAGTTGTGCCAAAATTTATTTTTGCAAATTCTTTGAGAAATTTAATTTTTTTTGATTCAAAAAATTTTTAAAAATCAATTTTCACAAGTTCTTTCATCTGATTTTTCTTCAGCTTTTCAATGAAATTATCGAAAAAAAATTAGATTAACCGTCTCAACAAAATCCCCATTCCTTCCATGGAGGTATTAATTACTTCTATTTCAATTATAAAAAAAGTACAGAAATTTACAATTCTATCTCATTTCTTTTTCTAACGAATTTCATACACTTTGAATTAAATACCCCAAATATATCTACATATATATATATAGTTTTTACTCTCATCGTTGTGTCCAACTTCCGACTGTCTAATTAATGAAACTTTCAACTCGTATTTAATGCAAACCCTCGCGTACATTTCAGCAGCAGAAAATTCAAACGAGTAGGTATTCTCTTCCCAAGTTATTTGAATAGTCGCAATTTCCTCGTTTGTTAAACCATGGCATTTGTTATTGAAACAGTGTCATTATATCGTGCTTTATTCCAACGTTTTGATAAGAAAATTACTATTTTTGCACTTTATGAAATCATTAGAGCTTTTGCCTTATTTTTTATTTTTTTTTTTAATTTTTCTGTTGAAGAAATTGTGTGAAACGATTTTGATGGTGTTGTTTGCTGAATATCTCAGAATTGAAGGGAAGAAGAGAACAATTTTGGTAATAACTTTTTTTTACAGAGGAAATTCAGAGCTACAAAAAACATTTTCACCGAAATTTGTCTATCCCCATTGTTTTCAGGAATATTTCAAGAAAATTAGCTGAGAAAATGAGATATTGAATTGATTGATCAAAATTTTTCACAGGAGTCCTGCTCCGCAATATCTCAAAATCCGAGATAGCTAGAGAAATTTCGATGATAATCATTTTTTGTAGAGAGAATTCTGAGCTATAAAAAAAGTAGTTACCAAAATTTCCCTCCCTTCCCTTCAGATTCTGCGAGATTCCCCTGACAACACTCTTAAAACAAAACCAATTCTGCTCATTCCTCCATTTCCCCTTCTAACTCATCAACTTAAAAAAAACCTCAACTTCCCGCTCTTCCTTCAATTATGACTCAAGCTAATTAAATCAAACATTGATAAAATTGAATTGATGCAGTCGAGAAAAAAAGAAGGCGGAAATTCTTTTAATTTACAATGGAAGTAACTTCTGTAAGAAAACTTCAGCAGAATAGCCGGCTTTTCACGTATAGTAGATGCTCTAGCATGTCACTACATGGAAATAGAGATGAGATTGTAGTAGTGGCGCAGGTTTTCTGTGTACTTGTGCGTAAGGGGTCGTTTCATGAGGAAGGGTGCAGAGAGATATTGAGAGGAGAAAGGAAGGAGATAGAATGAAATTGCGAGTGGGAGAGAATGAGAGAGCGGGAGAATGGGGCGGTGGTGGTACAGTGTGGTGGCTGGGGAGGCAAAGGCGCTCGTCGGCATCTATCGACCCACTCCGGTTCGTACTGTATAGAAGAGCCCACATTGCCCCTGGAATTACGCTCCCCGAATTGAGTCGCGTATTTTCACTATTTATTTACGATTAAACGCGTGTTTACCTCACACATTCCCCCTCTCCCCCCCCCCCCTCTCTCTCTCTCTCTCTAGCTCTCTCCGTCTCTCTCTTATCCTTTATTATTATTATTATTATTTAAATTATTGGGGAATCGATATTCAGTCGTAAAATTATTCGAAAATCGATGATGTGTTCATTTTTCAATAACGTAATTATCTGAAATTTCAGTAGAAATGTGACTTGTTAGAAATTTCCGGGATTTTACATGGAAAATTCAGGCGGAACTTTTTAACCGTGTAATAACTTGATTATCGTTAATTATTCGATTAACCGAATTTTAATCGCTGATAAATTTCGTCTTCGAGCTGTTTGAAGCTCCTGAAAATCTTTAGAAAGTTCCATCTCTCGTGTTTGATATTCCGATGATGTTTGAGTTGCTTCAGTTGGAGAACATGAGATTAAATTTTATTTACATTGAATTGAAACATCTCGTCTTTACTTCCATCATCGTTCTCCTCTAAATTTCCAATATTTGAAGTTCAGTGAAGCTCTTACACGTGGATGATTAAATAAATTTAATATCAATACTTTCAATTTTGTTCAATTGAGTGAATTAATAATGATCCACTTTTTTTTTTTTCATTTTTCCCGAAGAAATTAAATGATTAAAAATAAATAAAGTTGATAAACGAGAGTTGTAAAGAATGGTACACTGCTAATTGCTCAGTTATAACTCTATATATATATATATATTTGTCTATCCTGTGACCTCGTTCCAGGATTTAGTGAGGTGAATAACGTTGTGCACTTTTTTATTTCTTTTTTTTTTCGTTTTTAGGTAAAGAATTTATTTGCTCGGCCCATGAGATAAACTCGAGTTATTTTCTCTCTTTACTCAAGTTTGAATTAACGAAAATTGACTTTTATTGAATTGACAACTATAAAACAATGATAATGATCATTTTTTTTTAATTCAATGAATTTTTAATGAATTTCTCAATTAAATGTAATGAAAGAGTTCATTCAAAAAAATTCATGTAGCTTTTTCTTCCAATATCTCTGGAATGAGTAGATTTAGGAAAAAATGTCTAGTAATATTTTTTGAGCAGAATTTAAAGAGCTACAAAAAAGGTTTCTTCATAAATTCTGCTAAACCTCGTATTTTAGGAGATCTTATCAAAATAAGCTGCACGCAAATTTATTAAAAAAATTGGAGTATTTTATGTACAAAAATTTCAATGACATTATCATTCGAATTATCATCGAAATCTGTGAGGCATAGAGAAATTTTCGTGATAACTTTTTTTTTTTAGAAAATTATCAGCTGCAGAAAAAATCTCTATGAAAATTTCTTGATCTCCCTTATTTTTCGAGATATTAAAAAAAATAACAAATGAGAAATTGAATTGACTTATCTCATCTCCCTCGAGAAATGACTTTTGCATAATTTATTCTCCGAAAGTTATTCTTCCTTTGCTTCAAATATTCAATTTCAAGAATTTCTCTTTTCCTTAAAGTCAAAGAATTTACGAGATGTATACATCCGTCCTTCGAAATAGGCAGTTGAAGGATTGCAAACAGACAGACACATACAGAGAATTCAGTTGAACTAAAATCACAGAAGTATCATCTTCGAGACTCCAAATACCACTGAAATTATTCTCCCTCTGAGATATTCGTCAATAATTTGAGTTCATTCGAAAAGCTTCAAAAAATAAAGGAAAAGGAAATTGTAGAAAAATAATTGAATTAAATAACTGCAAAAAATACAAATTAAGGTAGTATCCCAGTGAACTCGAGTACAGTCAACCCCTTATTTTTTGATGCCATATCAAATATGATATTTTTTTACATTTTTCTGAATTTTTTCATAATTTTTGTTCGTGCAGTTCATAAGATATGAATTATCAAAGTTACTGAAATAGCCGTGGTGGGGATGAAACGCCCTAAATCGGACAGAAATAACGAAATTACCAAAAAACCACACAGTTGACCCATTATTTAAAAACAATTGGTGAAGAGAACAGCATTTTAACTAAATAATAGAAGAAAAAAAAATTCAATTCACCGTACAGTTATCGAAAAATTTTAAATAGAAGGTAGTCGTAACTATTTGCCTCTCTCTCTATCTCATGCATGTGATAGGAGATTAATGTAAAAAAAATTCGAGAAGAAATGAATTACATTCACAAGCTGAAGATATGGCTTTCGAATAGTTTGATCCCTTTATCGGGTGAATTAAAGCACATTTTCCCAAATTATCAGCAATTAATTGGAAATTAACCCACAATTCCCCATTTTTTCCTGTTTTATCGACCATATTCTGGGATACTACCTCAAATTGTACATTTCCTTTCTTTCTCATATTAAAAACTGAATCAACAAATTTTTTTTCATTTCTTTGATAAATCGAAAAAAATTGAATTTTCAAAGAATTAATCTCATTTAATTTGCAATAAATAATTTTCTCAATAATTTCTCAAGGAATAGTTCGAAAACAAATTCCCAGCATCAGCGAAATTTCCTTCCCCTCCAATACTTCAATATTTCTCACTGAATCAATTCAAAAACTTGCTGAGTTTAGTTATATATATATTTTTGCCTATTTCTTTGCCGCTCTCTCTCGTTTCACATGCACGCCTTTCTTCCACTACGTTATTTCTTCTTTATTTTTAAACCCCATCGGCATAATGTTGCACGTGTGGTTCTTGTGCCCTGAAGGCTTTTTATCGGTCGCGTATGACCTCGTTACACTTTTTTTTTACTCTATTGCAAAATTAATATTTGAAATGCGAGAATTTTTTTTTTTGAGGAAGTGAGTTTCTCCGACTTTTATGAATCACGAGGAGGAGATTCATCCTCGTGGAAATGTCTTGGAAATGGACCAAAATGGGAGCGTGAAACATCGGCCAATAGAAATACTGGGAAATTTCCGATGAAAATGCCTATAATCGAACTCATTATTGAACTTTAGGTCTTGAGACAGAGATGAATGAGTTTTTGGTTTTTTTGCTTTCGGAAAAATTCGAATCACAGGGTTTTTTCTATCATGGGGTTTTTTTTCTGCTCTTAACTTTTCTCTATTCTAATTGGGCAGAAATCTTCCCTATTTTCCGTCAGTACTAAACGCATTATAGGAATTCATTGCATATTGTGGAACTATTTTAACATTATTCCACAAAACATAAATTATTTCAATAAGTAGAATTCGGATTGGCTTTAAATATCGTCTTTTCTTTTGGCAAGAATTTTTTTTTGGCACAAGTGAATTTTTTTCTCAGGGTGGATAATAGTATTGCTTTTTAACCGATAGCTTTATACTTTATAGCTTTTTCTGCTAATACTTCAGCAATATGCTTTCGAATGGAAGTGATACAACTTTTTTCAAACTATCATCAGAATATCAAATTTTGAAGAAATTCATTAAAACGCCAATAACTCGAGAATTAATGGGGTAAATGAGCTCAAAACTGACAGGCATCTAACTGATACAACTCTCGAGATATTATATGAGTATAAATAACATCAATTGAATAGTTTCCAAAAATTCCATTAAAAACTGATTTTCGAAAAATGGACATATCTCAAAAAGTACCGATCGAATGCTCTTCAAATAAAGTTTAAAAAATCGAGTTGAGAGGAAATTTTCCACGAAATATGAAATTTTTCTATAAAACCGTTTTGCTGTAATTGAAAAAATTAGCATCAAAAATTCTGATGATTACATAGCTTCCATCCGGAAGCGGAAGAACCGTAAATAATTTAGAACTGTAAAAAAAAAACATCTATATTGAATAAAACGAGTCCGACTTTTTGGGTTCTGACTTAAAAAAATTCGACGAATGGAAAAATTAGATTTAGTTTGAAATCGGTTTTTTTAAAGGATATCTTGGAATCTAAAGGAAATAGGGAAATTTTGATGATCACCTTTGTTGTAGAGAAAATTCAGACTTCCAAAAGAGGTCATCACGAAATTTCCCTATCTTCCATAGTTTCCGAGATATTCCTCAAAAAAACTGAATATTCGCCAAAAGTCTTTTTCTCCAATTAAAAAATCATCTCAAGTTCAACTTAATCATTCAATTGATTAATCATCGTAGTACATGGTTATCTCGAGAAAAAAAAATTCAGTGCAAATGAGGGGAAAGGGCGGCAACGTCAAAGATGGCGCACTGCCGGATCACTTCCGGTCTGACTAGAGATAGAAAACGAGAAAAGAAAAAAAAAAATAGCAACAACAATTTCATAATTGAAATAAACATTTGCACTGTCGACAAAAAAAAGCGCAGAAAAAATCATTTTATCCCCGAAACTCGTGGAATTTTTTAAAGCAATATATATGTCGAATATAGGTGGGTGGACAGTGTACAATTTCTCTGTCTCTCTCAATCTCTCGTTTACTCTCTACGCAGAGCCAATGCGCCGGTCAACGTCAACTTTTCATTCATGCTTTTACGAATTGTGTGGACGACTACAGCGACACACCCTGGCGATTTGGTGCGAATTGAAAAAAAAAAGAAAAAAAAAGTTCTTCAGATATTTTCCAATAATCATGAATTATTCAAATCAAGAAGATCAAAAAAAATTGCATTAAAAAAAAATGATGAAAAAAAAAATTGAATCAATTTTTTTTTATAATTGAATGATTAAAAAGAAAAATTCGAATGGAATTGGATTTTTTCTTCTATTTTTGCAGAAAAAAAATGAATTAATGAATTTTTTTCATTTTTAAAATAAATTTAAAAAATCGATGGATTTTTAAAAATTTTATTTTATTTGAAAAAATTGGACGTTAATTGATTAATTGAAGGAAATTATTGAGAAAATAATAATTTTGTAAAAGCAATAGATAAAAAAATGTAAAAATTATTCAATCGAAATTATGATTAATTGAATTGATATTACGAGCTTGTGCAATAAAAATAAATAATAATAAACGATTGTAAATGTGACAGATGTCAAACGTTTAGTATACGAGTGACTAAAGTATCCGGAGATATTGATTTCCGCTTCCTGACTTGTATGTACACACATAGCTTCTTACACGATCAAACTCAACCGTATATATCATTCATTCGTCTCATCCTTCATCCTCTATTTTTTTTTGCTCAGTTATAATGTACGAATATAAATGAGGGGAAAGGAAAGGAATGGAGTTTTTTTGAAACAGAGGAATAGAGACAATGATGTTTATTCGATGGTCTGTTCTTCTTTTTGCTAGTGGGAACACATTGAAAATCGTTTTTTGGAGGAAATTGAGAAATGAGTTAATTGAAATTCATCCTTTCCTCTCGAAATGTTCCGAAATCTATGGAAGATAGGGGAATTTTTGGTTGAAAACTCTTTTGTAGAGAAAATCATGAGCTAGAAAAAAAGTCATCACAAAAATTTCGCTATCTCAATTATTTTCAGAGATAAAACAAAAATAAAGTAGTATTTCAGTGAACTTCAGTAGTCAATTTTTGAAGAGGATGTGTTTTTCACATTTTTCTGAATTTCCCATAATTTTCGCCCCTCTATTTCATAAGATATGAATTATCAGAGTTACTGAAAATAGCAGTGGTGGGGATGAAACACCTTAAATCGGACAGAAATAACAAAATTACTAAAAAACCACAAGGTTGACCCATTATTTGAAAACAATTGGCGAAGAGAACAGCATTTTAACTAAATAATAGAAGAAAAAAATATTCAATTCGCCGTATAATTATTGAGAAATTTTAATTAGAAAGTAGTCATCACTATTTGCCTCTCTCTCTCTCTCTATCTCATGCATGTGATAAGAGATTAGTAATGTGAAAAAAATTGGAGAAACAAAAAAAAATTATATTCACAAGCTAGAAATATGACTTTTTAATAATTTAATCACTTTATCGGGTAAATTGAAGCACAATTTTTCGAATTATCAGCAATTAATTGGAATATAATCTACAAATCTTAATTTTTCTTCGGTTTTATCGACCGTATTTTGGGATAATACCTTAAATTTAGGGTGTCTAGTTACGATTTTTTGGGAAATATCTCGGAATCTATGAGAGATAAGGCCATTTTGGTTCAGACTTTTTTCTTTGAAAAAATCAAGAGCTGCAAAAGAGGCGATTTCAAAAATTACGCTATTCTTCTCAAATTTCAAAAAATTCTCAACAAAAAAAGTGTTGTTTTTCCCGCAACGAGAAATAATTTTTTTTAAATATTTATTCTTCAATCAATTAAAATTGTACACTTTTGTCGTCTCTCTGCTCTTTCGTTACACTCAATTTACCAACATTCAATTGCAAATTGGAGCGACACTAATCATTCCTTTATGCCTCAGTCACCGGTGTCATTAAGGAATTGAGAACAATAATTCGTAAAACGTGATTTGAAAATTTCATTGATCATAACAACTATTTTTTCTAATAAAATGAAGGAGTTGTTGGATGTTTCTCTGTTTATTGATGATCAAAGTTTGGTAAATAGTGAATTAATGGAACTGCAATGCCTCTAAATTGCAAGAAAAAATATTGAAATGATCAAAAATATTAATCTTAATCAATGAACATCTCGGAAATGGAGCGAAATACACAAATTTTCATAGAAATCTTTTTTTTGGAGAGGAGAATCAGAGCTACCAGAAAAAAGCTTTCTGTAAAAAAAATGTGAAATCTATTTTTTAGAAGCTTTTATTGAAAATATCTCGGAAACTAGTGGAGATATGAATTTTTTTAGTGGCAACCTTTTTTTTCTAGATCGTTGTGCATTTTACAAAAAATTCCACTATCTCACTCGAGGATATTCTACAGGTGTTTTTGAGTGATTGAAAAATGATGAGAATGTCATGATTTTTTTGTTTTGAAATTTGTTTTTTTTTATCATACTGCGTGAAGAAGTTATATTTTTTTAAAAAAACGTCGTTTAACATTGTTCTTATGACACATTTTCAAAATCGTATGACACTTCCCGAATAATTCTCAAAATTCAATGAAACTCCAAATATGGGTTGAAGATTACTCGACAGATAAATATCATCATTTTATTCGATGATTAAATCGATAATAGGCATTGAAATTAATAAAAATCAATGAAAAATTGTCACTGGCGCGTAAATGCTGCGAACTTTTGTCGCCAGAATTTTCTAGAATATGACGCCTTTTCCACGATAATCCTCAAACTAATTAAATGAAGAATTGAAAAAATATCTGTGAAATGTAATCATAATAATATAATACTTAAACACCCGCAGCGTTCCATAATTGCCTGGAAATAATATTGATGAGGAATTTAAAAGCTCATTTTTTTTATGCTCAGGGATTGAAACACTGACGAAATCACTGCCCCTCTCATGCCACAAACCCCCCCCCCCCCCCTCCCCTTACAATACCTGTAGAACATCCTTAAGTTCGAGATATCTGCCGAAAAAATACAAAAATGAGCTAAAAGCTAAAAAAAAAAGCTCTTTTCGTTTCTGTTTTTTTACTCTCAAAATAATTTCCCTTTCTGCAAATTTATTCAAGCATAATTTCAAAGCATTAATAGGCAATTGTCGCCTCTTCATTTCACGTTTTGAGATTAATTAATCATTTTATTCTCTGATTTAAGGTACTGGTGAATCCGGAAAATCTACATTCATCAAACAGATGAGAATTATCCACGGCTCTGGATACTCGGACGAGGACAAAAGAGGATTCATCAAGCTCGTTTACCAAAATATATTCATGGCTATGCAATCGATGATACGGGCGATGGATCTATTAAAAATTCAATATGCAGAATCCTCAAATATAGTGAGTACAAAGAGAGCAATTGATTATTCCTGTGGCAAAAAATTTTTCGGATGAAATTTCTCGGGATGAGAAATTTCGCGAAAAAACTTTCTCCACAAATAGGATAACACGATTAATAAATGTACAGCTACCTGAAGAGAGACGGTATTTTTTTTATTGAGTATTACAGAAATAATTGAATGGTTTTTGGACTTTTATCTTCAATTTCTAATTATAAAACGGGTTGATTTTCGTATTTTATACTATGAAAATTCAGTAGTGAAGAGGTAAAACAGGATAAATCGACTTATCTATGAGGTCATTTCCAAGGAAATATCTCGGAAACTAACCGAGATAAAGTGATATTACCTATCTGTGTTTGTAGAGAATTTCAAGATTTACAAATGAGTTTCAGGGCAAATTGCTCCTTTTTCGTTTATTTTCTAAGGTATTTTCAAAAAAACTTAATGAGAGAAAAAGAGACTTATTTTGTTTTACCTCTTCAATTGAACAAAAGAAAGAGTCTTGATAGATTAAGAAAATAAGGTGATGTAAGTCAAGAACTACCTGTTGTTAAACATTGTAATACTATAATGAGTGGAAAAATAAAGAGGGAAGGAGGATACTATTAAATGCTGAAAAGTCATACAATGAAGGCAAAGAGAACATTTTAACTAAATAATAGAAGAAAAAAATATTCAATTCACCGTATAGTTATTGGGAAATTTTAATTAGAAGGTAGTACTAACTATTTGCTTCTCTCTCTATCTCATGCATTTGATAGAAAATTAGTAATGTAAAAAAAATCGAGAAAAAGAAATTGTATTGACGAGCTGAAGATATGACTTTCGAATTGTTTAATTACTTGTTCGAGCAAATTGAAGCACATTTTCCTTAATTATCAGCAATTAATTGGAAACTAATCTCAAAAATCTAATTTTTTTCTGTTTTATCGACCATACTTTGGGATACTATCTTAACTCCTCGAAAAACCTCCAAAAGGATAGAAAATTTATGCAATTCATGTAATTTTTTGTGTCTTTCAAATTTCTGTTTTTCAAAATATATTTCTTTCTTTTTTGTCATAATCCAACAAATTTATTGAGAAAATCTATATTTTTTCTTTCATATTCTATTTAATTAAGACTAATTATGATAATAATTCAACAGGAAAAAGCGGAATTGGTGAGGAGTATAGACTTCGAAACGGTAACATCATTCGAGAGTCCATACGTAGAAGCTATTAAGGATTTGTGGGCAGAAGCTGGTATTCAAGAGTGTTACGATCGTCGACGAGAATACCAACTAACGGATTCAGCCAAATAGTGAGTATTCAATTGAGAATCAACTATTTGACATTTAAAGTGCCTTAATTCTTTATTTTTATGATTATTATTATTATGATTATTTTCACCTAGCAGAGATAAAGAATCTGATTGGAAGCTCATGCAAGAAATTTATTTAAAAATTAATAACAGCAAAATTATAAAATTAAGTACTTTATCTTTTTTCGTATCAGGATTTTGCGAATATCTCAAAATCTGTGGAAGATACGGAAATTTTCGAAGATACCTGTTCTGTAGTTCTATTCTTGCTCTAAAAACAAGGTATCTAGGAAAATTTCAGTATATCGCTTCGTTTTCAAGATATTCCAATGATAAAGTGAAGAATTGAATAAATTCGACTCTAGCTCTGATTTATTTTCAAAAAATGTCTCGAAATCTATCAGAGATACGGAGATTTTTGTGGTAACTTTTTTTGTAGCTATCAATATCTTTTTTTTAAAAAAAAGTTTCTACAAAAATTTCTCTATCTTTCGCGATTCTCGAGATAATTAAAAAGTACAAAAAATCCTCCTTGTTTTAATTTTTTCCCCTTCATTTCATTTAATTATTCATCATTATTTTTCTTTAATCCATCCATTTCTGCAACTGATCGGTATATATTCCAGTGAACAGCGAAGACATCAACCAATGAAATTCTCTAAAATTTTTTTATTTCTTTTAATGAATATTCAAAATTGATTAAAAATGAAATTTCCATCTGAATTCATTGATAGAGTTTTCTTTAGAAAAAAAAAATAACGAAAAATTAGGAAAATTGGATACTGAGAAAACAATGTTACAGCTACCTTATGGAGATAGATCGAGTAGCAGCACCAAACTACCTCCCAACAGAACAAGATATTCTACGTGTGAGAGTGCCCACTACTGGTATAATTGAATATCCATTTGATTTGGAAGAAATAAGATTTAGGTACGTCAAAAGAGGAATAAAAAAGGCAAAAAAAAATTGGAAATGGAGCAACTGCCTGTGCCTGATATCTACTTGCATCTGGAAATTCTCGCCGTTTTCTTGCATATTATAATTTTTTTCTGTGTTCTCTCTTGCTCTCTGTTTGCATAGCTATCACTAATTTCTGCAATCTCGTCAAATTTTTTCACCTTAGTATTTTTTTAAATTTGTTTATTCTCTTTATTTTATTGAAGAAACATTTACATTTGTCAGATGTAATTGGATCCATTTAGATTCTCAGAATTAATGGATATGTATCACGTAATGATGATTTTGAAGTTTCGGAATTTCTTTGTTTACTCACATCAAATGGAGTCGTTGAACTTTTTACATATTTTCACGATTTTTCTCCATTTATCTCCAGTTTTTTAAGAATATTTTGGAAACTAAGGGGGATAGAGAAATTTTGGTGGATACTATTTCAGAAAAAAATTACAATTTCATAGACAATTTGATGGGGATTTTCACAAACGTGATATTGAATTTTTTTTTAAATGGGGAGATGATTATGGAATCGATGAGGTTCAGAGGAAAATCAAAGGAATCTATGAGTCTTAAGTAGAATTGAGACGAAAATTCTACGACTTACTTGAATTTTCAATTTTTTTAATTTTTCCTATTTTTACTAAATTTTCAAGAGATAATTAAACTAGAATTTACAAATTTTATTGATATTTAGACGCGAAGTTATTTGAAAATCGATGATGTATTCATTCTTCAATGACGTAATTATCTGAAATTTCAGTAGAAATGTGACTTGTTAGAAATTTCCGGAATTTTGCACACAAAATTCAGATGTGAATTTTCAACAGTGTATCTCTTTGTAGCCCTTGAAATTCTCTACAAAAAAGGTCTCTTCCAAAATCGTTCTATCTCTCATAGATTCCGAAAAATCTTTAAGAAACTAATATAATAGTGAAATTGGATCCAATTACTGAAATTACATGATCAATGATTTACAGGAAATTCGTTGGATGCTGGATACTGCATGATAAATTATTATTGATCATAATTTTTATTTATTTTAAGCAATTTCTTTCTTTCTCTGCATGGCATGTAACTATCACGGTTGGTTCGTACCTTTGTGTTTTACAGTTATCTTAGCGACTTAGAACGTATTGAAAAACCAGATTATCTTCCCACTGAGCAAGACATCCTTCGTGCTCGAGCTCCTACAACTGGAATTATTGAATATCCTTTCGATCTGGACTCCATCATATTTAGGTATTGATTTAATCAATCAATGAAAATGAAGTAGAAGTCAGAACATTAATTGTTGTGAATTCTTTTGAAGATATCTTTGAGGCAAGTTGGTTTAGGAAAGAATGTCAAGAGACCTGTTTTGAAGATAATTTAATTATCTACAAAACAGGTCTCTTGGAAATTTCTCCTAAATCCCATGGTTTTTGAGATATTTTCGAAATGAACTGAAGACAATTTTGAAAAAAAGAAAAACAGAATCACTACTAAAAATACAACAAAATTAAAAAATTCCCTGATTAAAAAAAAAAAGTTTAATTCTTTGGAAACAAATGTTTCGCTGATTTATCGAAGTAATTGGATTAGGGATCAATTGACAAATTAATTCTTAGCTTTTCCACTTGATTTCAATTAATTAAAATCAAATGATACAAATGAATTATTCGATGAATGTTTTCTATTCACATTAGAAATAAAAAATACGTAATTTTGTATGGAGGACATGACGTTTATAATTGCATGTTTAAAGTCCAATCTTCTTCTATTTCTATTTTTCCAATAAATTCTTTATTCAATCAATTAACTTTTTATTCATCAATGTTTTCTATGCTTGGCTGCTGCAAAACCTCGATTGAAAGGAAAATTAACAATTTTTGGTGACGAAAAATTGCTCTTCATAAATAAATATTTATATTGAAGAAAAAAAAGAGTCAAATTATTCGTAACTGATGAATTAATTAATCACAGAAGTTAGCGAGTTTAATTGATCATTACCATCCAATTTTCTCTCCTCATAAAGAATTGAAAAAAAAAAAAAAAACTAATGAATTAAAAAATCGTAACGTTACTAGAGGCAAATAACAACAAAATTTCACTCGAGGTTTCAATGCGATTAATTAAGTTAATTAAACATATGCATGATGGGAAATGAAGCTTTTGATGTCCACTTAACATCAAGTTATCAATGAATAACTTAAAAACTAATTATTGCAATTTTTGTCTTCACCAGAAAAAAAACATTAAAATTAAATGAAATCATGATTTTTTTCAAAAATTCACTTTTTGGACAATAACTCCGAAACTATTGGGTTCAGAGAAAAATCATAGGAGACCTTTTTTGTAGAGAATTTAATTCTCTACAAAAAAGATCTCTTGATAAATTCTCTTAAATCTCATTGTCTTCAGGATATCTTCAATATAATACACCTGTGAATTTTTTTTACTTGTTGTGTTAGAATCTTAATGACGAAAAAAATCATGAGAAAAAACACTTTTCCCTATAATTTTAGTTTCTGACAACAAAGGTGACCCTTATCATTTTTTCAGGATGGTAGACGTCGGTGGACAGAGATCGGAGAGAAGAAAATGGATCCATTGTTTCGAAAATGTCACTTCCATCATATTTTTAGTAGCTTTAAGTGAATATGATCAAATTTTGTTCGAATCAGAAAATGAAGTGAGTTTACATTACATGAATTACTTGAATTAAGAATAGTATCCCAGAGCACAATTGATGAAACAGGGAAAAAAATGAGTATTTGAAGATTAGTTTTAAATTAATTGCTCATAATTAGGGAAAAATTTCTTTAATTTACCCGAAAAAGTGATTAAACGATTCGAAATCACATCTTCAGCTTCTGAATGAATTTTTTTTGTTTCTCGAATTTTTTTTTACATTACTAATCTCCTATCACATGCATGAAATAAAGAGGCAAATAGTTACGACTACCTTCTAATAAAAATTTCTCAATAATTATACGGTGAATTGAATATTTTTTTCTTCTATTATTTAGTTAAAATGCTGTTTTCTTCGCCAATGGTTTTCAAATAATGGGTCAACCGTGTGGTTTTTTAGTAATTCCGTTATTTCTGTCCCATTTAAGGCGTTTCATCCCCACCCCGCTATTTCCAGTCACTTTGATAATTCATATCCCATAAATTGCACGGTCAAAAATGATGAAAAAAATTCAGAAAAATTTAAAAAAATATCATTTTTGGTAGGGCATCAAAAAAATAAATAGTCAACTGTACTCGACGTGGCTGGGATACTACCTTAATTCACTGATAATGAACATTGCCCTTCATTTACTAAACTCTTCAATGAATTTTCAGAATCGAATGGAAGAAAGTAAGGCGCTATTTAAAACGATCATAACATATCCATGGTTTCAACACTCCTCCGTCATTCTGTTTTTAAATAAAAAGGATTTGCTAGAGGAAAAAATCATGTACTCTCATCTCGTCGATTACTTTCCCGAATACGATGGTAAGTTGATCAATTAATAATTGATTGAAAGCTAATTTTGTAAAATTATTTATTCAACAGAAAAAAATGTGAAAAAAAGAAACTTATTCAGTTTTTCGGTTATATCTCTGAATCTATATCAGATAAAGAAATTTTCATTGACACCTTGTTTAAAACAGAGTGAGTTTACCGCGAGAAATATCACCAATTATAAAGTGCCAGTCTCAAGGTGTCTAGCGACACTATAAACGCGGTAAAGGCACGAATCCCCCCCCCCTTCTCTCTCTCTCTCTCTCTTGGACCCGCAGGAGTCCAAAAATTAGTTACGACTGAACTCTCAACAAGACAGGTGATCTTTGACCGTACAATTCGTTTATGGAGTCCAACGATAATGGGAGTGATCAAGAAGTGATAGACACTTAACGTGACGAATTAAGTGCTATCGTTCGTGAATCTCAACTATTAGCCATTGAAGTGATAGACACTTAAAGTGACGATTTAAGTGCTATCGTTCGTGAACATCAACTATTAGACATTGCAGTGATAGACACTTAAAGTGATGCATTAAGTGCTATTGTTCGTGATTATATCAACTATTAGAGATTGAACTATTGGTTTAATTAATTCAACTATAATTATTGTAATTCAACTTTATGAGCATGATTGTGAATTTCAACTATAACAAGCATATTGTGATCTGTAATTTTATATCTATCAACAAGCTGGTTTTTCCTCATTAATAAAGAATGAGTTTTCCATGTGCCTCTCAACTAGTCTCTCAACACCTTAATTCACATGCCTTTTCGCCACCCACAGACCAGTCCGGAAATCAACTCGCTTTAAACATTGGTCCTTCGAGCCGGATTTGTGGGTAAAAAAAAGAGCAGAAAACGTGGTGTGAAAAAAGGTGAGGCCTCATGGTGAAGAAATTTTCGGGGTCTACATGAGCCAGCACAGAATCACAACAGCGTGACGTAATCGCCTAGGCTACCAACGAATATTCTGGTACGTGAGCTATTGTGTCTTGAATCAAAACAAAGACCAAAGTGTTGTTTACGTATCAAGGCAGCAGAGAATCAACTACAAATGTGCCATCAACAAACGACTCTACAGAGAAACTCGAAGTAATCCAACGAAATAGAAATTGGTCAATAATTATTGATCAAGAGGATGATTCAGCAGCTTACAACTGCTGAATGGGGGGAGGATGTTTAAAACAGAGTGAGTTTACCGCGAGAAATATCACCAATTATAAAGTGCCAGTCTCAAGGTGTCTAGCGACACTATAAACGCGGTAAAGGCACGAATCCCCCCCCCCCTTCTCTCTCTCTCTCTCTCTTGGACCCGCAGGAGTCCAAAAATTAGTTACGACTGAACTCTCAACAAGACAGGTGATCTTTGACCGTACAATTCGTTTATGGAGTCCAACGATAATGGGAGTGATCAAGAAGTGATAGACACTTAACGTGACGAATTAAGTGCTATCGTTCGTGAATCTCAACTATTAGCCATTGAAGTGATAGACACTTAAAGTGACGATTTAAGTGCTATCGTTCGTGAACATCAACTATTAGACATTGCAGTGATAGACACTTAAAGTGATGCATTAAGTGCTATTGTTCGTGATTATATCAACTATTAGAGATTGAACTATTGGTTTAATTAATTCAACTATAATTATTGTAATTCAACTTTATGAGCATGATTGTGAATTTCAACTATAACAAGCATATTGTGATCTGTAATTTTATATCTATCAACAAGCTGGTTTTTCCTCATTAATAAAGAATGAGTTTTCCATGTGCCTCTCAACTAGTCTCTCAACACCTTAACTCACATGCCTTTTCGCCACCCACAGACCAGTCCGGAAATCAACTCGCTTTAAACACACCTTTTTTGTAGCTCTGATGTTTCTCTAAAACAAAGGTCTCTATAGAAATTTCTTTATCTCCCATAGAATCTGAGATATTTAAGGAGCGATGAAAAAAGCCTCTGTAATTAAGATAAAACGTTTAAATTTCGGAAATTCAGTTTTTGCCGAATGTCTCGAAATATATGAGAGATAGTGAAATTTTGGTTGGAACCATTTTTGCAGGATTCATTTTCTCCTACAAAAAAAAGTCTATCATCAAAATTTCCTTATCTCCCTTTAACTTTGAGATAATCCAAGGAAACCGAAACCTCAAAGGGTCATTACTCCAATTCAGTAGTGAAAAGGTTAAACAGGATGAGTCCTTTTTTCCTTTCAATAGCGTTTCGGGAATATCTTGGAAAATAAGCGAGATGTAGCAATTTTGCCCTACACTGTTAACAAAAATAGAAATTCCATACACAATTTGATGGGAATTTTCATAAACGTGATATTGAATTTTTTTTTAATGGGAAGATGATTATGAAATCTGTGAGTTTCAGAGGAAAATCAAAGGAATCTATGAGTCTTAAGTAGAACTGAGAGGGGAATTCTACAACTCACTTGAATTTCCAACTGCACATGAATATTCAGAATCGAAATGACTTGAATTTTCCATTTTTTAATTTTCTTTTCTATTTTTACTAAATTTTCAAGGAACAATTAAACTGAAATTCACAAATTTCATTGATATTCAGGTGTGAAATTATTTGAAACCCGATATGTTCATTTTTTAATGACGTAATTATCTGAAATTTCAGTAGAAATGTCACTTGTTTAAAATTTCCGGGACTTTGCACGACAAATTCAGGCGTAAAGTTTTAACAGTGCACCTTTTTTGTAGCTCTTAAAATCTACAAAAAAAGAATAAGTGCAAGAAAAGCGTATCTCTATTATTTTCGGAGATGTTTTGCGGAAAGAAATGACTCGTTTGACCGTTTTGCTACTGAATTGATTTAACTTTTTGTGGCTAAATTGATTGTTAAAATGGTCCAGGACCAAAGCAGGATCCTCCTCAGGCTATGGAGTACATCTTAAAGGTTTACTTGTCATCGAATCCTGATCCAGATAGACAATGTTACTCTCATTTTACTACTGCAACAGGTCTGACATTGAGAAAAAAAAGCAAAGAAAGCCTTAAAAAATATAAAATTTTTGGTAATTTTTGTGTAGTGCTAGAAATTCTCATTTTTCCTCCCTTAATAAAACAAAAAAAAAACATTTTTCATTAACTGGGATTCACTCTGAAAATATGTAAAGCTTTTTCAACGTGAATCTCAGTTTTGTGAAATTGTACACGACAATCAATCACAATGATAATCGATCTGAAAAATCAATCCAATAATAATAATTCCTCAAAAAAAAAAAGGATCATAATTATAATCACTAATGAATGATAATAAAAGTAGCAGACACTTGATATTTTTTAAAGATTTTTTTTAACAAATAAATTATTTTAAAAAAATATTTACAAAATTTGCACTTGCTGTCTTTCAAATTTTCTGCACGTGTATATTTCTCTTCATTTTTTTTTTAATAATTCATTTCTTGAACCAAAATGAAATTGAAAAATTGTCAGATGTCTACTATTTTCAGTGCCATATCGAGGATTATTATTATTATTATTATCATAAAAATGTGGGATTTATTTTCATGGGATCTCTTTTGTGGATCATTTGTTATGGGATGTATTGTCGTGTCACCGTTTTGTAAAGAAGGAAAGAGGGATGAAAAAAAAAAGAATTCCTTGAGTTAAAATTGATCAGTAAAAGAAAAGTCTGTTAAATTAAATTATTCTTCGCTGTTGCGTAAGCTCCACAGCTTGTTAAAAGCACAAAAAGGCTTCGTAGATATGTATTCAAAGCTAATACAATAAAATGTCCTTCAATACAGTTTATCTTAAATTAGAAATAATCCTCAAACCAAAAATAGAAAAAAAAAGAAAATGTTTATCATTGAAATAATTTATTATCGAAGTCCTTCAAAATAATTCTTTTTTATTCCAGTAATTCAAATTCATTATTCAAAATAATTGATTAAATTTCATATTCTTTCTGGATTATCTTGGAAATCAATGATGATACGAAAAAAATTGTAGAAACCTTTTTTTTTAGCTATCATTTCGTTCTGAAAAAAAAAGTTTCTGTAAAAATTTCTGTATCTCTCTTCAATTCTAATGTATTCAACAATGAGAATAATTTACTGATAAAGTGAAAAGAAAAGATTGAAAAATTTGTTATTCACTCCTTTAAGGATATTTCTCAAACCATTGGGTTTAGACGAGAATCTCGAACAACTTTTTATGTGGACAATTAAATTCTCTACGAAAAAAGTATTCTTATTCATTCTCGTAAACTCAATAGTTTCCAAGACATTTCAAAAATAAAATAATTTAACAGTATTTTATTTTATCATCATTTGAGTATTTTTTAAATAATTTTATAAAGGATAATCCAATGAATGAAGTAGTGAAATGGGTGAAAAAAAGTGAAATTTTTTCCTGATATCTCTGAAGCAAATATTTTTGGGCAGAAATGTCAAGAGATTTTTTTTTCTGTAGGGAATTCAATTCTCTTTAAAAAAAACGTCTCTTGATAAATTCTTGTGGACCTCATAATTTCTGAAATGTTGGTAAAATAGTCATTTTTTTTACTGAATTTCCCTTACTTCTTTACTCCAAAATTCCTCACAAGATTCTTTATTCGTTCGCAGTAAACAATATAATTGAGGAAATAGCAGTCATCTGACAATTCGAATTCGTTTAATTTTTTTAATAAATAAATTATTAAAAAAAAAAAAAGAAAAATATGTGCATGTAGAAAATTAGAAAAACTATGAGTGCAAATTTTCACAATATTTTTTGTTTATAATAATTCATTTATGTAAAAAAATTTAGAGAAAAAAAATTGTCAGATGTGCGTTAATTTTATTAATATCATGTAAAAATATATGTTTTTGCCTCTCTCTATAGTAAAATTCTCCAGTAAATTAAATAATTCCCTATTGGTCCAATAATTTCCAGTATTTTGTAATTCCAGTATTAATTCCCATGTTGTTTCGATTATCCACGTATTTTACAGGGCCACAGAGAGAGGCCACAGCTGCTAGAGAATTCATATTAAGGATGTTTGTCGATTTAAATCCCGATAGTGAGAAAATAATTTATTCTCACTTCACGTGCGCCACAGGTAAAAAATAGAAGCTATCATAAATTGCATTAGATAAAAAAAAAATTGCACGATTAATTGATTAACTGCTTTATGGCTTAAAATTTTTTTGTATTTTGTGTTGTGTAGCTCGTATGATTTTTTGGTGAGTTTAATGGGTAATTTAATATTTACAAAATAATATCCATTATCAATGAATCTCAATGAATTATTTAATTAATTTAAATTTATTATTTATTCAATTGCATGCTGCATGATGGAAATAAACGAATAAACAGATACGGAAAATATTAAACTCGTATTCTGTGCTGTGAAAGATACGATAATGCAAAATGCTCTTAAAGAATTTAATCTTGCTTAAATTTTAACAATTAAAATCATTTATTAATAAATTATGCGAACTTTGCTGAGAAAAAAAATGCATGAACACAAGGAAAAATGGGCAAAATTGTAATTTTTTTTGTTTCTTCAAGATATCTAGAAAAATAATGGGAAATACGAAATTTTTATGAAGAACATTTTTTTAGGGCCCATTGTGCTCTACAAAAGAGGTCTCTATGAAAATTTCGCTATCTCGTTTCAGTTCCGAGATATATTGAAAAAAACAACAATTCTTTATAAAATGTTTATTTTCTTTTTTTAAATGTTACAAAGATGGTTTTGTTGTTCACCAATATTTAATGATAATTGTTCTTCTCAGCAAATCAAATTCAAACGAAATACTTGGCAGAAATTATAAATAAATTTCTGCCCGAACGAATTTATTCACTTTATTATTAATAATTTAATTATTATTTCAGCTTTAAACTTTTATTTTCTGCCAATTGTTTCGCTCTGCATTTATATATATTTCAATGCTCTATTGCAAATTATCGGTTTTCTTTTTCATGTAATTAATTTGCGGATGATCTATACATAGGGAGAGGTGGGGTAAAACGGACAGTCCAATTAAACGGTTCGAGATTGAAATTTTCTAACGATTCTATTGAAAAGCTGAGGAAATCTGGGCAAAAAATATGCGTCAAATTTTGGTTTTTCTCCATTATTTTGGAAAATTTCACATTTTTTGCCAAGTTTTGAAGGGATTTCCCTTTTGAAAATCGAAAAAGTCACCTTTACGGGGATATCTCCGGTTCTGTTGGTCGTAGTGACCTGGGGTTGATCGCAAATGAAAGATGCGCTCATTTTTCATCGATCTATGTAGTTCATTTTTTTTTTCAGATCAAATTTTCAAATATTTATAGGTCATTTACTGAAAATCATTTTTTGCCCTTCAAGTACTTGAAAAATTGATTAATTTTTCTTAAAACACCATGAATCCATAGGAAATGAGCTCATCTTTCGATTTGGGATTAGCTCCAGGTCGATATCATCAATAAAACCAGAAATATTCACGAAGAACTCAAATTTTCCAAAAAACAGAAGGTTTTTAGCTGCAAATCTTGCATAAAAAATGGAATTTTCTGAAAAAAAAATCTTCTGACATATGATTTTCATGGGAAATTTTCTCATTTTTTCAATGGAATCATCAGATGAAACATATCTCCAATGTGTCCATCGATTTCGAGTAAATTTCATAGGATAAAATACCAAAACCAACCCGTATCCATTTCACCCCGCCTTTTTCTATACATAAATACTAAAATTTGTTCAGTCATTTAATGTAAAAAAAGGACATGTATATTCACAATTCAAAAAAAGGAGAAATTTTATAAATAACATTGATATTAATGAAATTCCAGAATAATTAATGATAATTCATGTGAATGTAACAAAGCCCAATTAAAATTATTTGATTAATTAATTAATTTAAAAAACAATTAATATCAATAAAAATCGAAATTTTGTTCTCTCAATATTACAGTCGATACGAAAATAATTTTGTATGCATCCAATAAAATCGCATGCTATCAACATTCAATTATTCCATTAATCTCTGATTAATCCTCATTAATTGCTTCATTAATCCTAGAAATAAAAAGAATCAATTCATAACTCAGTGAGAGAAATTGATTCGGTTTTTTGAAAATTTCCTAAGAACTAAGGAAAATAGAGAAATTCACATGGAGACCTGTTTTGTAGCTCTCATTTTCCTCTACAAAAAAGGTCTCTACGAAAATTCTCGTATCTCACTTAGTTTCCGAGATTCTTCTGAAAAACCAATTATGAAAAATATAATTAAATAATTAAAGTAAAATGAAAGTATTGTTAATTAACAATATTTGGATTTTCGGTAAGTAAACAAGAATCTTTATTAAATTACAAAAAATAAAACTAATAATTTTCATTTATAAAAATTTATATTTCACTCAATTAATTCAATTATTTCATTTATTTTTACAGATACGGAGAACATAAGATTTGTATTTGCAGCAGTGAAAGACACAATTCTCCAATCAAATTTGAAAGAATACAATTTGGTGTAGGTTCGAAAAATTGTGATATCCCCGTGTGGATTCATCTGTATTTAAAAATGAAGTAAAAGAATGAAAAAATAAAGCGCCACCACAGAGAGCGAAAGATTCCTGTGAGCTTTAACGACAAAGAAACTGAATAATTAAATGAAAAAAAAAAAAAAAAAAATAAGAACGAATAGAAAAAGCGAAAAAGAAAATTGAATTAAAATAAAACGGACTTTGTTGAGCAAACTCGTTTCAAATGATTTCAAAAAAAAGAATCATATGAAGATAAAACAAAAAAGATCCAACAATGGAAGATAATTGTCACAAGAACGGAAAATGAAGCCAAAAGAATGGAAAAAACAATGAAATTATAAGAAAATAATAATTGTATGAAGAAAAAAAAAAAAAATTTATAATAGCTGGAAATTAATTGACTCGTTTCGACGAGTGTACCAACATTTTAGTTAGTTTAAAAGGAAAAAGAGAGAATTTCCAGCCGTAAAAAAGATGATTTTAAACAAATGAAGAGTAAAAAAAAAATAAGGACCTAAATCTGAACGTTATACGTTCTTTCCTAAAAAACATTTTAAAAAAAATAAAAAAAATTTAAGGAAAAAAAAAACTTTTCACTGTCGATACCAACAAACTGATTTAGTTTCGTACTCTATTTGTTGAATTTGTTACCTTTTTATAGCTTAGCTTAATTGATCGAGCCCGGCTGACTGCGACATCGTCTGATTTTTATATAAACAATTAAAGAATAAAAAAAAATTAATAATTAATAATTAATGAAAGAACTATTAAACAGCTACAAAAAAAAATAATGAAAATATTTCAGAAGTAAATGGGGGAATTTAAAATGCACAAATATACGAGGCGTCATTGTCTTGTGGGATCTCAGTGAAGAGAGGAAGTTTAATATATAAATTAAATAATGAAATTATTATTGAAAAAAAAACAAAAAAAAAAAGAAGAAGAAAAAAAAATATAAAACAAATTTAATTAATTAATTAATAATAATTGAAGAATTAAAAAACATAAGTGAGACAAAAACAAAAGGAAATGATGAAATCGAGGACAAAATGGGAGAGAAGCTTTTGAGAATTTAAATTTAAAAAATCACGAGTAAGTCGGTTGAACACAAGTGAGAACGATTCTAGTGCCATTTACTAGTGTGGTGTTTTTTCTTTTCAATCCTTTGTTTATTTGCAAAAAAGCCAAAGTGTTTTTTTTTTCATCTCTATTTTTTTTTTATCAATTTTTTTTTCCTTTTTTCTCATTGACCTCTCTTATTTTTCATATAATTTCCAAAGAAAAGATGGAGAAAATGATTTTTTTAAAAGGGGGGAAAAAAAAAAATAAATCTGTGCAAGAAATGACAAAGTTTTTTCTGCATGTGACTCAAATTCAAGAAAATTCATCGTATAAATATTGTTATATATAATATATAAATGAAATAAAAATGAAACATAGGAATAGGGTCGAGGATTTAATAATAAAAATGAAATGAAAAAAAAAAAATAAAAAAAAAAACAAGAAAAAAAAAGCATCTACATTTTCATCGATAAAGTGAAATCAATGGATGAAACATTGGATGAATATTGAGGGATACAGGAAATAATTGAAATAATGAATCGAAGAATTTAAAATATTATTAAAGAAATGAATGGAAAAATGAAAAAAAATCTTCATACACCCAAGAAAAAAAAATCCTTTACATTACAAAATAATTAGGAAACATCTGTTTGATGTGACTTTAGGTAATTTTTGAGAATGAAAAATAACAAAATATTTTGATATTTTTGGATTATTTCTCATTCTCGTTGAATACGATTTTTGAGGATAAAAGTTGCGTTACGAATTTTTTTTTTACTTCGAAAATTGAATAAAATAGGTTCCTCGGGTTATTTTGTGAATTGGTCGGAAACTACTGGGTTTAGGAGAAATTGTCAGGGGACTTTTTTTGTGGAGAATTTGATTCTCCATAAGATAGGTATTCTGATGATTTTCGATAAAACCAGTGGTTTCGGAGATATACACGGAATACGTTGGAACCTTCAAATAATTATCTTTTTTTTACTAATTTATTTCTACAAATATTCGTGAATATTTCGAATTTCCGGAGAGATGGAAATATGAGAATTATACCACCGAAAACCTGGGGAAATTTACTATGAAAACCATACCCCATACCTATTCTGCCCATTAGTCCTTAAAACAAAATGAAAATTGTGAAAATTAATTTATTCAAAAATCTTAAGAATTAAACGAAAATTGAACTTTTTTTTCAAAGAAGCCACAATTGTTATTGGACTTCGGGGGATGGGGGAGGGGAGGGGGTGTCTTCGGTGGGTGCATTTTCATCTGCCAATCTCTCCAAATTTTCACAATAATTTTTTTTTTACTTTTTTTAAGAAAAATAAAAAAACCACAAAATTGAAAATTTTACAATTTTTTTTTTCAAATTTCAGATAAATCCGTAAAAATCGTAAAGAAAAATTTTAACGCCACTCCCATATTCTCAAAAGTCGTATGTGTGCAGCGAGAGACATGAGCCCTCGATGAACCGAAGGAGTAAGGAATTCTCCTTAAAAAAAAGAAAACAAATTAAAAATAAACAATGAGAAATGAGGAAATGAGGAAGTTTAAAAAAAAACATAAAAAAAGACTCATGTCCCTGGCTCGCTTTGTATCCACCTTTACAGTGTACGTATGTATGAACTGCTCACTGCCTGCGCTCGCTCATGCTGGCCAGCGCGCTGCCCACTGCTGGTATTCTCTATAGTTCGATACCCAAAACAAAAAAAAAATGACAAAAAACAAAAAAAATAAATAAAAAGTTGTTTTTTTCTTCCCATTTTTATTAGTCCACTGACTGAGCTGAGAGCGAGCCAATGGTCTGATAAATTGGGTAAAAACTGAGAAAAAAAAAACACAAATTTAAAAAAAAAAACATAAATGCGTACCTAGAGAATACTCGCACGATTAAATTAATGAGAAAAATGAACAATTTAATTACAAAAAAAAAACAAAGGTGTTGGTTTTCAAAATGAATGTTTTTTGTTTTTCTTAATTTTTTTAAAATAAGGAACTGTTCATTATTTTTTTTGTCCTTTATTTTTTCAGAATTTCGTGAAGTGTTGAAACGAGAAAATTCACTTTTAATCCTTTGCTAAAAAACATTTTTTTTATACTTTTTTTTTGCAAATATCGCGGAAATTAAACGAGATAGAGAAAAATTCGTGGATACCTTTGTTTTAGCTCTCAATCAGTGCTTCAAAAAAAAGGTGTCTACAAAAATTCGGCTATTTCCTTTAATTTCGTCGATATACTCAAAAAAAAAAATCAAAAAATCTATCTCGTTTTCTCGCTTTACGTGAATTCAAATTTTTTTATAATAGCGCACAACGTCAAAGGCGCTACCAACACCGAAGACGCACACCGGGCAGCATAATACGTCATACCTACTTCGGATTGAAAGAAAGAAAAAAATTAAAAATAAATTAATAAAAAAAAAAAAACTGAGTTTATATGGAAGAAACAAGATTTAAAAATAAATTAAAAAAAAAAAACAAATATATATATAAATACATTGGATAAAGTATAATATTAAGAGATAACAACAAAATACTATTGAATAATAATAATACTGCTTGGTTTTCAGTGAGAGTGAGATGAGAGAAAAAGAGCGAGAGTAAGTGTGATAGTGTATATGTGTGTGTGTGATAAAATATGCGAAAATAAATTTTAAAAAACAATTGTGGGACGTGCATAATTTTTTGTTTTATTTTATTTTGTTAATTTTATTTTATTGCGATAGATGGAGAAAAAAAAATATTGTGAGAAACATAAATGTATGAATGTTTATTATTATTATTATTATTATTATTATTATTAATATTATTTTCCATTTTGTTTAATTATTTTTGCGTTTTTGGTGGGGAGAACAAAAAAAAATTGCATTTTTTAAAAACTATTTAATGAGAGAAGAAAAAATGTTTCTTTTCATTTTTCTTTATTATTTTTTCTGTCAGATAAAGTGTGTTGAAAGAAATTAATAAAGAAAAAAAAAACACAAAAAAATATTGAAATAAATTTTTTCATGAGTGATTTATTAATTAATAAAATAAATGTATGATTGGATGGATAAAATTGAATTAAAAAATGTGAATGATTAAGGAAATTTTAACGATTTAGACGAATTGTGCGAGATATAAATGAGAAGAAATGAAAAAAACAAAAAAGTATATATAAAGAATAAAAATTGATGAAAAAAAAAAAAAAGAAAAAAATAATAATAATGAAATGATGATAAAGATGGAGAAATAAAATCATACAATTGCGTTCTTATGTCTTGGACACACGTGTGAATGATTTTGATGATAAAAAGTAATGAAAAGAAGAAAAAAATGTGGATTTTAAAAATTAAAAAAAAAAAACATTACGAAAGATGAGAACAAATAACGCAGATTTGTGGCTATAGTTCATTTGTAAATCATTTCTTGTCAAAAACATAAAAAAAAAAAAACAAACAAAATGAAAGGAAAAAAAGTACGCATTTTTTCTGAAAAGCATCATATGTTGGGTATTCATTCTGTGTGTATAAATTGTAAACACCTACCATGCCCAGAAAGAAAAAAAGAAAAAAAAAACAAAATGAAAAATCAATGTTTCTAACTTATTTATAATAAATAATATACATTAATGATAAAAAAAAAGAGAAAAAAAAGGCAAAAAACATTGAATAAACGCAGTTTCTGATAAGTAGTATCTGCATAAACCGGAGCATGTTCAACACCTTTTTCTACTTAATATTCAAGTTTATTCGTTCATTCCATTAATTAATTTGATTGTTATTATCATTTTTTCTTTGTAATTTTAATTTTCTGGTCATTGATTGAACTGATGGATTTTGAAGGCGTTGTTACTGGAATTTTCATTTTTTTCCAAATTTTAGAGACAAAAGGAATTTCGCAGGGATTATTTTTGTGAACAAATGGATTTATCGGAAATTATGAGGAGACTTTTCCGTTTTTGTAAGAAATTTCATGGGCTACAAAAAAGGTCTCTTCATAATTTCCTGTAAATCCGACTCCTTTTGAAGATATTTACGAAGAAAAATAGGGAAATCTTCTCGATCTATTCTCCTTCGAACTTTCATCATTGAATTTGCTGAATCTTCATGTTTTCGCATCATTTTGCAGAATATTCACCAAAATTTATTGTATCACACCGCTTTCCCGAGAGACAAATGGAAAACAATTCAGTGCAAAGAAATTCAGGAGACGAGATAATTCAACGGAATTTTGTGATCACTCTTGTGATAGAATATCTCGGAAACTAAGCGAGATGTCGTCATTTTTTTGTAATAATCTTGTTTTAAATGAGATGATTTCGATGTTTGTTGTCCTGGATAGATTGTGGAAGGCGATTTTGGTGGTGAAAAAAGTAAGATATTCAAAATTACACTGAGCCGCAAGGCAAAACCGTTTGTTTAAACGGAAAAAAGCCCTCATCAAAATAGTACATTTGGTTTAAAAAATAGAGTTTATTATCAGCAATCAATAAAATTACAGATACATTTGTGGAAAAACTGTCTTATAAACTACGAAACCTTATAGATTATACTACATATGCTGCGTCTGGCAGTCTCGACAGTTTTCGATATTTTTATTACTTTTTTTCCAATTCTCAAAATTTTTGGTTCGAAGTTCTGAAAGCAGTAGGTCAATAAGTATCATTTTTTCTTCTTCGGTAAAGACAATTTAACGGAAAATTCAAAAAACCTATCAAAATATTACATTAACGAACAAGTGCGGTAAACAGAAAAAAATTCAAAAAACAAAGTCCTGAACTTTTCCAGTAAACGCAGGACATTTCAATAATTGTGCGAAAAAATAAGGTAAATATGCAGAATAGAGTCGTCAAAATGAAATCAATTTGAAATTAATCTGAATTTGCTTCAGAAGGGAGGTGGAGAAAGTGAGGTAATATATCGGAGTCAGAAATTCGAAGGTAAATCCCGGAAATTGCAATAGCTCAATTGGTAGAGCATCGGACTAGTAATTTGGAGGATGTGAGTTCAAATCTCGCTTACGCATTCCATATTTCTTCCAAAAATTAGATTCTGATAATTATTAAAATTTATGGTAGGCCGCTATTTTGCATATTTACCAAGAATAATAAGGATCGACGAAAAATTAATATAAGCACAGATAAAATATTCATGAATTCACACGAAATTTTGACGAACATGGTCCAGCGATTTTTGACGCGCTAACAGCGCCATTTTTGGTGTACTCCTGTGACTTGATGAACTCTTGTGAAATATTACCACCTAATTTCTCAATATTGTGTATATATCACGAAATGTCCCACGATTCTGGAAGGTTTAGTAATTTTTACTCAGATCTTTCATTATATTTTTGTTAGAATCTCCCTCCGTGTACAGTTTTTTTTATGTACAACGTGTGGAAAGTGCCACTGAAATCACGCGTGGCGTGCGAAAAATGGCCACTTTTCGCACGGTGTGTGCAGGATAGTACATTACCTAACAAGTGTGGTAAAGTACTTTTCTGACGCGTGTGAGGTTGCAGAACGAGCCGAAAGCGAGTTTTGTAATCACACGAGTCTGCAAATTTCAACCGCACGTGTGAATTATTGTTTTCCTATGCACAACGTGTGGAAAGTGGCCATTTTTCGCACGGTGTGCAAAAATAGTATTGTTATTCTAGAAGAAATACATTAAAAGTCCGATTCAAATAAAAGAAAATTTATTGAAGTCTTCTTGTTGTTAAACGAAAAATCCCCGTTTCCATAGGGATATATTCCTATCTTGCCTTTTATAATTCAATGTAGGGAGGAGGATCCGCCACAGTATATTACCTAACAAGGGTGGTAAAATGTTTGTCTGATCAGCCGAACGCGAGTTTTGTAATCGCACGAGTCTGAAAATCTTTACCGCAAGTGTAAACTACAATTTTTTTAATCCTTAGTGTGTGGAAAGTGCCACTGACTGCACGTGTAGCGTGCGAAAAAGTTAATTTGCACGATACTTGGTTGATTCTTATTGTTGAATTGCAATCAATTCAATTAGTTGATTGCTGAATAAACTTGAAAAGATAAATGACACAATAGAGATTATTAACATTCGAAATAATGATAATGTTTCCACGATTGTTCAATCCTTCGACGTTTCTTGCTTGACTGCTCATATAATAGTGATGATTCTGGAGGGAATTCACATTGAGTCCACTTGACCAGGTGTCCGTTGATCGATCATCTGTACCAGCTGGAGTTTAACTACTTTTTGAATAAATATCTTTTTTAGAGGCGAGGTGGAGCTACAAAAAAAGGTTATTATGAATTTATCCCTGTTTCCAGAGATGGTTACAAAAATCTGATGGAGGACAATGGAACCCTTTTCTTATTTGGTCTCGTTCTATTTTATATTGTTGGGAATATTTTCGAAACTAAGGGTGATCGGAACGTGTTTGCTCATTCAAATGAATTAATCAAAAAATCAATTGATTACCTATTGACGAAAATTGGTGAATAAAGATTGTCTTTTAACAGGAACAGATTTTCAAAAAAAATCTTGTTATCGCAATTATTTCCAGAACTATTACTAAAACTTTGAAGATTTGGGATTAATCATCTTTTGGCTGCTTCATTCGAAAATTTCCTTATTCTGAAAATATTTCAAGAAATGAGTAAAGAGAATTTTCATGAAGATTTTTTTTGTAGCTCTAAAAATTCTTTAGCAGAAAAAGGTCTTCAACAAGTTCTCTATCTCTTCCACTTTCTGAGATTTCCAATGAAAACTATTGAATTATTCTGTTTCCTCTTTGAGCTACTGAATTCCGAAGAAAATTTTATTGGTAATTTAATTTTCAATTTAGAGTAATAAAGAAGAAAGACTATCAAGAGATTCATTATACGAATATGAGTAACAAAGGACATCTTATTCTGACCACAGGGGAATTCCAATTTAGTTGAAAAATTTTCATCGAGGGAAATAACAGAGAGAAAAATAACGAGGAAATGCGTTGAAATAAAATTTGTCACAGAAGGTGAAACATATCTTCACCTCAGAACCAAAGTGGCGCAAGTGCCATACTCATAAACAGCACTTACGCTACTTTACTTCCAAGATGACGAAGAAATAGGGGAAACTGGCCCGAATGAATCAACATTTTTCTTCGAAGTGCAGAGTTTCGAAAAAATCTGAAAAAATTTGAGAACATACACTGAGAAAAAAATAATAGTAACAACAATCAAATATTGATGTCATTGGTCCTTAGAAAATATTTTGTTGAATTTATTGAAAACAGTCGTTGAATTTACTGATTTTAATCAATCCAACTAGTTAATCTGTTTTAATTAACTAAATTCAACGAATTCAACTAGTTCATTTATTTGAATTAACTAAATTCAGTGAATTCAACAATTTCTTGAATTATTTCAAAAAAATATGTGCTAAGGACCTTTTGCCACAATATTTGATTGTTTTTACCCCTATTTTTTTTCTCAGTGTTCCCCAACATGTCTACATTCTTGTCTAATTTTACATTCTTTCTCTCAATTTTTTTTGTGCAGGCCTCGCTTCTCAAAAAAAATCTTCATTAATTTCGACTTGTAGGGCTAGTTTTTCCTATGTACATCGTTGGCTTAGAAGCAAAAGGGCATAAGCCCTATCTTTACTATAACTAGAGCACTTACTACCCTCTGTTTCTGAGGCAACGATATAATACATGCATTTCTTTGAGCACACAAAAGAGAAGGGTGGTTCTGAAAGGAATCTTTACTCTGTGGAACAGCCCATGGGGTTTTTTGGTAGAGGGGATGGTAAATTGTGTGTAGCGCAGGCGCAAATAAATTCACCGAGGGCTTTAGCAATTCACTAGGTGATTTTTGTCTCCTTTAGCTTATCACTTGCTCACCTCAACGCTTCATGTGAGTTTGATAATTAAAATTTTTTTTCTTTAGAATTAAAATTCATGAATTTCATTCAAGTGATATAATCGTGTTATCTTCATTAGAATCATTTGCTTTTGGTTTTTTGTTCTTGAATTCTCTAGTGAGGAGGAAATTTCAATACGAATTTCCATCGACACAATTCCAGAGACTTTGGTGGCCTTGACGCAATCGTCCAGAAGACTCAGCTGTTCGAAATTTTTTCACTTGGTTTTTTTTTCGATAAACAAGTCGAAAATGAGCCTACTACTTGAAGAAGACGAAGTCGATGAGTGAGTACATTTTAATGGGATTTTGGATTTATAAAAAATTTTTTTTGAACGATATTGGAGACGAGGAATTGAGGAAAAAGCCTTTTCTATTGTTTTTTTTACTCGAAAAGAGCTTAATTCCATTTTTTTAAGATAGTTTTCAAGCTTTTCGTGAGTTTTTGTGGAATTTTTCGGAAAATTTGAGGAAATAGAGAAATTTTCAAAGAGAGCTTTTTTGTAGAAGAGAATGAGAGCTACAGAAAAGGTCTCTTTTGAAAATTCATTATTTTTCTTAGATTCCGAGATATTTTCAAAGAATTAAACTAACTTAAACTTATTCGAAAAGCAATTTCATAACAAATTCTATGATACTAAATTACGTTAATTTACTCCTATTCTTGTATGTATCTCAACTTCTGAACTTTAATTTCTGGAAGTTTATAAAATTTGTCACAGCTCACAGGAAAATGTATAACTTAATTATGTGATTTTTTGAAAATATGTGAATTTATTTGGAATTTTTGTGGAAGAAATTTGTGTTAATGCGACTTCTGAAATATATATATATATATATGTATATATATATATACTATTTACTGTATTAGCGATGGGCTCACTAGCCTGGAGTTTTTGAGATTAAACATCATTCATTAAATTTGGAAATTGAAATGGCTCAATTTTTCTCCATCAGTTTTTCAAAAATGTCTCCGAAAATAATTGAGATAGCTGAGAATTAGTGATGACCTTTTTCTAAGAAGAAAATGATCCCCTAAATTTCGGTATCTCCTCTAGTTTCCAAAATCTCTTTAAAAACGTGGGATAGAATAAAATGAGAAAAGAAATGGCTCATTTTTTTCTATTAGTTTATAAGAAAAAATCTCTGGAAATAAGGAAAATACCGAAAAATTTGTAGAAACCTTGTTTTTAGCTCTCATTCTCCTCTTCAAAAAAAAATTCTATAAAAATTTCTCTATCTCGCTTACTTTCCAAGATATTTTCGAAAAACCGCTGAAGAACAAGAATTCCCCATTTCACCTCTTCATTACTACCAAATAAAATGATAATAAAATTGGCACACATCCGAAAATTTTTTGATTTTCTCCAACAAATGAATTCTTATAAAGGAAACATGCGAAAAAATCGCATTCATAATCATTAAAATATTCTACATGTGCATATTTTCGTGATTTTTTGAAAATAATTTATTTCTTGAACGAAAAAAATATTTAAAAATCATCGGATGTTCGCTACTTTCAGAATTGAAAAAATGATCATTGAAGTGATTATTGAACTCTTTGCTTCCGCAGAATCCCACTTTTCTTCAGTATTAAAAAATATTAATTTTCCACTCTATCTCCATTGCACATGAATGTGAGGAGTCATTTGAGAGCTGCAGGCATGTAACGGCATTTTTGTCGTTTCTTTTCTTTATTTTTATTTTTTTTAACTCAATTGCTTCATTTCTTTGACCTGACGTTTCACCTGCTCATATGTCCAGGCACGGTTCCATTTTTACGTAAAAAGAAAAATCATCATTCAAACCTACTAGAGAAAAACAAATAATCTAATCTATGTTGTAAAACTCTTATGACACTGAAAATAGCAGAAATCTGATGAATTTGAGATTTTTTCTCCTTTTAATAAATCATTACCTTAGAAACAAAAGGGCCTAAGTATTATGCTTATACGCAGCACTTATGCCTTTTTGTTTCTCAGGCAATGAAATAATTAATAAATTTTTTTTGAAAAAATTAAAAAATATACACATGCCGAAATTTTAGAGAATTTTAATCACGAATTTCTTCAAATATTTTTTTTTTTAATTAATTAATTTATTTAAAAAGAAATTTAAAAGATTGTCAGATGTCTGCTAATTTCATTAATATGAAAGTCTACACAAGTTTTCATAGATTTAATTGAAAAGAAAAATAAATAGAAAAAAAAGAAAGGAAAAAATGTTCCAATTAAAGGACTTTATTGATAGGATTTTTTTTTTCATTTTTTAAATGAATGAGGTCGCATCACGTAAATAGGGATATTTAATTGGAGAAAATAAACATTGTTTCTATGAAAGTGAAAATAGATTTTCTATTTTTCTCCAGTTAGTAACGAAGGGTCTGTGAAATCGATCCTCAACTCTATTAATATGGGTTCCATTTCCATTTATCGAATGTAACAAAATACTCTGTCTCCTATTCACTCTCAAACCCACAATTCTCGATTGTTTAATCATTATCAGCTGTTATCGAAGTAGAAAACCTTTGATAAACTGGGTAAACTGATAGTTATGGGCATATCAGTTAAATAGGAAAGTGTGAAAATGGAATGAGCTCGTTTCAGTGATGAGGAGGTAAACAAAGACGAGAAAAGTCAGATTTATCGAAAAATTATGAATTTTTCGAATTTATCTTATTTTAATTTATTTTTGATTTATTCATTTTTCCAAAAATTCAAAATTTTTACATTCCTTTTCATTCTGTCTCGAGTTTTCCAAAAAAATATGTCGGAGTCTAAGCGAGATAGAGCAATTCTTCATTAATTTTGAAAGATTTTCTTCAATAAAGGTTATTAGAATAATTGCTCTATCTCACTAAGATTCCGAGGTACTTTATCGAGGTTGAATGAAACTTTTTTTTTTCTCTTCTGATTTTTTCATTTCTTCGATTCCATCAGTTTTTGAGAAATATCTCAGGAACTAAGGAAAATACGAAAATTCTTGAAGAGACCTTTTTTGTAGAGAAAATTCGGTGCTATAAAAAAGGTCCTGATCAGAATCCTCGTAACTTCATTATTTTCTGAGATATCTTTCAAAAACTATTAGAGGTCAAATTTCATGAAATCCAGGGGAGAAAATAGTGAATTAAAATCGATAATGAATAAACATTTACTTGTATTTCTCTCGATTATTTTAACTCAAGTAATTAATTATTGGATTCACGCTTCGGTTTTCGAATGAAAAATGGGAAGAAAAAAATTGGCAATTTTCATTTTTTTTAATTAGAGAAAATTTTATAGATGAAAAATGCTACGTATCCTTGAACTCTTGGGCATTAATAATTCGAGGCTCATGACGTCACAAAGCCACAAGCCGAGATTAAAATAATCAAATAACTAGGAGATTATTTAATTTTCATGTTTATATTATTCATTTGTTTTACTGGTTTTACCGTTGATAACACGAAATACACAGTGGACACACCCTCTTTTGCACTTGCCAGCTGCTGTTGGCATGGTAACGATGATTCATCACCCTCTCATGTTTCTTTTTTTATATAAAAACTTTTTTTTATCGAAAAAGTAATTTTGTTCTCTATTAGAGAGGTTTTACTATTGATTGTGAATTTTTTTAACAGTTTTGTTTTTCATTGTCAATAAAAATTTAGTGTCTTTTTGATATTCATTTTTCGAGAATATCTCGGAAACTAAGTGAGATAGAGCGGTTTTGGTAGAAATATTGTTTGTAAAGAGTTTTAATAGCTACACTAAGAAATAAAATTTGTTCTAAGAAAATTTGCTTAGTTGGAGAATTGAAAAAAAAATTCTTTCACCGTGTCCAAAAATAAGGTTCTTGTAGAAAATGCGCTAACTGACTTAGTTTTCGAGATATTTCATGAAAAAGTATGACAAAACAAAGCGAGTTTTTCTATTTGAGTTTTTCCCCATTTCAGCAATGACTGAATATGTCGGAAATTCAGCGAGATTGCGAAATTTCTATGGAGACCCTTTTTCAGAGACAAATTAGAGTTACAAAAAAGGTTCTTAACAAAAAGCGTTATCTCAATGCCAAAAATGAATATTCTCTATTTTCTCCAAATTCCACTAATCTAAAGAAAACCGCAATGAAATATTATTAAAAGTCTTTAATAAAAAGGAAAAATTGCGGAATTTTTTGGAATTAATTGTTTTGTGGAGTCAATCAATTATTCATTCTACGCGGAGCAATTGTGAAAGGAATTGAAGGAATGCTATGTGGCTCGATTGAGAGTAAAAGGGGAGAAGGAAAAGAAAGAGCGTTCGTTGCTGAGAGAAGTATCGATTACTTTCGTAAACACGAAGGTATGTTACTCTTCCCTTCGCTTGAACCCTCTTCATATTACTCGCATCTTGTGCCTTCAGTCTATTAATAGAACGTGGAGAAAATAATTGCTGCAGTCGCCATCAAAATTGATGGATTCTTGAAATAATTGTAATTCTAAAGTACAGAATCTGACTGTATCGACCGTAGGTATTTATTATTATTATTTTTTGACATTACTTTTTATGGCGTTATTAGTCCTAGAAGTATTCGTTCATGAGTTTAACCGAACTAGTGAAGGGAAATCTCAATTTCTTCGAGTCTTATCCTTCTAATCTATTCAGTATTTATTGAAACTCATATCATCGAGTTTATGTTGAAAAATGTGGGAGAATTTTTGAGAAATTTTCGGATAGACCAACAAATTGGGACAAAGGGGTCCATTGAATGGGAAAACCGAATACGTGACGTCAACCCTGGCAACACTGTCTTTCGTTTTATGACGCAATAGATGGGAGACAAGTCCCTGCAGGCCCAAGGGACTTCACTTAGCGTTCAACTGCTAAACTTGACGGGTTAGAGTCCGCCGGGAGCCGTCGAGCGGAGCAGTCATTCGGCTGTTCCGTTAAAGAGGTATTCTATCATAAGACCCGAACATACCTCATCTACATCTATTCTGTTCTACTCTTTTCTTTATTTCTTTTCTCTCTATCAAATCTTCATTTCATAAAGACGCTCCAGTTGTAGTTATAAATATTACCGGCGGTCTCCCCAGTGAATATTAGTCTAGAAAATCGAACAACAGAAAGAATAAAGTGAAAAGTACGTTCACTTTGAAACTCGACAATAATTCACAGTTGAATATTTGAAGAAATAAGAGAAAAGAAATAAATTGAATTCACGAGAAAGAAAAAAGAGACGAAGAAAAGAAGACAAAGAGATTGAATTTGTGAAACGAAGAAGAATACAGATGGTACGCCCTCTAACGGGTATAACCAAGAAAATAAGAATTCAAGATATTTGGAGAAGAATTGGTACTTGCCCCTCTCATAGGGGATATAACCATAAGGAATAGAAGAAGAACTTGACGGGTCACCTCGTGTGCATTCGTTACCAAAGACTGTCATTTTAAATATCAAGATATTTTGTGAACGTTATTCAAAGCCAAATATTTAATTATTGTATTTATTAATTAGTTAAGATTTGCTATTTACGTGTGCCAAACAAACTATATTTTCGTGTTGTTAATTATCAAGTTATATTATTTATTTGTGTGTGCCATTAAAGCAATGATTTTATATTGAAAAGAATCTTTTACTAAAAATATTTACTACAAAAATCAAAGAATTATAGTATATTACGTTACAAGTCGTGGGAGGGCTCCTTTTACAGTTGTGGGGTTTAATCACGAGGCGAAGCCGAATAATGTCATCACAATCGTCTACAATGCCCTCCCCGACGTGTAAAGTTTATAGTTTTACTTGATTCTGTGCGGAAATGGGCCTTTACCGCACGCTTTGCGCTGGATAAATCCTCATTTCCACAGAAAAAAATAAATTAAATTAATTACAATTAGGCCCGGAAAGTTTGGTCTCGGTTTTGACTAGACCAAACTCGGCTCGCATAAGATTATATATGTTTCCATTTAGAAATGTCAAAGTGAGACTTCTGAATATATGTGATTGTTTTGAAGTGAGCATTGATATTTTGCGTAGATGGAATAAGGAATTGAATATTTTGTCGTAGCGTGAAAGAAAAAAAATACTACCGGAGTAATTCGTGAAAATGTGAGTTATTATCGCTGATGCGTTGCAACTGCGACGATTTTCCATTTTACGCGTGAAAATATCAATGACTCAAATTTTCCAAAATTCCTCTGGAAATATCTCATAATTCCTTCATCACGTTCCGAAAAAATATCCAATTCTTTTTTCCACATATGCAAAATGCAAATTCTCATGTTAAAAATGCCACACGAATTGAGAAGTATCACTTCGACATTTCTGAATGGAAACAAATGTAATCTTACATGGCTAAGTTCAGTTTAGTCAAAACCGAGGCCACATTTCCGGGCCCTCATTATAATGCATATGTTTGAAAAATTTGGAGGAACTCGTGATCGATCGTGAGTGAGTATGGAAGCTCACATCTATCCACTTCCCAGATGACTGCTTTACCATCGAGCTACCGATACACCTCATTAACATCCCGAACTCCTTCAAATATTTCCAGCTTGTGCATTATAATTCATTTATCTATTTATTTCTCTGAATGAAATTACTCAATTCAATTATTTGATTTTCCATCAATTACGTGACAATATTAGTTTCAATGAATACTGAATAGGTTAGAAGAATGGAAGAGTCAACGAGTAACTTCAATAGAAGCATCCTAAGAACTTCAACGAAAGAGGCTTCTTCAATGAGTTGAACTTCATTGGAAAGTCTGTTGTAATATTTTTTCTCGAGTGAAAGCCATTACATCAGAATTCTTCAGAAAAATAGCTGGTGCTACATGATTACTGGCTGAATTATCTTTTTTTGGACTTGATTGAGACATAATATCACTCAGAGTGAAAAAAGCATTAATGTTATTTTTTCCACATTTTCTTCATGAGTACCGAAGGACTGTAAGTTTGTTTTTGGTTAATCTTCCAAATGTTTCTCTAAGTAGTAAATGGGTATGAGTCCAAGTTATCAGGAATTGAATTCAAGTATACTTACCTCCCGCATTGATTGCCATTATAGAAGCCAATAATACAACTAACACTAATGGCAAGAAAATCCTCGTGACTAACTGCTCGGAATACTTTTGCTATAGAGCTGCGATAGCTAATAGAATTTTTAACTCCTTAATATACTGAAGACATTGAAACAATGCCAGTAACTTAAATTTTATTTCTACTATCGTATGTGTAACACTAAGAACAAACATCATGATGTATATCATTGGATTAACATTGTTTGTTTTGAAAAATCGTTGATAAAGTCGGGCAAAAATAATTCGACTTTAAAAATCTTTTTATTTTATTTCTTTGATTAAAAAAAAATCTTGAATTCACAAATTTTGGTTCCAGCACGAATGCTATTGACTACGGAATCAATGTTTCAGTTATCGATTTTGGTAAAATCCGAATGGAAGAGAAATTCAATTATTTTTATTTGCATAACTTCATTACTCAATTTATTAAATTTGTGGTGACAAAAATGATACATCAATATGCTGTAGGTAATTCACATTGCTTAGCTGGAACTATCCACAGTTTTGGAAAGCAGTAACATGGTCCTATGGGTGGCGAGCAAACGACCATTTCACTAGCTTTGCAATCTGTATAGGAAATGATGCACAAATCTCCTCTAGTTAGACAGTCGGACAATTCTGCAAACACATGAATAAACGACGTGATTATTTCTAGAAGAAGTTATCTGGTTAATTTTATTCATCATAGAACATCATTTCCATTAATTAATTATCATTGGTGGTTGAATTTACAAGCAAAAGGGCGTAAGCCTTTTTTTCTGTTGCGTGGCTAGACTAATTTTCACTCTTCATTGGCAAGGAAAAGGCTTATCTCTATAATGTAGAAATTAAATTGAAATTCACTTGCCTTTCTCTGAAAGATCAGCGCCAATCACCATTATCAGAGCCGAAAATACGACCAAAATTGTTTTGAAGAAAATCATCTCGACTCACTGCTTGAAGAACTTCTACTGAGGAACTATAATAACTGGTGAAATTTTTTCCTTTTTAATGTGTCGGAAATGAGTTATCAGACAAAGCTGCAACCAATGAGCGTTAGACAGAGTGTCAAACTAATGGACTCAGCCAATAAGCGCTAGACAGAAACGTGGAAGTCATGAAATTCAGTATCCACCAGATTCCTAATTTTCGATGGTGTGTGTGTGTGTTTACCCTGTGAACACTAATGAAAAAATGATAATAACTTGACAAATATTTTGAAGGTGATAATGATTCACATCACGTCACAATTTTCTGAAATATCACGAAATTGACAAGAAATAAAGGAATTTTTTGGCTGACATCCTATTTGGTAACTCTTCCACTCTTCAAACAAGTCATTGCAAAAAAAATTCCACTGATTCTGAAATATCAGTGAGATAAACTGAATCAGAAGTCAAATAGCTTCACCATGAAATTTGTGGAAAAGTTTCCTTTTTCCTTAAGGAAAAAGCAAAAGTAAAAGCACCAAGATCATCATCGAAAATCTTTTATTCTTCCCAGATTCGGGGATATCAGAAAGGAAAACTCAATCACGAGTCAAATTAATTTATCTTCAAGTCTGAGGAAAAAAAAGAAAAAAACTTCGAGTCGATCAATTTCATTGAATCAATTGATTTTATTCAATTATTGAGAAATTTCTCATTACAATTATTCTTCCGAAGAAATACAGGACATTATAATATTCATATTTTTATTAATATTGCCACGAATAATTGAGAAAATTCCAAATTTCCATTACAATGGATCAGAATGGCATTCCTCACGCCAGCAATAATGAGTAGACCCGGGACGATCCTCGCAGTCCTCATCGTTTTGACATCCTGAAAAATATTTAATTTAAGATAATTCATGACTATTATTTATTTAAGGGTCATTCTGTTCCACAGAACACGCACTTCGAAATTGCTCATTCATGAACGAGAATTTTCTTTTGGAGTCAAAGAGTTTACCGATTTTTTTTCTCGAATTTTTTAATTGTTGAAGAGGCGAATCTGATTGAAGTTATTCACAGATTTGGAGATGAACAAATAAAATGAGAAATTGATAGTAAAGAGGTAAAACAGAACAATTAGTTTTCTTTGTCAATTTCAAAAATAGCTCGATATCACTCGAATCTTGTTTTTTAGCATTTAAATTTCCTTACAATCGGCTTGAAATGAAATCACCCTGTCTCGCTCAGTTTCCAAGACATCCTGGGAACATGATTGAAACAAAAATTCTGCTCTCTATCGCTTTACTACTAAAATATTCTTCGAGGGCAACAGATACTGATTTAGCTGATTCTTTAGCTACTCTATGATTTGTTGAGATACACATCTTCGAATAGTCATCATCAATTCACTTGTATCAATAAATCATCAAGTACTTCATCAATGATTCCGTTGAATTGATGTGGAATTATGTGAATATTTTATAATTAAGTCATTCAAGTAAATTGAAAAAATCATAAGGTAGATAGATTTAAGAAACATATTCACCTGTGGTATAGGCTACAGTTGCGAATAGTTTTTAAAAAAATAGCAGAATAGCGTTTTTTGATGCTTGGAATGATTGTTTTTGTGATTTCCACTGAAGCGGAAATTTTTTTATCTAATTCGTAGAATACTCTAGCAAAAACCTTGAAATAACTATTCAAATATTTTGTAGTCAAATGCCGTCATAAAGCCGTTTCCCCACACTTGTCTTACGAATTCAAGTAAATACGATGGTATTGTATGGTAGACGAGTTGTTATCAACATTTTCATGTTATACATGCCTCGGGAGGGATATTCTTATCTTTAGCTTTTACGACTATTTTTTTAATTTTCTTAAAAAATGATGTTTTTTCAAAAGTCCAAGGTAAAACTTCGTGAAATAATTAAGTATTTCGAATTGAAATGAAAAATTAATTTCTTAATTTCTCAATTCTATTGCCAGTCGTATCATTAAAATGTCCATTTTGTCTCAGTTTCCCTTGTGAACACTAATGAAAAGATGATAATTTATCTCTTGTTACGTTTTTGTTGAATATCACGAAATTGATGAGAAATAGAAGAATTTTTCTGACATACTATCTCATAACTCTTCCACTCTTCAAACAAGTCATTGCAAAACAATTTCCAATGATTCTAAAATATCAGTAAGATAAACTTAATTACAAGTCAAATTGCTTCATCACGAAATTTGTGAAAAAGTTTCCTTTTTCCTGAAGAAAGAAGCAAAAGTAAAAATATCAAGGTCATCGCAGAAAATTTCCCCCAAATTCGGAGATATCAGAGAGGAAAACTCAATCACGAGTTTAATTAATTTATCATCAAATCTAAGAGTAAAGGAAGAAGAAAGCTCCAAGTCGATCAATTTCAATAAAATTTTATAATTTTCAAAAAAAAATTTATTCTTCTATTTTGAGAGATCAATCGACATTTATTGATAAGAATGGTTGATTAAAAAATTATTGCGATGTCGTTGGATCGAGTTTTAGTTTTAAAGAGTTTATTAACATGACTATATACCATGTACAATAATTCTTTACACGTTAAACATAAATTATGTCACATAGCTTCAGCCCGTGGGCAGTTACATATATTTAAGTGAGTGTACGAGATGGTGGGAGTGAATGAGGGGGGATAATCATGGAGGTTTTGAGATAGGGAAAATTAATCGGGAAAAAACCCTATATCAGGTCGTTGGATCAATTGACTGTATTCAGTTACTGGAAAATTCCTCATTACAATTCCCCTTCGAAAGAAAAGAGATCAAAATATTTATATTTTTATTGATATTGCCAGAAAAATACAAGAAAATTTATCATTTTCATTAATATGGACTGTAGTAGCATTTGTCCATGTCGCAGTAACTGGGATGAACCATGGGATCCTCCTGGCAGTCCTCATCCCTTTGACATTCTGAAAAATATTTAATTATTTAACAATATTAATGACCAATTATTGATATAGATATTAATTTTTTAAGGGTTGCTCTATTCCGAAAAAACTCAAACTTCATGATTGCTTGCTAATGAAGAAAAAATTATGTGAAATTATGTGAATATTTTATATTCAAGTCATTTCTATATTGAAGAAATCATTGAAAAATCATGAAATAGATAAATTTAAAAAAACATATTTACTTGAAGCATAGGCTACCGTTGCGAAGTACAAAATCACAAAAAAAATTATTCGTAGAGAAAACATGATGGCGAGATACTTGAAGAACTATTGAAACTTGATTATGATATTGAACAAAGTGTTTCGTCAGTTTTTCTACGAAAAGATAATGAAAAAAACTGAGGAAATTAAGGAGGGTCCTCAGTTTCTCGGCAAAAACAAGGAAATATTCCATCGTATTTACTTGAATTCGTAAGACAAGTGTGGGGAAACGGCTTTATGACGGCATTTGACTACAAAATATTTGAATAGTTATTTCAAGGTTTTTGCTAGAGTATTCTACGAATTAGATAAAAAAATTTCCGCTTCAGTGGAAATCACAAAAACAATCATTCCAAGCATCAAAAAACGCTATTCTGCTATTTTTTTAAAAACTATTCGCAACTGTAGCCTATACCACAGGTGAATATGTTTCTTAAATCTATCTACCTTATGATTTTTTCAATTTACTTGAATGACTTAATTATAAAATATTCACATAATTCCACATCAATTCAACGGAATCATTGATGAAGTACTTGATGATTTATTGATACAAGTGAATTGATGATGACTATTCGAAGATGTGTATCTCAACAAATCATAGAGTAGCTAAAGAATCAGCTAAATCAGTATCTGTTGCCCTCGAAGAATATTTTAGTAGTAAAGCGATAGAGAGCAGAATTTTTGTTTCAATCATGTTCCCAGGATGTCTTGGAAACTGAGCGAGACAGGGTGATTTCATTTCAAGCCGATTGTAAGGAAATTTAAATGCTAAAAAACAAGATTCGAGTGATATCGAGCTATTTTTGAAATTGACAAAGAAAACTAATTGTTCTGTTTTACCTCTTTACTATCAATTTCTCATTTTATTTGTTCATCTCCAAATCTGTGAATAACTTCAATCAGATTCGCCTCTTCAACAATTAAAAAATTCGAGAAAAAAAATCGGTAAACTCTTTGACTCCAAAAGAAAATTCTCGTTCATGAATGAGCAATTTCGAAGTGCGTGTTCTGTGGAACAGAATGACCCTTAAATAAATAATAGTCATGAATTATCTTAAATTAAATATTTTTCAGGATGTCAAAACGATGAGGACTGCGAGGATCGTCCCGGGTCTACTCATTATTGCTGGCGTGAGGAATGCCATTCTGATCCATTGTAATGGAAATTTGGAATTTTCTCAATTATTCGTGGCAATATTAATAAAAATATGAATATTATAATGTCCTGTATTTCTTCGGAAGAATAATTGTAATGAGAAATTTCTCAATAATTGAATAAAATCAATTGATTCAATGAAATTGATCGACTCGAAGTTTTTTTCTTTTTTTTCCTCAGACTTGAAGATAAATTAATTTGACTCGTGATTGAGTTTTCCTTTCTGATATCCCCGAATCTGGGAAGAATAAAAGATTTTCGATGATGATCTTGGTGCTTTTACTTTTGCTTTTTCCTTAAGGAAAAAGGAAACTTTTCCACAAATTTCATGGTGAAGCTATTTGACTTCTGATTCAGTTTATCTCACTGATATTTCAGAATCAGTGGAATTTTTTTTGCAATGACTTGTTTGAAGAGTGGAAGAGTTACCAAATAGGATGTCAGCCAAAAAATTCCTTTATTTCTTGTCAATTTCGTGATATTTCAGAAAATTGTGACGTGATGTGAATCATTATCACCTTCAAAATATTTGTCAAGTTATTATCATTTTTTCATTAGTGTTCACAGGGTAAACACACACACACACCATCGAAAATTAGGAATCTGGTGGATACTGAATTTCATGACTTCCACGTTTCTGTCTAGCGCTTATTGGCTGAGTCCATTAGTTTGACACTCTGTCTAACGCTCATTGGTTGCAGCTTTGTCTGATAACTCATTTCCGACACATTAAAAAGGAAAAAATTTCACCAGTTATTATAGTTCCTCAGTAGAAGTTCTTCAAGCAGTGAGTCGAGATGATTTTCTTCAAAACAATTTTGGTCGTATTTTCGGCTCTGATAATGGTGATTGGCGCTGATCGTGCAGTGAAACGCAAGTGAATTTTAATTTAATTTCTACATTATAGAGATATGCCTTTTCCCTGCCAATGAAGAGTGAAAATTAGTCTAGCCACGCAACAGAAAAAAAGGCTTACGCCCTTTTGCTTGTAAATTCAACCATCAATGATAATTAATTAATGGAAATGATGTTCTATGATGAATAAAATTAACCGGATAACTTCTTCTAGAAATAATCATGTCGTTTATTCATGTGATTGCAGAATTGTACGGCTGTCAAGGTAGAGAACATCCGTGCCTCATTTCCTATAGAGAGTGCAAAACTGGGGAAATAGTCGTTTGCTCGCCACCCAAAGGACCATGTTACTGCTTTCCACAAAAATGGAATGTGTCATCTTATTTTTGTGAATTACCTCCAGCAGTTTGATGTATCATTTTTGTCACCACAAATTTAATAAATTGAGTAATGAAGTTATGCAAATAAAAATAATTGAATTTCTCTTCCATTCGGATTTTACCAAAATCGATAACTGAAACATTAATTCCGTAGTCAATAGCATTCGTGCTGGAACCAAAATTTGTGAATTCAAGATTTTTTTTTAATCAAAGAAATAAAATAAAAAGATTTTTAAAGTCGAATTATCTTTGCCCGACTTTATCAACGATTTTTCAAAACAAACAATGTTAATCCAATGATATACATCATGATGTTTGTTCTTAGTGTTACACATACGATAGTAGAAATAAAATTTAAGTTACTGGCATTGTTTCAATGTCTTCAGTATATTAAGGAGTTAAAATTTCTATTAGCTATCGCAGCTCTATAGCAAAAGTATTCCGAGCAGTTAGTCACGAGGATTTTCTTGCCATTAGTGTTAGTTGTATTATTGGCTTCTATAATGGCAATCAATGCGGAAGGTAAGTATACTTGAATTCAATTCCTGATAACTTGGACTCATACCCATTTACTACTTAGAGAAACATTTGGAAGATTAACCAAAAACAAACTTACAGTCCTTTGGTACTCATGAAGAAAATGTGGAAAAAATAACATTAATGCTTTTTTCACTCTGAGTGATATTATGTCTCAATCAAGTCCAAAAAAAGATAATTCAGCCAGGAATCATGTAGCACCAGCTATTTTTCTGAAGAATTCTTATGTAATGGCTTTCACTCGAGAAAAAATATTACAACAGACTTTCCAATGAAGTTCAACTCATTGAAGAAGCCTCTTTCGTTGAAGTTCTTAGGATGCTTCTATTGAAGTTACTCGTTGACTCTTCCATTCTTCTAACCTATTCAGTATTCATTGAAACTCATATTGTCACGTAATTGATGGAAAATCAAATAATTGAATTGAGTAATTTCATTCAGAGAAATAAATAGATACATGAATTATAATGCACAAGTTTGAAAAATTTGAAGGAGCTCGGGATGTTAATGAGGTGTCTCGGTAGCTCAATAGTGAAGCAGCCAGATATGCATCTTCAAATAGTCATTATCAATTCACTTGTGTCAATAAATGATCAAGTACTTCATTAATGATTCCGTTGAATTCATGTGAAATTATGTGAATATTTTATATTCAAGTCATTTATATATTGAAGAAATCATTGAAAAATCATGAAGTAGATAAATTTAAGAAAACATATTTACTTGAAGCATAGGCTACCGTTGCGAAGTACAAAATCACAAAAAAAATTATTCGTAGAGAAAACATGATGGCGAGATACTTGAAGAACTATTGAAACTTGATTATGATATTGAACAAAGTGTTTCGTCAGTTTTTCTACGAAAAGATAATGGAAAAAACTGAGGAAATTAAGGAGGGTCCTCAGTTTCCCGGCAAAAACAAGAAAATATTCCAGACTGCTGAAAATTTACGAACAGGCTTATTTCGTAATTACCATTATATAGTAATTTTTTGGAATTTATTTTCGATGAGAATAACGGAGAAAATAATTATGGAAGTTAGATATTATACATGGGGTTATTATGAGCGGTAGAGAATTGTAGCATGATTACTTCATTACCGATCGAGTAGTCTACGTAGGTACTCGCCAAAGTTTACCGACTTTCCGTATAACCCCATGTATAATATCTAACTTCCATAATTATTTCCTCCTTTATTCTCATGGAAAATAAATTCCAAAAAATTACTATATAATGGCCATTACGCAATAAGCCTGTTCGTAAATTTTCAGCAGTCTGGAATATTTCCTTGTTTTTGCCGAGAAACTGAGGACCCCCTTAAGCTGTGTCGCTTTTTCATAGGTCCACGTGTGAAAAATCCAGCAAATCAGGAGTGAGGAAAACAATCAGCATGCCTGCGAGCTCTGCTGATAATTTTAACACATTTATTTAGATTTCTTGGTTTGTGAATAATTTTTAAAAAACAGCAGAGTGATTTTTTCATAAGAGAAATTTTATAATAGAAAATAATGGAAATACGCCTTTTTTCTCCTAATCCATTTTTGTAGAGAATTTCAAGAACTACAAAAAATGGATCGGGGCAAAATGGGCGTAACTCCATTAGATCGTCATATATAAATATTTATTATTATATTTGATAATATTATTCCCTTATAATATTATTTTATTTATTTTATTATTAATATATTATATTATACAATATATTTAATTTTATTATTAAATATATTGTATATCAATATATTATAAAAATTTCATGAAAATTTCCGCAAAATTCTGAAAAATCTCAAATATATTAGAATAAAACTGATTTTTTTTTATTTTTATTTTTTTCTCCATAGAACCAAAGCGGTGTAAGAATGCGTATAAAAATAGCACTTATGCCACTTTAACTCTAAGTCGACGATTATTTTTCAGAATTAAAATTGAAAGAAAATAATGTAGGCGAATTGTTATTGTGAATTTACTGATAGTAGGCATTGAATCGAAATTAAAAGATAAATCACGTGATCAAGCCAATATGTCACCAATGCGAGACGTTCTTCCCGGAAATTAATTGTTGGCCCTCATTTTTTCATTCTTCTCTCCTTCAATTGACGCTCAATGTAATTCTATTGATAGCTCAATCGAAAATTCATCATTTTCATCATTGATACTCTCGTGTTTCAATCATTGAGACGACTGCATCGATTTTTTCAAGCATAAGATCCACTATCATCAACCATGACCTTGTGACGGTTGGCTTGACTGACCTTGAGCCAACGCGTTAAATGCACTGAAATTCCTTAAAATTGACCCAAATTTATGCTCCGAATTTTTCCCCAAATTACTCCCGATTAATTTCCCTTTATTTAAACTGGGCGCCAGTCGTTTTCCGAAACTTTAAGAGCTTGGGGGAAAACGACGAATCCCCAAGTTTCACTCTAATTCAACGAAATTACAAAACCCCAAAAAGACTCTAATTTTACCCGCTTTTTTATATGAAACTCTCAATTTATCCCGAGGGGGAGAGGGGACGATACCCTCTATTTGGGTATACGTGACGACAAAAAACTATACACAAAACTCTTGACAAATTTTAACTCAAGTCATATAAATTCGATATATTCACAGGAAACAATTTATGTACATTTTAATTGAAAAAAACATGAACTGTTTAAAGAAACTTTTCGTGACTAATTTTATAATTATTTCACACTAATTGTTAACTCAGAATTTTACTCAGAACGACCAACAATAAATCCAACATTAGCCGGGTGGCCTCACCCGGAACAGAAGCTAACTCGACGTTTTCTTTACTTTAAATCTTTTCCTCAAAATTCGTTACTTCTAATCTGTTACTCAAAATTCTTTACTCTAAACTCAAAATATTAATTGTACGGGGACTCGCGTACCTTACGTTATTTGTGCTGTCTTTCCTCCGTGTCGACCTCTCTTTATTTTTCTTTACTTCAATTTTCTTTACGTAATTCTTTACAATTTTCTTTACGTTTCTCTACACGATGTCATCGCCACGGTGTCCCGGGAGAAGAAGAACGAGTCTTCTCTCCCACGAGTCGGCATTGGGTTTCCTCGGCTGTTTCCGCTCAATTTCGGTAGAGCCGAGGCCCAACCCAACCAATTGTCCCGCGAGTCCCCCACTACTTTACCTTAACGTTACGGATTCTCCTCAATTCTGAGAATCTCGCGCCAATTCTCACTCTCAAATAATTCCAATATATATACTAAAAATAATCACTTGTAATACCCCGAGTGCTTGAAAATTAGCGGGTATTTCACGAAAGTTTTGTTGCTCAGCAACACGTGCGTGAAGTTTGGCAGTAACAAAATCCCGAGCACTCGCGTGCGAGGGATTTTGTGACAAACTGAACGCACACGTTGCTGAGCGGGTAAACTTGAGGGAAATACCCAATTCATTTTCAAGCACGAGGGGTATTCGGGGGATTATTTTTTTGATTCCAATTTTGGCGAAAGGGTGCACGGATTTGACATTTTCGTGGGATAAAGTGGGTTGGAATTTGTTTAAAAACGTTTGTTTGCTGCTTAGCAACAGCCGTGGTATTACCAAAAATTATCGAAATAATACACACCACGTGATGTCAAATCCCGTGCTCCTATTGGTCGAAATTGGGATTGAAAAAATAATCACAATAATTTGGTCAATATTTTCCCGTCAATTATAAACGGCAAAGTTTTGTCTTTGAATTCACTTGAGTCTTTTCTTTTCACACACATAACTTTAGTCTTTTCTTTCACTGACTCCAATGTTGATCCTGGTGATCTCCAGTTTCCCTCGCTGTTGGCCAACATTCCCCCTAGTTGGCTGGTACTGGACCAAACGAGTGGATGCTGCTTTCGTCCCAGTTCTCCCTAATTGGCCTTGATATCCGATGAATAATCTTTGGGACTGGGGAAACTCTTCTCCCGTCCTACCTCTTGATTTTTTCTCCGTTTTCTCGGAGTTAATTTCAACAAAACAAACAAAAATCATCGGTGAGGTCACAAAAATTGGTTGACCTCACTCTGGACATGTGCTGTTCTGACTCTAAATGAGCCCTATCCCCACCGGGTACCGCGAATCGCGACCAAAACCGTGATTTTCGTGAAATTTCCTTCATATTTTAATTTTTTTGATTCTGTGACGGTAAAAACCGTCACAACCTTGCAAATACTCGGCACTTTCAATTTGATTGAATTATTAGTGACTGATTCTGCAAATAAAGACTTATCTACAGCCATCAGTTCAAGAATGATAATCATGGAAAAAAATCAGAAATCAATAAGGAATTGAAAAAGAAATTGATTTTTTTTTAATCTGATGAGATAATATATTTTTTTCATTATCCATTAACAACAATTGCAATTTCAATAAATGAAAAAATTATTTTTTCCTTAAATTTATCAATTTAATGGAAAACGGTTTGAGGTCGTCAGTTTTTTTTAGAAATAACTTGGAAAATAAGAGAGATAGATGAATTTTCAAAGAAACTTTTTTTGTGGAAAGAAATTTTTAATACGAAAAAGGTCATTAGGGAGATTAAATCATCGTTCATGAATTCTGAGATATTTAACAAAATTTAAATAAGCAATTTTTCAGTTTTGAAAAAAAATCTCATAATCTATAAGAGATAAGGAAATTTTTGTAGAGACTAGTTTTGTAGTGAAAAATGAGAGCTACAAAAAATGCCATAACAAAATCTATTCTATCTCTCATGAATTCTGGAATATTCAACGAAATAAAAAAATTATTATTACTGATTTTTTTTTTTTTAATACCTCAAAATCCGCGATAAATAGAGGAATTTTGCAGAAACGTTTTTTCCGGCTCTGATTTTTTTCAATAAAAAATATTCTCATAACAATTTTTCAATCTCTTATCATTTCCTAAATATCGGTAAAAAAAATCGTCTTACCATTTTACTACCAAATGAAAATTTGTGAAAATTTCTAGTTAAAAAAAAAATTACTTAAAAAAACCGCAGAATGCTATGAAAAGAAAAGGCATAAAAACTTTCTATATAAGAATAGGAGAATGGAATAATGACGAGAGAATAATATTACCTGTGTATTTTATGGAACCGGTGTCAAAACGAACGAAGAAAGTTGAAAAATAATAAAAGGTGGGGTGAGATGAATATAAAGACGAGTGTTCTAGAGTAAACTGGCTTACTCAAAGGCAACCGAAGTTGCAGACCAGTTCGTGTTTTATCCAAGGGCATTCGTACAACTGCACTAAAAAGCTGTGATTTAAAGAGCAATAAAAAAAACGAGTTGCATTAAAAAATAAACACAAAAATTCGAAAAAAAAACTTTTTTTTTTCGAAATTTAAAAATTTACATTTTAATTTTTCTAAATGATTTTGTGGAAATTTCTTAAAAATTGAATTGCGTCAAAGAAACTCGAAGATAATTTCTTCATTGTGTATTTAAAAAAAAGTGATAAAAAAATGCCAACTTGTACGTGCGAAACTTTGCCAGTTGAGGAGTTAGAGAATCACGTTTGTGAATTAAAATTACCTGTTTCTGATGAAACAATGAGCTGCAGGGCTAAGAAAGGTGTTGATACAGTGAGAGAAGCTGAGAGTGATACTAGGTACAAATAATTGTATTCTGAAAATTAAATTTCAGTCGTTACGTGAAAAAAATGAGATTAACTTGTTTAGTTTTGAGACGTGCTTTCATGAAATATCTTGGAATCTATCAGAAATGAAGAGACTTTTGTGGAGTTATTTTTTTGTAGAGAATTTTTAGGGCTAAAAGAGAGGTCACAATCAAAAATCTTCTATCTTACTTAGTTTCTGAAATATTTTCAATCATATGAAAATTGAAATTTCTAATTTTTCAGTTTTTTTTTTTTCAGAAGTCTGGAAATTCATGAGAGATAGAGAAATTTTCATGCACAGTTTTTTGAAATTTTCATTTTTTTGTCTACAAAAGAAGACATTACCCTAATTTTCCTATCTTTCATTGAAATTGGAAATTAAAATTAAAATTTTTAATTTTACATTTTTCTTTTAAATTCCGAAATTTGTGATGAATAGTGAAATTTTTGTGAAACGTTTTTTGAAGCTCTCGTTTTTCTCTACCAAAAAGGTCTCTACAAAAATTTGTCTATTTACTATGGATTTCAAGATATTTGAAAAATACTAAGTTCTGATTTAATTCATTCGAATTTCATCACTTCACTAATAAATTATCTTCGATAGAAAAAAATTCATTTTTTCTTTACAAGAAAAAAATAATAATGTCCTCATGATTGCAGAATTTTTTTTTGTTTCTAATCATACAGATACTCAATAAAGACTGTCTTATGACATTCAATCTGACAGAATGTAAACGAATAAATCAAGTAATTTTCACTTCACTGATTCTGAGTAATTTTATCGATTTAATATTCAGCGATTTTATGAAATATCCAGTTATCGTTAATTTTGTTGACATTTTCATGCTATTCTTGATACCAGATATCACTGTATCAAGTAACAATTCTATCATTTCCATCACATCCTTGAAAGTAGAACGAACAAAGAGTTTTTCAATATCTGCAGTTGAAAAAAAAAATAAAAAATATTAATCGATCAGAAATGAGCGATTGTTTAATTGACATTGATTGAGTAACAAAATGGGGAATTTTATAATTAATTCATCAGAAATCACTTTCTTGTGGAATATCTAGGAATCTAAAGGATAGAAAAAAAAAGTAGAAAGATTTTTTGGAAGAAAAAGGTCTACGAAAAAGAATTATTACAAAAATCAGTCCATCTCTCATAAATTTAGAGATTTCTTTTAAAAACTGAAAAAATGTAATTTTCCTGCTTTTTTAAAATCCTTTTTCTCTCTAATATCTTGGAATCTATGGAAGATAGAGAATTTTCCGTAGAGACGTTTTTTGTAGGAGAAAATGGAATTTACGAAAAAGGGTATTTTAAATATTGCTCTATCTCTCATAAATTCCAAGATATTTTTTGAAAACTGGAAAATCTCATCTTTCATTTTTTCTTTTTTCACGAAATCTATCGGAATTCATAGGAGATAGTTGAATTTTTGTGAAGATGTTTTGTGCAAAAAAAAATGAGATCTACAAAAAAGATTATCACAAAATATCGCACTAGATATCGCGAGATATTTGATAAATAATATGAATTAGAAACTATTCCTCGTTTTCTTTTCAATCTCTCGGAATTTACGAAAGATAAATAGGAAAGATATGGTCGTTTTAGAGCGAAAAGGGCGCAAATGTAATATTTTTCACTGAAAGAATAAATTAACGAAATTCCCCTCATTATAAAAATGTTTTCTAATCTATGATAGACATCAATACCTCATTTGCCCTCAGGAAATAACTGCTCATTATCCTCAACTATGTAAGGGAAATCACTGATAATGCATCTAGATTCTAGAATCTGAAAAAAAAACCAAATGAAAATATATCGTTGCTTTAGGATCAAAGAGGCTTGAGTGCTATGCTATAAATCACTTACGTCTTTTCATTTCTCAGGCGACGATATACAAATTAATGAAAAAAAGAGATCTTCGAGTGGAGAAAAAAAAAGCCCCACAGAAAAAAGTCAATCTCTAGTAGATTTCAATCTATAGAATCAAGACGAAAATCTCATAAAATGTGAAATTGGGGAAAAATACCGGTTTTTTCTCCTTTTTCCAATCCATATACCTTTAGATTCTCGGAAGATAAGCGAGATAGAGCGATTATATCCTTATCTTTTCTGAAAAAAAATTTTCAGAGCCACAATAAAGTTTTGAATGGAATCGCTCTATCTCGCTTACTTTCCGAGCATTTCTTCGAAAATGATTACAAAAATATGGTCCATTTCTACTGGATTCAATTGAATTCAATTGAGAAGATGTAGCGGACAGATAGATAGATACTAAAAGACATTTTTAACAGTATTGCGAAATAAAGATGTTTCTTGATGAATATGAGACAATATAAACATACTACGATAAATCGCATAGAAAAAATCAAGATTTGTTAAGAATTTCAAAATTTGAGACTAAATTGTCCTTTTTTTCAATAATATTGATGATATCAGGACTGAATCAAATTGTTTTGAATTATCTCAATTTTTTCAAATTTTTTATTCAATCGGTTTTGAATTAATCAGCGAAATTGCGCATTTGCATTAAATTGGCTCTTTTGCATCAAACCTGTCATTTTTTCAGTTGTTAAAGGTGGCCTTTTAGGTCTCTGCAGATTTTAAATGAAATGGTGCAGATTTTAAGGCCACCTTTAACAACTAAATATATCATTAAGGTCGTATATCCCAAAAACACTGTCATTTTTTCTTTCAGGTATAGAGATGGATCGGTGAGGCTACGAAATCCTCACATAGAGCTGATGGACCAGGACATACTCTACCATTTGGCCTTAGGCAGTGGCTCTCATGATCTGGTGGAGATGTTTGGTGACGTCAAGGTACAAAAGAAGCAGTTAAACTCCCACCGCCATCACTTGAATTCTCATTCAAACAATAAAACTGTAATGTGACACCCTTTCCTCCGGTGATGTCATTGTGGACAGTTTGATATTAGCACTGCTCTCAATGATAATATTTCCTGCAATCATTTTATTGATAAAACAACATCTTTGCTCTCCAATAATTACGTAATTCACATTGCACTCTGTCATAGTTCAGATAATTTTTTTTAATCCACATAAAAAATTCGAATTTATCTAGTCCCAGTTTTCCTGAATCAATGATTCACAGTAAACTCATTCGATCATTTTTTCTTTTCCATAAAAACCAGTTTCAATTAGAATTAAATTCACATAAAAATCTTGATTGAATCAATACTTTTTTTTTCTTTATCGATAATCAGAATTTAATTATTTCATCGTCGTCATTAATGAATCAACAGAGTAATCGATGAAACCAGTTGTATTAATTGATTCTTTATTAGTTCAGAAGATTTAATAAATTTAAAAAAATACAGAGCGAAAAGAATTGATTAAAATTCATTTTTTATTCAAAAATGAAATCCATTTTTTTTTCTTTACAAATAAATGATGAATAAAAAAAAGGAAAAATATGCACATTTAAAGAATTCAAAAAAAAAAACTGGAAGTGCAAATTTTTTAAGTATTTTTTTATAAGGATTTACAATTTATTTGTTGAAAAAAATCAAAAAAATTGTCACATGCACCGTTGACCTAGAAATAAAAGGGCGTAAGAGCCGATTTTTTCGTTTTTTTTTTATAACAAAGAAATGTAATTTTTTTTCCTGCTCAATCGATTATTCTCGTCGCTTTTGATCACTTAGAGCATTTCGTTTCGAATAAAAAAAGGCGAATGTCCAATTTTCAATAGAAAAAGGGCGTATTTTTCTCACATACGTCTATTTTTGCGCTTACACTCTTTTGCTTCCAGGACGACGATATGCTAATTTCGCTATCATATTTTTCCAAGATTGTTATCATTTAAGGTCATGAATTTCTATGTCAAAAAAAATCTGGTGACGTTGCTAAGCAACCAAAGCTGATAAATATTGTGGAATGGAACAGGTCATCATACAAACATCAAACAGTCGCTCTGAATTTTTCTATTAAATTGGAGAGATTATGAGCTGTACTTTTGGGAACATGTTGAGGTGCACTTTTAAAAACCTCTCAAGGTGCACTTTTAGGGACACCTTGAGGTGCATTCTCTGGGCCAGCTTAAGGCATACTTCTGGGGACATTTTGAGATGCAGTTTCCAAGAAAATCGAAGAAAACCTCAAAATTTTCCCAGAAGTACACTTCAAAGTGTCCTTAGAAGTGCACCTCCAGATGTTCCTAGAGGTGCACCTCACCATTTAATAAAAAACTTTAGAATTTTTTAAAAAATAATATTTTGCTCCGTTCGATTATTTATAAAGCAGGACATCCGAATTAGAGCTGTTAATTGCGACCATATTTTTAATTTATTGCAAATTCAATTAGTCGAATTTTGAATGTAAAACGTAATTTTTTGACGTTTTTATGATAAAACAGCTTCATTTTCCAATATTTCAAGATTTCCAAGATTTTGATTGCTCAACAATTATACCAGACTTTTTGAGACGTGAAACTTCACGGCCTTAGTTATCATAATGACGATATTTTTCATTTCAGTTTGTTTGTATGGGAGGTACTCCAAAGCGTATGGAAAATTTTGCCTTCTACATTATGGAACAAATAGGCCACAAACTACCAGCCGGTACAACTTTACTCGACATCAGCCGATACTCGTATCGCTACTCGATGTACAAAGTTGGTCCAGTACTCTCTATCAGTGTAAGTCCTTCAGTTACATTAATAAGAAAGGGAGAGAGAGAGAGAGAAAAAAAAACGAATTGAGAAAAATAAAAGCAGGTTTGTCAATGTCCAGTTGATGAAGAGTTTCTATTGTTCTCAGTGGTTGTACTGAGTAGAACGGTTGAAATTGTGTCAGTCATTGTCATTGGACTATCGATTTGCAATTGAGCAATTGAATAGTGGAGTGAACGTAACGAATTGTAATTTTTTAAAATCATATCTTTGAAAAGGAGAAGAAAAAAAAGGGTTTTGAGAAAAAAGCACAGGAAATTTTCATATTTTTTTGAGTATCTCGAAATCTATGGGGGATAGAGAAATTTTTGTAATGACTTTTTTTTGTAGAAGAGAATGAGAGCTACAAAAAAAGGTGATCATGAAAATGTCTCTATGTCCTTCAGTTTTAGAGATGATCCGTAAAAACTAAAATGATCCTAAAAATAAAAGATATCTAAGTATTTTTATTTTTTCCTATTATCTTAACGAATAAATCCTTCTTTGAAAGTGAAAAATATGCACCAGTAGATAATTCAATGAACTTGAATGCAAATTTTTTGAATAATATTCCTTAAAATCATTTTTTTCAAATTTCAAAAATTTTCAAATGTGTATGATGATGAAATTACCCCAAATCTGTCCATTTTTGCATTTTTCTGAAACAAATAAATCATGATAAAAATACTATTAAAAAATTTGCACAGATAGTTCATGGAATTTTCTGCATGTGCATATTTTCCATTTTTTCGTAAATAAATTGATTTGTTAAAAATATAATAAATAAATAAAAATCGTTAGATGTCTGCTATTTTTAGTCATAGATAATCACAGATTAGTGCTAATTCATTATAATAAATCAAAGGCAGAGTGAATTCAAGTAATTTTGTTCCATCGGAATTTCAAATAAACCATCCATTAAATGAACAAATTCCACATGAAAATTCTCTCAATTGTATTAAGGTCAAAAAATTCAAGAAAAATTCTTTACATTGTTGAAATTCTCTGAATACTCCACAAAATATGAAATTCAAATGGATTATCCCTTCATTTGCAGCACAAAAGAATACGTAATAACTCGTGAAGTAGAATTATCATAGATTTTCAGAGAATAAAGGAATTAAAATAATTTTCAAAAAAAAAAAAAAAATTCTTTCAGCATGGAATGGGTATACCTTCAGTGGGTATTCTGTTGCACGAAGTTATAAAACTCATGTATCACGCTAAAGTACGTGATCCTATATTCTTCAGAATTGGAACATGTGGAGGTATTGGAATTGAGGGTGGCACTGTTGTTATTTCTGAAGAGGCTGTCGATGGTATGCTGAAGCCCTACTACGAGCAAGTGAGTCGAATAACTCCATTCTTTTTTTATCATTATTCCATTATTCAGGTGTATTGTTCTGAATCAATGTAATAAGGTAGTATCCGTCATCCAGAGGAAACCGTGGATCATAAAAGAGAAAAAAATAAATAAAAAATCAGTTTTATTTTAATATATTTGAGATTTTTCAGAATTTTTCTGAAATTTTTGGAATTTTTCTGAAATTTTTATAAAACTTTTTATAAAAATTTTCTGAAATTTTTTCTGATAATTTCTCAAATTAAACTCCGGCAACCTTCCTTTGCCCATATATAATATGGCAATGTGAAAAATATGAAAACAAAAGAGCTGAAATGATAAGAAAGATCGAAAAACACTGTCATTTTCCATTGAACATTGCATCATTGATCTGTGATATCAACCCAATTGTTATTGAAGCTATTGAAACTTTCTTGAAACACTGTAATCTAGAAATTTGATCGGAAGCGAAATATGAACATGTTATAATGACTGTATTGTTAATTTTCCTCTTAAAAAGATTAATAATAAAAAAAAGGTAGAATCCCAGCGAACTCGAGTTCAGTTAACTCCTGATCTTTTTGATGCCATTTCAAAGATGTTCTTTTTCAATTTTCTGCATTTTTTCATAATTTTTCTCCGTTCAGTTTATGAGATATGAATTATCCAAGTTACTGTAAATAGTGGTGGTGGGGATGAAACGCCATAAATCGGACAGAAATAACGAAATTATTAAAAAACCACAGGGTTGACCCATTATTTGAAAACAATTGGCGAAGAGAACAGCATTTTAACTAAATAATAGAAGAAAAAAAAATTCAATTCACCGTACAGTTATTGAGAAATTTTAATTACAAGGTAGTCGTAACTATTTGCCTCTCTTTCTATCTCATATATGTGATAGGAGATTAACAATGCAAAAAACATCGAGAAACAAAAAAAATTATATTCACAAGCCTAAGATATGACTTTCGAAAAGTTTAATCATTATTTCGGATAAATTGAAGCACATTCTCCGGAATTATTAGCAATAATTGTAAACTGATCTACAAAATCCTCATATTTTTCTGTTTTATTGATCGAATCGGGCTACTACCTTAATTTCAAGTTTATTTCGTGAATATCTTTGAAAACTATTGGGCCTAGAAAAATGTATATCAATACCTTTTTGTAGAGAATTCAATTTTCTACAAAATAGGTTTCTTCGGGAATTTCTCTAAACTCAGCAGTTCTCGAGATATTTCATAAAAACAAATAGAAGAATTGAATTGATTTTTTTGTTCTCAATTTTCTACTCTTTTAACAGCCAGTGCTCGGAAAACTAACACGAAGACCAGCAAAACTTGACAAACAACTGGTGCGTGAATTGAAATCACTTGCGAGCAACGAAGATCCTTATGACACTGTTATTGGCAAAACAATGTGTACATCTGATTTCTATGAGGGCCAAGGACGTCTCGATGGTGCATTCTGTGATTACACTGAACAGGATAAAATCGAGTATTTGAATAAATTGCAAAAAGCAGGTGTGATTAATATCGAAATGGAGTGTACTGCACTTGCTGCACTCACACATCATGCTGGCATCAGTACTGCCATTGTTTGCGTTGCTTTTCTCGATCGACTCAAGGGTGATCAGGTAAAAATCGAAAATAATTTGTGAAGTTCGAAAAAAAAAAATCATCGGAATAATTTGCAAATATTTCTGAAACCGTTATGTTTAAGGAAAAATATCAAGAGACCCCTTTTGTAGGAAAATTGATGTTCTAAAAGAAATGTCTCTTGAACAATTTCTCTAAACTCAATGATTTTGGAGAGATTGGCGAAAATAGATGTAAATGCAAATATAGATATATTTTCCAACATTAAAGATTGAAAGATTTTTTAAGGAAAATTCGCAGAAAAAATTGAATTCATTTAGCTTTTTCTGCCAATATCTCTATAATTATTGGGATTAAGACAATTTATGAAAATTCTTTTTTTTTGTGGAGAATTAGATTCTCTGTAAAAAAAAAGATCTCTTCAACATTATGGTTTTCGTGGTATTTTTAAAACAATCACTAGATAAATTCTCGATTAATGTATTTTTTAAATTTTCATTCAGGTGAATGCACCGAAAGAAGTGCTGGAAGAATGGCAGAAGAGACCACAAGAATTGGTAGCACGTTACATAAAAATGTATCTTCAACGAAAGGGACGTCTTTCTGTAGAAGGCCATGGCTCAGTCTGTGTCAAGAGTCCACGTCGATTCAAGCTCGTTCAAC